>CM065489.1:19947177-20491870 GCA_004115045.4 Sinella curviseta | reverse complement strand
GATGCAGAAAAACTTTTAAAGGAATGGTCAGTCAGGCTCATGGTAAAAGCAGCAGCAACAACAATACATCGACAATAGTTATAAATACAAATAACACTGGTAGTAATTTTTGAATGTAGATATTAAATTGCTTATTATGCATGTCCTGTTCTCGTAATGATGGATTTGAGACGCATTTTGACCATACCAAAAATAGGCATTGTCATCTCATCAACATTGTAAAATATTTAACATGAAAACATTGTTGAAGAAAGAAGCTCTAATAATAAGAATGACAACAACAGCGAAAAGGTTGTCATTACATTATTTATTCTTTTTTTCCGGCACCCTCAAGAACGGGTTCTACTACTACTACTGCTATTACAACACTTGCCAACCATCATTGCTAATTGCTAATAATAATTACCATTTTTCTTCTTTTGTTAAAAAAAACCTGCATGAATTATGTGATATATATATTAATAATAATTGTTCATGTTAACGAATTGCATTTTTTCCTATTGTTTCTCGTATTTTTTTGGATGACGAGCTTACTTAAAGTTGGGCGAATCCTCATGCATACTTTGTTAGAAAACGTGAAATATTTTCGTAATGGCCTCGTGAATATTGCCGTTGAACTGATCATGTTGATCTTTTCGTAAATAATAATAAGCAATAAATAATGGATGAAAGGTTGTTATTTTCTCTTAATTACCATTGACATTTAACATGACATTTTCGTGCATGTGAACTGAGCTGTTTGGAGCTACCTCTTTTTACTGCGCTGCTACCGGTGGTGATTGGGGGTGAGTGTGTATTGAAGATTGCTGGTGAAAGAGGACTTTTGAACGGTTAAAAGTTACACTTCTCATAAAAATGAACTTTGTATAATAATAATGAGATGTACGTTCATGCGTACCTTAGTTAGTTGGTAAAAATAATTGCTTTAATGAAGAGATGATACGGATACCGTTTTGAAGAGTACTTGCTTTGCTAACTTGCTCCAACTGAACTGATGAAATGAAGGGTCAGATAAAAATAAATGGCCATGAGCCAGTTCAAGGAAATCCCATAATCGTCTGTCGAGAAAACGCGTTTTTCAGGGGATTGTGAGAAGGGATGAATTTTCTCGAGAAATTCATAAAACCAACGAGAGAGTGAATGTTTTGATGCAAGTAACATGCTGATGCGAAATGGAAGTAAAGTTCTCTTTTATGTTGCTAAAAAGCCCTTTTTTAGTTCAACATTTTTCGAAACAGTTCATTTACATTTTGGCAATCCACTCTAAAATATTTTTTGCTCACATACATAATTTCTTCTTTTTTTATACTTTTACCAGAGCAGCAACTAAAGGCAGCTATTATCATGTGAGACGAAAACAGACCAACCTATTTTTACTCAAGTTCTACTAAATGGTCATCTTGTCTCTTTTGTTACATTTTACGCAATATTGGTGTAAAAAGGTATTTCTTGGGCTAATATGAAGTATCGGACTACAAGTGACAATGAAATTGAGCCTTAACAAGAAAAGGGTTCCATTATATATTTTAATGCATGAAGAAAAGGGTAAAATTGTTGTTTGTCCACTACCGTGTGTCCATTGTCACAATGTCCAGCGATGCGCCCTTTTGCCTAGGAGCGAGAAGAAATTATACATGAATAAAACTGACTTGTGTTAATAATGAGCTCACGGTTCTCCCGCTCAGTGTGTAGGTGTTTAACTCCTTGTCATCGAGAAGAATACCCTTGTATATCGGAACACAATGCCGTAATAACAATAATAATAATAATAATAGCAGTATATATTTTCCACGTATACATTTTAGCAACAATGCTCAACTGCTGCGGCTCCTCTTTCTTCAATAAATGGTCAATGTGAATCGCCAGTGCCTCATTCATGGAATATGTCCAGCTCTCTGATAAAGGAGCCAGCTTATTGTAAGCAGTAATTTTATGTATATTGATGCCATTATTGTCCGAGCAAGCATGTAAAGTGTGTATGTATGTTTATCTTGTAATATGAAGATGGATGGTCACTCAGTAGTCAGTACACACTTAAAGGGTGATTGTGCGTTGAGCGGCTACCACAATTTAGTGAGGTAATAACATCCACTCTGATTTTACTTGACCTTGTCGTGATACATGGCTCTTGTGTGTGTGTGTGACGACGACAACACCAACAAACAACGTGTACGGCATTGTCCTTTTGAGATTATCAGGAGCGTAAAACTTTTGCTGATGACTTGTCTTCTGAGGAAATGGATGTACGCACAAACCAAAGGTTAAGTCTGTATAATCGTTTGGAATGGCGAGAGAAGGGCAGATCAAATTATTTCCAGCATGTACGCTTAGCCTTTCTTGTAGACACAATGATTCACTGACTATTGCTAATGCTACTTACAAGAGGATGATCCATGCGTGAAAATCAATGAAAGTGAATCGGTACATAATGTTGTGTAATAATAATAGGGCATTCACAATGATAAAAGTACGGCAATATAATTTACGTGCTTGGTTGGACGATAACATTGAACCTCGCTTGAACGTTGGGAGTTTTGGGAAAAAGTTGAACGAACTTGGATTGACCTGTACAAGGTTTGTTGAATAGGTCGTAGATTAAAAATAAAAATAAATTATTTTTATTGAGAATTCTGACTGTATATTTACATGAAACTGAGCAAACATCTCTCATGTCGGAAACGTCAGTTTTCACCAAAGTGCATTCTAAGCTGATTTCGACTACACCAGGGTGACGTAAACGAGGTGTCAAAAGATGGTAAAATAATATTCAATGTATAAATAAATTTAAAAGTCAAAATAATTACAATTGTACCTCAACATTTTAACAGAGGTAATCGTCATTGTTGAAGGTAACCTATAAATAACCTGGTGAAAATTGAATTTTTCCCAGTATAAAAAATATTATGCTCCGTTTCACGCATGAAGAAAGAGCACGCTTTGAACTAGTTGGAATTACCCAACGCAACAACGGCAAAGTATTATTGCTTCATTTCACTCACTTATATATTGATATCAATTTATTCGTGTCACCTTGTCAACTTCAAAGTACAAAAATCGGGAATGGGGCGATTCAAGACATAATGTGTGATCAGTATCATGTCTCTGAAGTGCAACTGCGGCTGCGGCAGCATTAATTTTTTTCTAGAATATTTCATCGGTTAAGTGTCGGTAACTGAATTAATTTTAACCGCTACACAGACTGTGGACCAAAATCAAAGGAAAAAATATTGTAATATGACCTTATCACGTTTGAATATCGATCGATCCCTCCAATATTCTAATTGTGTGGAAAGATGTCACGTACAAGTCAAGAGATTTTGTATTTTTTCATCATGACATGTTATCAAAATGCTAAATATTTATAAGCCACCTTCAGATCTCATTTTTTCGACGAAATTGTACGTTTACTATCAAACATCGGAGTGCTGAACAGTAAACAGGAAATGGAAGGAAATAACCTTATAAATTAAGGATAATCTGAAATAATTTATCATGTGACTTGAAGCTCATATTCCTTGTTATTTTGCAAACAATTGTGTTTTTAAAAAGAACAACACAATTAAATACATACATATACAATACACAAACCCATTTGCCCAATATAAGGATATGTATATAAGGGAAAGAATTGTCTTCATCTCCAATTGCCTAGACAATGCATTGAATCATAAAAAATGCTAAATGCTTTCAAATTTTCCATGAGAAAGCTTCATTAAATGTTGCATAAATGCCAATAATAATGGTCCAGCGTCCATTTAAAAATACAAGTAGAGAGGCCTTCCATTTGAAACGAGTGAAAAAGCTAGGATAGATTTTCATCCTGCTTAAAAAAGTAATGTCGATGATAGCAATGTGACGAACACTACCTGCGCTGCGGCAGCGATGCTTGCAGTGATGAGTCAAGAAGAATGACGAATGTTACTGTGCTTTTAAGTGCAGTATGATATTTCCCCATACCAGCAGTAATCCGTCCGTGGGTACCAACGTAGCATTGTTATGTGCGAGTGTGTGCTCTTCCCTGACTTTTATATTGTGAGTATTTGTATTGTGATGATGATAAACAAGGTTGTTGTGATACCACTACTTTACGTCTTTTATTTATGTATGTATATGTTGTTGGGGGATCCTTTCATCTTCTCTGCGTGCAGCAGGCACATAATATCTGAAGAAATCTCTACCAGCACAAAGCTACCAGAATGGTAACTTCAGGTTTAAGATGACTACTACGGGGTTACTTCCATCCCATTGTGAGGCTAGCTCACGAGCGGTACTGTAGTAAAACGGTTGAGCGGAGAGCTTTCCTGCTATATTGTCGCTCATCATCATCCCCTGCCTTTTTATGCCGGATTTCGCTCATCTTACGCCAACTCTGGAGACAATTTCATGTTCAATGTCTAACAATTATGTTTGTTCAGAAAGTGAGGTCTGATTTAATCTTGGTTCCAACTTTTGGAAATTAATTTACACGGTTTTTGGAAACATTTTTGTGACTTGTTTTTTTTGTGAGAAATTTTGTGAGCAAAGAAAACGATTCCAGTAAACGAGTTTTTTATACATTTGTGCCCTGGAAATAAGTGAAAGAAGGTTTCTCGCATTGCCAACAGCCGTGGGGAAAGCACGTAGATATATAGATACACGTCAGTTGGTGCAGTTTCCCTTTGTGCATTCTTTCATTGCCCCTACCAACATCCCAAGAGTAAAAGGATAACTGCTGCTGCAGTGAATATAAGCAGTCGTGTAGTCTTATTCTCTTCTCATCAATGGTGCAACGTAGTAAGCAGAGGGTTAAAAAATCTTGCTTTGCAGGCACTCATCATTTTTATCTTGATGGTTGTGTGCTGCAAGAGAATTTTTTTACTACGCACTCATCGTAACAGCAAACTACTGCTCTACTACACTCCTGCTGTTGTTGTTGAGTGACAGGTTTACTCTTCTTGAAAGACTTGAATTCGTTTGCCTGTAATAATGTATGCATGTTATTTCTCTATTGCTAATAATATTTGTAATATGTAAAACTGTTTGATATTCATTTGACTCCAATTTGTTGTTATTATGTTTTTATAAGTGAAGATAGATGAAAGGCTATGTTTAGCACTCAACACTCTGGGATGCACTCCCTGCTTCTCTGTATATTTTATAGTGTCAGTTACAAATTATTTACAAGTGCCTTATCGCTATTATTAGTACAGAGGTTGGTGGTAGTAAAAAAGTGAACATGAGCATGTATGCATGCAAATTTTTTATTATAAAAAAATATATCAGACTTGACTTGAATTTGCACACACGCCTTCCTAATTGCTTGGAGCTTTGATAAAACGTTAGAAGAAAAATTGTTGAAGGAAAAGTGTGCATCAAACCGTTAGAGTACAATGACTGTTGAGGGGAGAAAACAATGATTTCTCTTTAAAGAGCTATGCTTTCCTTAGTCGCTTTTCTGGGGAAGTGAAGAAAAGGAGTTTGGCAAATCGTGAGAAACTGATGAGGCGAAATAACACTCTAGATTGGTGGTGTCGTCGTTTCAACGAAATATATTAAGACTTTATTTGCCAAATATATACATAAAAGCGGTCCACTACTACACTCTACATCTTCAATTCGGAAAATTCTTACTGAAAAAAAAACTGAAAGTGATTTACCAGGTAAATGAAAAGTTACTCTTTGCTTTCTTAGAAGTCTAAAGACAGCACACGCATTTTATACGTAAATTTCTTTTTACATTTCACAAAGCTTTCCTTTCTACTGCAAATTGGTGCGCATCTAAATAGCAATAATTAAGCACACAGTGAATGATTTCTTATTATGTCCCCGCTTCATGTGTAATGGACGGCCTAAACGCATCATTAACTCTGCGGCTATCGTCAATTTACCCAGCAGGGAAATCCGTCATTATAAACACTCGATGCTTTTACTACTGAGGCCGACGAGAAGGATGAGGCAAAAGACAAGTGATTGACTGAAACTAAGTCTAAAT
Organism: Sinella curviseta; assembly: GCA_004115045.4. Taxonomy (NCBI): domain Eukaryota; kingdom Metazoa; phylum Arthropoda; class Collembola; order Entomobryomorpha; family Entomobryidae; genus Sinella; species Sinella curviseta. The sequence goes on along the minus strand of CM065489.1, from coordinate 20,485,899 downwards.
TAGCAGCATAATTACATTTTTACCCATTGCAACATTGCTACTCACTCACTATCCCATTAATGCTAAATAAAGGAGCATGCGGATTACACCAATATTAAAATCATATAAAGACAAGCAAACATTACAAGTTCATTGCTTCTTTTCCAACTATGCTTCCAAGAAACAATAGAGATTTTAATACACGTATATATATATATTATGTACCTATGTAATCGCATACATTTCACTTTAAGGTACAAAATACCTGCAAAAAGTGTTGGCACATTAAAAGTGATGCATATTGAATCTTTGATTGTTATCATGCTCTAGTCAAAAATCTGCATTGTAGTGGTAGCATATTATATCCATTGATAGCATAACGTGTTAAAGAGGCCATCATCACACAGAGAACAGGATAGATCCAAGGTATAATTGAATACAATTATTTTACAGGTGTCATACTGAATGAAACATAATCAGAAATGACGTCTGACACATTTTTCAGCAAGGCGCAATGTGTTGTTGGGTACGCATTGACATGCGCTATTGTTATAACATGTTTGCTTATTCGTCTATGGCAGTGTCGAGGGTTTCTTGTTAAAATGATGATTGTTTAATATAGACTGAAATCAAATATCAAATGAATGATCATTAGGGGTAATATGCTTACCTATTTAGAAAAAAAATGAGAATACAACACCGTTTGGACGTGGCTGTAATGGGTATAGTAATTGGAAACAGATTTGGTATTTTTCAATGGACTTTTGATGATTGGCACATGAGCAAATACCATTTTAATGCTGTAAATTGTAATAACAATAAAAGGATAATGTTATTAAAAACTGGCTTTGAGCAAGTGCCTCCGCAAAGAGCAACAATGTGTGTGTGTGCTTGTATGAACATTAGAGCAGCCAGGTAGGGAAGTAAACAAGCTCAGGAAAGACACATTATCATCATAATTGCCATCATCATAATCATCAACAGCTTTGGCTATTCTCTCATCTCATCATATTACATATGTACCTCTCTCATATATGCGCATTTTCTGTTATTGGATAGTTAATCTCTACATTTGAAATTTGAACATGTTTATATTTTCTTGTACTTTTTTCGTGTCCATTTACTATTATTACTACTTGAGCTACTACTGAAAAGAGTTCTTAATAGTTATATTCACATCATATTATTTAGGCAATAAGTAAGAAAAAAGGGTTCACTAACTTGCTCCACACCATATCACCACCAACTCAAGTGGTATTTAAAAGACATCTTAAAGAAAATACTTTTAAAGAAGAGCTCTCTCTCTCTCTCCCTGCTCTCATCTCATTTTCTTCAAGTGATCATTATTGTTGCACTGACTGACTTGGAGTGAACGAAGGGAAGGAAGCAAAAAATGACTTGCTCATTGTCAGTCTACCTTTTTGTGTGAGAAGAGAGAGAGATGGATGCCAACAATGCATCGAGCACACATATTTATGCATAATAATAATAACAGTAAGAACAAGAATAGTCGTAATAACAAAGCTAATACGAAAACTTATGTACGTTTTTGTGATGCAAACATTTTATTAGAGAGTACAATACTCCTCTTGTGCACACACACATGAGCTGGTTGGTAGTGGAAACAAAGTGTCGGTATAATCATATGATGAGCTGTCATAAGACAGAGAATTATGATCACACGCTCGATTATGAATGTCCAAAGTGGATGAAGGCCTAGAGAAAAATAGAGATAAATAGATTGATCATCATCATTATCATTCTTAAAAGAGAAGCAGAAAGAGAGAGAGAGACAAAAAATACTCTCAAGCTTTTAAGCCTTCTGCTATCTAGACCAGGACATTTCAGAAGAGAATTGTTTAGTTTGAGAAAGCAGAATAATAATGATGGTGGTGATAATCATATATACCGAAATATTTGAGACGGACTCAACATCTATACACATTATAATAACATAATACGTCTCAGTGCCTGTGTTGTAGTATTAATGCTCAGCAGGTATAAAATGGAAGCAAAACAAAAAAATATGTTAAAATAATTTCATGTAATGCATCTAAATAAATGTTGTGCTTCTCCGACAAAAGGAAATGAAGGATCGACTCGCTCGCATCACATCACCACTCGCTCGTTGCAGTAGGAGTATTCATTCTCTTCATCTTGAAAAAATTCTTAATTCTGTCTGGCTGGTGACTTTATTCAAGCTTAATCTTTTACTTGAATATTCATATTCTACAAGCATTGTACATGTACAATTAGGATGACTGACTCCACCACATAGGTACTTTGTCTCTAATTTTCTTGAACTGCCAAATGTATAAATAGAATAAGCGCTCATCTTTTAGTGAAGATTGAAACAGCTTGGATAAAATTATATGACTTATCAAAGTCATTAGGCTGACACCAACGTTTAAATCCATTGACATGGTTAAGCCAAGAAAAAAAAACTTTGTTGAGACTGGAATACCAAACAATTATGAATTTTGCATACGTCTTCTTCTCCAACTCCAATGATGGCAGCTGCTTCTAAAAGGTCGCAGCAGTTAAATTTTTGCCTGCGTGTGCGCGAGTTGAGTCATTAGGTGGTTCATTCGGAGAAGCACAAAAAGTGGTATTGCATACCTACATTTTGTCTGCTATTTGCTCCTGCTTCATTGACAGAGAAAATCCTTTAAAATATGCAGTTTCATCTTGAAAATATGTTGTTGCTTAGTCAACTGTCTACCAAAATCGGATTTTTTAGGAACTCCAACGTTTTATTTCAAGTAAGATTTTTTATGAGTGGTCTTCATCTGTCGTTTTCTACTGAAGTAGAGTTTACGTACATTTTAAACAAGTGAGTATTTTTTACACTTCTTATACAAAAAAAACAAGAAAATCCTGTCTGCTCCCATCACTGACACAATAATTCAATGATAAAGTCGTGTAAAACTGTATAATATTATTATTACAGTGATTAGCATGAGTGTGTGCATTGGTATATGTGCCACTGCTGCCCCAATGGCTTCTCCTTAGTTTGTTTGTCTGTATTTTCGTATTTGCATAATATATCCTTTTCTGTTTACCAGAAGCATGAATCAAAAAATGAATTTTGTAGAAAGTTTCAAAACGACATACCGACAAAATATTTTAAACTTGTTCCCTGCGTTGTTGAATGAATGAGTCATAAAAAATGTGATAATTGTGCAGGACTCGCTGTTTGTTACTCAAAAGGTGATACTGATTACATTAGGTAGACATAAAAAGTAGTTCCTTTAGCGACAATAATAAACAAAATATGCTACATTTAAAGATTTGTGGTGTGCGAGTAGTTGTGAGCCTGTCAGATCTATAGCCCGTATCTACAGCAACTACAACAACTACTATTGAACGATTACACGATTACAAAACAAACCCCAAAAAAATCGGCATACATCATGTTTATGATTTTTATTATTACAATTATACAATATTTATAATTCTTTGGTAATGATTTTTTTCTTCTTTAAAAAGAAGTACGTACATAAACAAACTTCGTATTGTTGTCTGCGTGCATAAAAAGCACCAGGTGAAATCTCATTGTGGCATTGGCAAATCCATCACAAATTCACAATCGTCAATAACGCAAGGAAATATTATTGTCTTTAGTTCCCTCTCCCTTTATATAATAATAATAATATGTCTGTCTTGAGACGAATCACTTCTCGTCTGATGGCATAAAAATCTTTTTTATTGTAGCCTCTTTGAGCATGAGATGCTAATGTGAGATGATAGCTGATGAACATTATTTTGATGTATGCTCATATATGTACTTGCTAGAATTGCCAATAGCTTCATTGGATTCATGGAATGAGCAATCTTCAGTGCAACCTCATCATCATCATGTTACACTTTTTTGCTCGCACTTCGCTGTGAAATCTTCATTCAAGGAAACTTCATGAATGTAGGTAATAATAAAATGGCATTAATCATATCAACTCAAATGTGTTCAATTCAAGTTTGCAAGTAAGGTGGTGGTGCTGGTGGTGGTAGGTAAGATGAACATGACAGAAATGGCAGCCGGCAAAAATGCGCTCAGAAAAGACAAACCAAAAAATCACATCATCATAATCATCATCATCACAAAGCTATTAGCAATCCATCCTAATTTTGAATAGTTAATGTAGAGTAGTAGCAACGAATAAAAATGAAAGAATAATTTGGGGGTATTTCGTCTATTTGAAATGAAAAACAGGAAAAAACACACAGTAAATTCAGTAGTTGCCTCTGTAGACCGTAGTAGATCATTCGTAAGATAGGCCGTTCGGGATGCTCGATAAAGATATATTCAGTAGTTCAGTGTAGCTATTTGATGGCAAAGATGGTACTCACTCAGTTTTCACAATAATAGAAGCAAGTAGGTAGTGATAGTGTAATATTCACGTAGATGCCATATATATCAAATCAAGTGTACAATCATGATTTGAAAATATATATGCACGTTAATTCATTTTTTTGTTTTGCTCACAAGATGATAATATTATTACATCACTGCCACGATTATTATTATTGGACTCCTGTCGTACGTTTTGTTTGCACATTGTATTTTTTCGAAAAATTAAGATAATTAGATCACGTGCATCTCTCTATCTCCCTACCTTTCAAAGTACAACAAAAGGCAAAGTAATATTTGTAATAAAAAATGCACCTGAAGGAAGCAGTGTTTTATGTACATACGCACCAAGCATCATTGTGTCTGCAAGATCGTTCATTCTGCTTGACGCTGTCGAGCACTTTTTTATAGCTTTCATCATCATCATCGTCGTCATGGGATTTAGTAAAGAATCAAAAGTGAAATATATATTTTAATGCATGCTACATACACACATGCATATGTACAATAGGTACTACTGAACCTTTAAATGATAGGCGATTTTTTAATGATTCAATTGCTATCAGTTGAGATCAAATGATGACATTTGGATGATGACGCTGACGGTTGACCGTTGGTGATCTTTTTGTTTTGTGCAGTATTTATTTATTTATTTCGTTTTTTTTTCTCAAGTATACTATAACGTCCATCCTTACCTTGGGTTAACCAACTTGTGTAACTGTCGTCATACTATTGTTGTTCAAAGAATTATTTGGTACAAAAAATGCATTATCGTGGTAGTTTGTGTAGAGTGGAGAACGCCTGTTGCACTTACTTATTTTTATATAACTATATCATTTCAAGAAAACATGAGATTAGTCAAAAACACTTGCCAGGAATTATTACTTAGTAATCCATCTCATCGGTCACCGCTGTTGTTGCTTGCTGCTACCTGTGCGATTGTGAGAGATGGATGGAGAGAATAATATGAGTTTTCAGCTAAATGATGAATTTAAGCGGTGGTGGTAGCAGTAAAGGTCTTGAGCTTGTTTTCAACCATTAAAATATTATTTAGCAATCTCATCGTAACCAGCCACCAGTCATTTTTGGCATTCAAGTACTAAAATTAAATAAAAAAACGTGTGAAGGTAAAAATATAGAAAAGAAAAAAAGAAAAAAAATCAAAAAATAGTGGCGTAGTTGTAAACATTTATATTATACAATAAAAATATGAACTATTATTTTCAGCGATATTCGTCGTCGAAGACGGAGAGAGAGAGAGAGAATTTAGTAGGGATTTTTAGTGGCAAGCCACCACCACATGAAGCTATTATTTTAACTCCATCACTCATAATCATCATCATTTCTAGTGGACTAGTACGCAAAATAGTTGTGGCGGTAGCTAGAGCTCCATACATACATTCATATAGGGATATAATGGTGGTGTAAAGTAAATAAGGGTGACGGAGATAATTTCTGTTCAGTACACATCAGAAATCTGGTTATCGTCACATATATTACTCTTATTATTGTACCATAATATTTTGCATTTTTGATGATGATCATATCGTCAGAAAGTACCTTTATTTTTATGGTATCGGGGTCCGAGAGGTCACTATACTTGTTTTTTCCTGAAATGCTCTTTTGGCATGGCATACCTTTGCGTACGAAATGTACAAAAAAATCTATCTCCTCGAGATAAACAGTGAGAGAGAGAGAGATGAACCGAAAGTGGCAGCAATGGCAGATCGCAGTAGTAGAAAGAAGTAGTAATAATAATTGCGTCAGTCTTTGTAGCAGCAACAACAGGGCTAGCTTAAACTCTGCCCGCACTCATTGCCGAAGAATGTGTAAAAGGATGGATGGACGGTACAAGAGCTTAAAATAATAATAATAATAATATTAGGAGATGGGTCATAATTTCTTTGCGTACCGCAAGCAAAACCATTTATTAGGCATTTCTGAGGCAACAATTTAAATAAGATGATGATTGTAATGGGAATGTTATTTATACGAATGCCATTTCACGTTCTACGCAAATGTATTTAGTAAAGTTCCCTTCTGCAAGGTTCAGCAAAGGTATTTTTATGGTTGCTCCTTGTTTGTTTGAGGTAAATAGGAGTTCAATGATGGATTTAATGAGTCAAATAATTGCATTACTTTCAACCATAAGTATATACAAACGTATATGTACGGATGCAAAAAAAACAAAGTCGACTTATTTTGTATGATTTAAACATTTGTATAAACCATACCCACACAATGTTTTTTCTTCGCTTTAGATAGCATCGTCATTCAATCATTCATTCAAAGAAAATTTGATTTATCAGAATTATTTTTGTAAAGGTAGACGAAGAAGAAGGTAGGGACCAAAGTACGGAAATGGAAATTGCCCACTGTTGAAACTCAATCATTATTTTACAGGTTGGACCGAAGGTTCAGAGAATATATTATTGGGTAAAATGTTAGGATAATGTAAGCAGCACCACATACGAAAGTATATACTTTTGTTTTTTAATACTTCAATCATTGAAACGATCATCGTGGTACATTTCGTAGAAAGGCTGGCTTATAGTAAGTTGGTAAGGCCATCTGTGTGTGTGTTGGTGGTTTCTGCAGAAAAGAAGCTGCCTACCTGTTTTTGAGAAAATATCATTGGAATTGGAAACAAATCATAATATCTTGTATTATTACAAATTACAATTGCGACGGTAAAAGAAAATGGCACGTATTTGAGGAACCCAAACTACTGTTAACTTTTCAAAGAAAGAAAGAAAGGCTGAGCAAGAACTTTATAGTTGCTCGAGTATGTGGCACATGCATCTTCAGGACTATGTGGAAAGGCTAGACCTTCTCCAAGTCCGACCCATAATCTCTTCTATTGTTTCATGTCTTAATAAAAAAAGACAATAGGAAAGGTCAGAGATTAACGAGAGGGGAAATGCATAGCTGTGCAAAGCTCGACCCTACCAGATAGAGAGGTACCTGAGTAGTACCTAGACCTATACAGGACTGCATTTCTAATGAAAAAGTACTTATTACAATGCATCATGACATAATACATGCACATTTTTGCCTATACCAACCAAATTCATTACAATTTCTGTACAACGCTCACAGGATCAGAACATTACAAACTTCTATCTGTATCAAATCATGGCATGTCTATTTCCCCACTCATTCCTCGTTCTTGTATTGTTTGCAAATAATTTTATTATAATGGAATAGACTGGAATTGTGCAATATTCATGTTGAAAATATTTCCAAAATGGACTTATTAAATGGAAACTTTGTAATCTATAAATGCTTGTTGTATGTATACTGTTCTAGTTGCATTCTATATTTCCCTACTGAATCAACTACAAATCATACTTTTCTTCGAAAGAAAAGCGGAAATGTATTTTGCACCTTCATATAGAAGATCATGCCGCATGTATTATATTATGTCATCATGCATTTGATTTTGGAGAAGTACTTTCATTCATTACAGGTACAGAAACACATTTCTCACAGTTTGTGTACAGGTACTTAGGTTACTCAGGTACATCTATCTGGAAGGGTCGAGCTTTGCACAGCCGTGGATTTTCCTTCTTATCAAAACTTGAGACAATAGAAGAGATTATGGGTCGGGAGTCGAGATCATCGAGCATTTCCATACTACGATCTTCAGTGCCATTTTGGTATGTACCTCCAGAGGCTATCCGTTTTAAAAATTTGACCCTGTATTGACTTGGGATGAACATGAAATTATATACTAGGTAGTCATGTCTGCCTATGCCTAATATTATAATCATGCCGTTGTTTGTCGAAACTTTTTTGATGGTCCAGAGAATGAACAGATTGTCAGTTTGAGATAGACGATTTTAGAAATTAAAATCAGATTGTCTCGTTTACGGTTTCAGTTGAGAAATGAGACTGAAAAGTCAGACACATCAATGCCCCACCACCACTACCACCAGAAGTAAATGACCTTTTTATGACGACTGTCTTGTCAAAGTTGAATTATACCTACACGGTATGTATATGATATGTATGCCACATTTTTCATAAAAGAATTTTTCATATGATATATATGCCTGCCTGCTTTGTACATAAACCATTTTACTGCGTGTTTATTTTTTCAATTATGCACTTTTTAGCATAAAGGACAAAGAATGCTTGTATAGCGATTCTACTCGCGGTACCTAAATGATTGACTAACAATAAGATTTTCTTTCACATGCAACTCTTTTTATTTAGTACATTTTCTTCACCTCCCTAATCAAATTTAGCACACAAGTAGATCAAAAAAGAAATCAGAATTAATGAATGCAAAACTATTTTGTCGTGGTCCAATGGTAGTAGTAGTAGTATTGTGAGTAGAGTGAATCAATTACTCTAGAGCTGTAGGTATATAATCATCCTTACTTACATTAACCAGAAAGTATTTACAATTTACACACTTGCACTTGGGTATATATTATTATTTGCATACCTACATATTATTATTATACAACGGCTGCTTGCTGCTTTAAGGATGTTGTTGTCATGACAGCATAAATGCGCCATTTTTTGATGAATGTATATTTTTAATTCATCTCTCAGTCGATATGGCCACTTGTTTGGTAGTTTCACAAAAAAATGTATTAAATTGTATTGAGAGCGAAATAAATATACATAAATAGATAATACGTTTTAATTGATTTTGATGTGCACATCCTTTAAGAAATCTACCCAAGCGCTTCTCTCGCCGTCGTCGTGATTATGATGATGATGACAGTGGCAGCAAGGCCGCTTCTCCTTTTTTATTGTGCATTCTCGTACAAAAGAAGTAGATCATTTTTTTCACTATACATTTTTGTGGAATGGTAGTTACTCGGCAGTTAGTGGTGCTGTGTAGTGCTCGTCTAAAGTACTTTAAACAAGCGCTTTCTATGCAACAAAGAAGATAATAGTAATAATAACAAGAGGTAAACTTGTACGTGAGTAGCAAAATATCATCATCATCATCACCACTATACTACCATACAACCGTCTTGATCATCCCTATCAACATCCACCACCACCACCCAATCAGCTCTGTTTCTAGACATTAAATTATTTTTTGAGTCTTTCGTGTCATACGATTTTACTTTTGGCAAGTAATTGTGGTAGTAGCAACAATAATAGCAATAATAATAACCAGAATTGATGGGGTTAAAGAACACCATGAAGACATTAAATATCACATTGTAGCTGTGAGAGTTTGAAAAAAAATTGTGTACAGAATTGTTAAAAAATTGTAATTAGTCAGCCCAAATAATGACATGTTAGCAGTGTGATATGGAATTATTTATTGACACCAATAGTTCCTCCGATTGGTAATGACTACATTTTTATGAGTGGTCAAATACTCTATATTTCTTTTGAAAAAAATGCACACTCTCGGTAAAGTACTCGCTCTTCCACCCTTTTATGTTGAGTGTGGGGTACCGGTTACTTAATTGGAAAATGTGAAAATGAGGACAAAAATAGGAATCAAGTATTTTTGATGTGCACAATATAGACTGTTGTAATGGTCGAGCAAGTTGATCTGTATCATTATTAAATATTGCTCATTTTGGTTGTCAGTATTGACTATTGGCTATTATGATTGGTTATATTTCTGACAGGATTTTCGTCTCCTGTCAATCATTTTTGAATGCTGCGTAAAATCCATTTTCTGAGGATTGGCAAAAAGAACGTAGATTGCTTTAATTAAAACATTTATTGAAAACATAATTGAAGGCCATTTCTTTTTAAGTAAACGTTTAGTGTCATTGACAGGTATTCTTACAAAAAAACAGCAATTGATTGCCAAACTCATAAAGTCTAAATAGATTTAGGGGAAATTTTACTGCGTGTATCTATGCTGCAAATAATTAATAATACGCAACAGTTGTGAAAATCTTTCCTCAAGCTTATAAATATCAGTAAGTAGTCGAGGACGACGGAGAAATAGGTATATATGTTTTCTTCCAATTCTCAAATTCCGTATATGTGCCCATTGTAGTTGTTAAGACTGCAATAATACAGTAAAATTCAAAAGTACAATTTTCATGTACCTTATTAGCACCAACTGCAGCGTCTGTGCTTATAAAAAAGAATACAGCCAAATCCGTACATATGAATACGCCATACTATCACTTTGGCTGCTTCGTTAGGAACCACACAGAAGTGGTTGAAATGACACTAAATATTGCAGTTTCGTCGACGTCTTATGTGCAATAAAATTAAACACGCTACAGATACTAAAGTTTACAACAACAGCAACATAATACTAAAAGTATATATTTTGCATAATAATATGTCGTAGTAAGTCAAAAATAAGAAAAGGATGTATGCGCCAGCCAGAGTCTAAACTTGTCTCCTATATAACAGCAGGGTGATAACAATGCGATGTTGAAGTGGCGTAAAGTACTGCGCGCTCTGGTTGCATTATTATCTGTTTGCGCTAAACTGGGAACAAAACCTGTCATAAAGAGCATATCATGGCATACACATTGTACCCACTTTGATTTTCTGTGCTGCTTCATTTTTTTGAAGTAAAAAGTGCAAAATACGTACATAAACACGCTCATGTTTGCATGTAGTGTCACTCTGAAATGTAGACGACGTAATACGCATTACGTGCTTGGAAAATTTAATGCCATGTAATACTTTGGCCATGACGTTGGTCCGTTCAAAACAGATTAATCCTGAGTGACCTCAAGTTCCCGAAATATTTCGAGTAGACCTCTACCGTGCCTAATCTTTACCTTCTTCACGTCGCGGCTCCTGCAAAGGAGTAATTTTCAAAGAGCATGTTAAAATTAAGCTTGTCTATGCAAATACATACAAAGAATTAACATAAAATATCAGTATGCCCGGGTCGCAGTTGTTGCAATAATAATTATTATACAACAGCTTTTTTTAGCAGGTAGTAAAAAACAGAAAACAAAATGTTGGACCGAAACAAGACCATTTTTGCATTCCTATTTAATTACCAAAAAAAGAGGAATCCTATGAGAAAATTGGGAAAAACAGACAACTAAAAAATAGCGGATGCGCTTCTACTTTGCTACAGACAAACATTTTCGTCATTCGTACCGACGCAAACGAGAAATAATCATAGGGATTCCTAAATAAACCATTTCGACGAAAACAATAGAATGCTATGAATGTTGCATGTACTTATAATGTAATATGATTTTCCAAATTTATAGATATGATTAATATTTTTAAAAAACAACTCTCCTAGATAGATAAATGCACACGTCGCCTGGTCATCATTCATGTTGATTTTTTTACATCTGCAGTCTTCTCGCATAGTTGTAGTTGATGCCAGACAGAGAGCCAGCCAAAGAGTGATCTCTTACATGAATTTATGCATACAGGTAGGCACATTAGCCAAGAAGCCACACACACAAAAAAAGAATTTCCTCTCTGACTTTACTTGCTCATCTCGTCTCTCTCTCTCTCTCTCTCTCTCCTCCGTCGTCGTCTTACGATTATGACGTGAAGTATTCCACTTTTTGCTCTATAATGGGAATCTTTTTGGTCAAACCTCCACATCCAATTTAACGAATGAAGCAAAAAACTCAGTTTCAGTTTGAAAATACCTTTATTTCCATTTTGTACATGTTAATATTATTATTACCATCATCATCATCGTCATCAAGTAAAAATGTAGAATGCCTACATATACATTGTTGCATATTATGATGATGTGTTGTACTGCCGCGCTGCTGCTATATCACTTGTACTACTACATTTGTGGATATTACATTATGCACGCTGGTTGCATGCACAAAATGCCAGCAGGGAGAACAGGACTTGAGTAACGATTTTGACCAAGATGTATTGCTTATAAATCTGGTTCTTTTCTGTTTTCTCAGAGATTAGGTACTACCACCACCACTGCTCAGTTATAATTTTTTTACTCCAATTGCTATTGCTACCTGGTCGGCGGGCACACTGTTTTAAGACACATTATTTTGGCATTCTTTTTACGAAACTACAAAATAATTTTGAATGTGTACATGTTCATCGTCGAACTTGCTATAACTAATCATTTTTATGTATATGTATATTTTGACCGGGCATGCACAAATGTACTTTTAACTTTAATTTTGAAATATTTCATTTCTGATGACGGCGGTTCGTTGTTGTACAGATGATGTAAAACGCAAGTGTGCAATTGGCGTCTTCCATTTTCTTACAAAATCGTATCATGATTAGATTCGTAGAATTTATATATCCCCACATTCGTAGGGATATTAGTAGTATGATGATATGATGATAATCATCATCATCGTCAAAAATACTTTGCTAAACTAAAAAAGGTGTAGATTTATTAATGTGTGTACACAAATGGATGAATTTAGAAAGAGGCTGCCTGAGAGTCATTAAAAATTTACGTATATATATTTTTTTCTACTCCTTCTCTTTTCTCGTCTCATCTTTCTGGCGGCAGCTCTGATAGTTTTTATGCTGAGTTTTTATCAGGTAGAATGTTTGCATGTATGTACCATAATTATTTATTACCTTTTGTTAAATATTTCAGTAAAAGAAGAGAGACATGAGGAGGACAGAGGAACATGCATGGTCAGGCGTTTAAAAATGGAATCAAGTACCACCACCAGTTGAAGTAGCTCTACACACGGCTCTTTGTTTTTCGTAAGTGAAACCAGCTAATTATATGCTCTTGTATTGACCCTTACCAGCATGGTACTATTCATTAATTTTAGTTCGTGGAAATAATGTCCTTAGCACATGATACAGGTCTGAAACAGGAACACGTATTAAGTTCTCAGCAGCTATTCCAATTCCTAGACATTCCGCAAAAAAGGGTTTACATTTTGATTACACAACCGGCTTTCATGCAAGTATGCTTGAGATATAAATAGAAAGGGCACGTTTAATAATAATCCCGATATAAAAATAAAACTCGAAAGAAAAGAGGATATGGTCTTTGGTGTGATTCCAAATAAGCTGAATAATACTTGATACCTCGTGCTCACTCCTTAAACATACTGCTCTAATTATATTTATACGAACGCTGTTACAATAAAAAAGGAAAACACGAAACACAAACAATGGTAGCACAATGCAAGAAGAGAGAAAATCAGCCAGGCAAGCAAGAAAGCATGAACAATGAGCACGTTACATTATGTGGGGCTGAGAATGCCGAAAGCTGATGTTTATGAAGAAAGAAAAGAGAAAAAAAATGATTCATCTTGAAATTTTATATAACATGCTATAAGTGTGTATACATACCTTTACGAGACACGTTTACCTTAGCCAGTCCCTCTCTCTTTATCTCTCTTCTCTCTCTCAGAAAACACACTCGAGAGCTCTCACATGTACCATGCGTAATGTTATGCATTACTAGATTTTTTCATGCGGTTTATATGCATGCGTGCGGATGCGTTTCCTGGAGCCACAAGAGAAGCCAGCAGCAGCAAACTTGTTGTATCGTCGTGTAGTATTTTTCACAGGAACTCAAACTGCTTTTGGTCTTCTCTTAAGACTGGATTTAGCATGAGTTTTCTTTTGATCGTGAAATAAGATGCTCTAGCCCGGTTCATGATTCACGGTGATGATAAATATGCAAACGCTTGTTTGAATCTTTGCTGTTTTCCACGATAAAAATAATCAGCATCACTGGTAAGGCGATAATTTCTTTTTGCGTTGGTGGGTACTAGTACATTATTTTTATGTGTGCTACACATCATTACAAAAGACACAATTATTGAGTCATGGATGCATTGTTCTATTTTAGGAATATTTTGATGCTTAGGAAAAAAGATATGGTCTGATCACCAGCTCTGGTTTAAAGGAAAGTGTCTCGCTTCTGCTTCAATCAGTCATGCCTAACAAAATTGTATTTTTATTGATTATCTAGTATAGAAAAAAGGTAGCATGAGTTTTGCTTCAAAAGTTAGTCGAGCAAGCAAGTTATTGCCAAAAGTGCAGACGCTTTTTATTTATATCAAAATTAGAAAGGTGGCTTCTTCTGCAGATCCATACAAACTAGAGCCAAGTACCTAAAATGCTACATATATTCACATCTACACCGGCGGTAAGAAAAATCTTATAAGGTGGCAGTACACTTAATAAATAATAAGTGACAACAAAACTTTAGCTGGTCATTACGCTGATCATCGTGACCATTGTCATCATTTTGTGGCTGATTGATACGTTTTTGATGGTAGCAATATTTTATGGAAGCCATCCTAACAAAACAGCAATAACATTAAGGACAACTATAAAAATAGTAGTTGAACCGATGAATATTTATGTACCAAGTCCAACACATCTCTCCCAACGAAGACGACGAAGAAAAATATGCTTCTTCAGAAGGATTGAGTGGTAGCAAGTTACAACAGTATAAACGAGTAAATATGTGGGTAAGGTAGGTGGGCAATGGTTGTTATTTTAGTATATAGTAATAATAGTAATAACAATATTACGTTTGTGACGAAACAGTAATTCCCTTTTTAAACCACTTTGCTAGCTGACAGCGCAGCAACATCTTAAAACCTGAACCGAAGTGCTTAAATTAGCAATTCAGCAGCAGATAATGTATAAAAATAAATAATACAGTATGCAAAGCTATCTTAGTCATACCTTTAACCTTGTACAAGATAAAAATGGAAGAGACGTACACTCAAATACACGTTCGTGTTAATTTTTATCACATCATCATCCCGAATGTGCTATTCTGAGACGACCAAGCCACTGGGATGGATGGCAGATTTTGTTTTCTCTTTCATAAACTTATTATTGAGTACTAGAACAGTTGTTCTAAAATATGTAGCAACGAATGAATGATATATTATAAAGCGCCTTTAACAAGTTGAGCACGATATAAAAACGACGATGATGATCATCATCGCCACATCACTGTTTTTTTGGATATCATCTCATAGCAGCGTCGTCCTCATCGTCGTCATACTGAAAAAAAATATATAGAAAATATCCTGAAAGGAATCCAGTTTTTCTTGGGGCAGTTTCGTTGATAATGTGAAAGGGGTTTAACTCTTTTTTACACACATTGTTTTAAGGTATGTGTACACACTAGATTTTCTGGTGTTGCTATTTGTGGTCATGCTCGATGCAATTGTAATAGCAATAATAATCATCAAAAGAAGACAAGTATTTTCGTCGGTCGGTGAATGAGGGGGAAAAGCACGGTATTCAGATGGACGGGTTGTTGTTCGTACACAAATGGACATTGTACGAAAAAATAAGTGTACACAAACTCATCATCATCATCATCACAAGAAGATTATTTTTACCAATTGTATTATTATTCTTGTATATAATGCAATGCTATATCTAATATCTCAGGTTGCGGATGCCCAGAGATGAGCTGTGATGATGATGTACTGTGGCTAGATGATTAGATGGGTAACTACAGAAACAACACAAAATTGTTTTGCGTCGTAGTGAGTGCCATGCCATATAAAACACATTAATACACACTACGATATACTGTACATATTATATTCATAACAGTTATGCAATCTAGCCATGACGATGATGGTGGTGATGGTAGTGGTCGGTCTCAAACAATCCTTCACACTGAAAAAATAACAAAATTAAAATTGATCCCCAAAAATAATACAACCTCAACAAATGAGTCGGACGATGAAACCATATCACCACATCACCATCATTATTTTAATGTATGTCGTAGCCCCTTTTGACATGATGAGGATGCGAAAGGTCGGCAGGTAATGTGTACTACATATCACCAAGGCACGTAAATACATCATCATTACAGACTGGGATAATACCTTGAATAACTCAAAATAATAATAACATTGTCATCATGATAGCCTTTTTCTACTTGAAAACATTTTCCGTCCTCTTCTCACAAGGAAGGGCATCATCGTCGCATGTACTTATTTTTACCTTTTCGGATTGACAAATTATAATTGTAATTTGTAAATACTCTTGTACGGATTAGGTAAATTGCTAGATTATTAGGTTAGGGTTCAAAACATTATGCACATATAGCATCGGTCCTATTACTATAACCGTGGTTTTTTATTTAATTTTCTTTTCCTATTTATAACGCTAGACTGCGCTCCTGAACAATTTTAAATTTCATCAGCTCTACAAGTAAAGCTGAGCCGAGCTAGTTCAATTTGTCCCAATTTCATATAAAGTCAATATCCTCTTGGATTCAGAAACAGTCCAATTCTCTGAACTAATAGGTACACATTTTGTTCAAGAATTGTAATGCATTGTGTGTGTTCTTGTTATAATCACGTCGTTAACGTACTGTACACCCTACCTTAATCATAAAATGCTATTATAAATAAAGTTTGTGATTTGTGATGGAATGTCAATACTGCATTTGTAAAAACTGTCGTGTTATATAATTAGGATAATATCGTGGACCCAACTCTGCGTATACCTACCTAAAATATAAGTAGATATGTAAGTTATTTTCGTCTTAATTTTTATTTTTAATGAGTTGATTTGTCTGCGATCTTGTATAAAGTACGAGTGCATTGAATTGTATAATGATACACCTTGCGATGCAATTTGATGGTTCATAGATGATAGTGTTCATAGCAAATATTTATGCGCTCATTTTATCCTTATTCCAATGGTAATTGTATAGTAATATTCTGATTTGAGAGGAAACTGGAAGAGCTCACAACTTACAAAATGGTTAAACTGTGCATTCTCATCCAATTAACATGATTGCTTCTGTCTAGGAGTACATAAACAGATAAATATAGCATAAGGATAATACGGTCCTGCTAAAGAACATATATTTAACAAAAACTTCCACCATCATAATTCATTCCCGTTTCCCAGACAAAAAATAATGAAGATGTAACTCAACCCTAGGAAAATAACATGGCCATTTCACTTTTCATAGATTTTCGTACACTCATTATGCTTTTTTGGGCGAACAAGAACCTATACTTTTTCACATTAATACTGTAATATTACTTAACTAATGGAAAGCTCGACCGTGGTAAAGCAGGCATATTTTATCCTCATGTATTCCCATTTTAATTGTACGTCATGATCGTGGAAATTTCGTTGATGTAGCAAGACAATTCTCTCTAAAAAATCCATTTAGCTGTCTGTCTTGATTTGCTTGATGACGACATGTGGCTATTTTTGTCAACCTGTTTGTTCCACTTTAATTGGAGCATCCACTGACAAAAAAACTGGCATGCTACAAAATGTAACGTATCCACATATTTTCGTTCGTTTTAATTTTCATATCAACGTCGATTACATAATCAGCAGACAGAAGACAAAAAATCTGACATTGTGGGAAAGTGTGAAAGCAGAGAAAAGAAAAATGGCAAAAATCCTGAACTATATAGAATCACTTACCATCATTATTACCACACAGCTTTACCAGCAAATGTGCTAGGTATATTTATGCATGAAAATTGTATGCATTATTGGATAGCAGAGCATCCAAGAAGAGCCACTAAAAGGCCATGCAAATTCCACATCACTTAAGCTACCCAGCCCACAGGTACGCGTTGTTTTTGTTTCACATTGCGTTCCTTTTTATTCGTAATCTATGCATAAAAAAGAAGGCTATTAAATGCGATGGCCAATTGAAATACGCAAGTTTGGTTGGTATTTACAAATGTAGCAAATAGATAAAAAGAATCAGTATGAAGAGTCTGCTGACTCATATAATCGCGTAATAACAAGCGATGATAAAGAAACTTGTATAGTCAACGGGGTTAGTTGAATCATCCTTTTTTCCGTCGTCCATCGTCATACCTTTTTGCCAGTCAGTAGTAGTCGTCGTCGTCGTCAGCAGCATCAAGCTAACACAGTTACACGGAAAGGTAACTTTGTGAGAAATAGGCTGTTCATGATGATGATAATGATACTTCATTGTAAACTAGTACCAACAACTTTTCCTTGTGTTTTTCCTAAAACGAGCCTCTAAAGTGAATGTGCCGATGATACATTCATTTCATGAATACGTACAGGTGTTCCGAGTTACCCTAATTTGATGTACTATTAAGTACTTCTGGTAGTATGGTCCTGTGAAACACCCTGTTTCTTTATAAGAGGAAAGGCTACGCAACCAATTTCTTTTTTACATGAATACTCTCACACACTCCCACTTTTTGCTATTTATTAGTTGCTCGTACATGTGCATCCCTTATCTTTCAGCAAATCACAAAAACGTTAGTAAAGGGTCATACCTGAATTACCAAAGAAGATTCAAAAAATATCTAACCATATATATATAAATAATGGATAATCAATGGATTGCATTTTACTGTCGCCAATTTCTGGTTGATTACGCTAAAAACTATTATTACTTATACTACTAAATTGCCATTAATATTAAAGCAGATTTAAACCAGTACATTCCAGTTTTGAAATCTCGTAAAAAAATTTTCCACCGACTCAATTCAATAAGAGTAAATTCAATGTGCTATTGAATTCATAAAATTTTATGTGTGCGCATAGGTATATAATAGTGCGTAAATAAATGTGCGTATCTGTTATCCGAATTGATGCAGGAGAGTACACGTGTTATCCCCAAGATAGCAGAGTGGAATGCAACAAGTGACATGTGTGTTATGCTACGTTGCCCCGAGTGAGTGAGCTAGTTTTTCAGGTAGATATACATAAAACTGAATTTAATACTCGTTTCGGTTGTGTGGAATTTGAAACATTTGCCGTGTGTGAGACAACAACAGCAGCGATATAATGCAACAGTTGACCACATTGTTGATTCATATTTTTTCCTGA
Source organism: Sinella curviseta (assembly GCA_004115045.4). Lineage (NCBI taxonomy): Eukaryota > Metazoa > Arthropoda > Collembola > Entomobryomorpha > Entomobryidae > Sinella > Sinella curviseta. Next base: position 20,466,848 of record CM065489.1, on the reverse strand, counting down.
GTGCAGCAGAAATTACTCCTATAAATAAAATAGATTTCAATCACGTATATTATTTTCCTTGATGATGATGCTAGTGGTGGTGGTGATGACTTCCAAGTAAAGAGCTGTTAGTGAGTGTTTTGCAACATCTCGAAAAGACGTAAAATATTACATTTAGGTATATTGATGCAAGGATGCGCTCGATTACTCATATTACGTTTTTAGCATGTTTCCTCAGAATAAGTTGCTACTCTATACTAGCACGTCACCACCACCACCGACGACTGCTTATAATATTATACCAAGAAAACAGGGATGGATGGATGAGCAAGATGATAGAAGACAGGTATATAAATAAACATTTTATATGGAACACTAAAAAGTTGATTCTCTGGGTAAGCCGTGTCTCTCTCTCTCCCTCTCTTGATTTGATTATATAGGTATGTTGCGTTGTTTGTGCGCTTCTTCAAGTCAGAGAGAAGAAGGAAGACGAAAAATGCTAAAGCAGACTAATAAAAGTGCGTTGCAAATAAACGCGATAAAAATACAAAGAGGAGAAAAATGTGTAGGTTTTTTTGGGCAAAAGCCTGTGTCTTCTACCAACGTCTTAGAGGTCATGCACTTATGGTGTGCAGGCCAGATGCGGTCATGCTAGAAACAGGTTTCTCTCCTCCATGTCTTGATGAAAAAAACGACGACGAAAAAGATGACGACGAAGATGATGATGATGATGCTGCTGACCATGATGATCTTCTGCATGCATTCAAATAGCCAGTGTTCTTGTGATGTGTGTATGTGCACGTTCACAAAAGATCTGGGCTTTTCTTTCTTTCTCTCTCCACCACACACACAAAATGAAACACATGGCTCTTCATCTTCTTCTACTCTGTCAAAGAATGAAACTCATCATTGCATGCGCTAATATTACGTTATCATACCTATAGTAACATAGGTATCTACCACACAAATATAGATGATTTTTTTACAAACTAATCCTGGGTTTACCTGTCGTCTCTCTCTCTCTCCTTCCTTGCTGTTATTATTACAAATCTTCTTTTTTTGCTCATCTCCCCTAAATAATGATAATCTTAGGAAATGGACACCTTCATCCACTCAAATGTTGTTGGTTTCCTACTTACACGAGGCGAAAAAAAACTAGCATTCTTACGATAGCTATAGATACATACATACACGCAGAGTACTCAAGCAATAATGTTGGATTACCTAGAAAAGTCAGGTAGGATGGTGTATTGCGTATATTTCGTATTTTGTATAAAGATGCACATTTTCAGGTGCATATTACAGCATCATTGCTATTACGAGAGGAAAAAACAGCAAGACATACATAATATCGGGTGAACAGTTCGACAAACTATATATTCTCGGCCACACGTATTATTATGATTATGGATATACAAATATAAAACTACAGTATGACCGTAATGATAATCAGTGTGTTTTTGTATCATGTACGGTTTTTTTGGACACAGAACTGCTGAACAAGTAGTATCGTTAATACTTGTTATATAGTAGTTTATAGATTCTCTGCTGGCTGTTTGCACAAATCCTATAACCGTTGCAGTACACCATTTTTATTATTTCTTCCTCCTCTCCTTCTTCAACCTGATCGTCTTGATCTTTCTTGGTCGTCGTTCTGCTGGCAGAAATATTTGGGGGAAAACAACAATGTATTATAATCAACAACATTCAGCAACAACAATAACATCGGCAACATGCGTAAGTGGAAACAGGCGTATAAGGAAGAATCCTCTGCGCAGACATAAAAATGTATGCAACAAGTTTCTACGACTTCTTTTTTTTTCCTTCCTTCGGCATTCCATGCAAACCATCAACAATTGGACGATCCCTCCCGTCTCAAAATCCCTTCCTCGTGTCAAGCGTTTTTTCTAAATAAAAAATAATAACTGCATGTTTAACTAAAAGCAGGTTTGTTTCTTTCTGCTTGTTTTATAAGTGGATATGTTGCACAAACAAGAGAGAGAAGTTGCGGTGTGGAATGATATTACGTACTTTATGTTTACTTTTTTTGTGAATCTTCAATAGAGGAAGAATGTGTGGTGCATGGGATGAGCAGCGCATTGTCTGTGCAGAAAAGGATTGAATGAGGACAAGAAAGATTTTAAGGTGGTTTCATCATCGACATCATCACAATTGACTATCAAATCAAACAGGTGGAAACACATCCTTTAAAATGTGTTTTGTTTCTTTTCTCTATAAAACTAATCAAGAAAAGTAGGATTTGATTATAAACAACATTTTATTCCTCCCCGACTCAACGGCACATTGTCAGACAGACGTGCTTGATGCGTATATGAAAATTTAAAATGCAATGATAATATATTCTCGTTGAGCTGAAGTGTGTTTTTGAGAACGTCGTACCCGGGATACACCGGAAATTAGAAAGCTACATGTGTGAATATATACCTACTTGATTTCATAATTGATACTAAAATAACAAGTTAATATCATGATTTGGTAAATAAAGAGAAAAATGGCATCTGCACTTTTGGTTCAAACAACTGCACACTATTAATCATGAAATGCAGATGTCTTTACTTGAGGAAATGCAGCAAAAACACAAAAAGGTTTGAATGCTCTAGATTCGAAATGATCCAACAACTGTTGACTGTTGTTGTAAGGAGAATGTAAAAAAGAGTAATTCGTATTTATTAGCCCTTCGAGGCTAAGATAAGCCTACGATGCAACGTAATGATGATATTATGACTGAGGGAAGGGTGAGATAGAGAAAGAGCCCTGCCTAAGAACGTTTTCACATTCTCTCTTCGTTTAATGGCATACACACTACACTTCTTCTAGTCATAATTAAAACTGTTTTAAGGTGCAGTCCCAATCAACCGTGTGCGCATCACACACTGTGCTCCTTATTTTCGTCAAGAGCAACAAATGAATCTTTCTTTACTGCTGGCTTTGTTTTTGTCAAGCAGCAAAAATATCATCCTCTTTCGCAAGCTCTTTAGCAGCTTTATCTTCTAACAGTCCAATTTTTATTGCTATTATTTAACAGTGACGACGATTTTTACAAGATGTTGTGCCCGTCTGTCTGTCTTTGCAAACCAGTCCCTGAAACATTTTAACTTGGTCAAATCTAACTATCTTGTGTTTATGCCAAAACAATTAAAACCCTGTTAATTTTGTCGTGATTTCACTCGAAATTGTTTGCCGTCCATTTATTTCTAAGCTGTCATCGGTGGCTACTTGTTTACTCCGCTTCCTGCTGTCGATTCATAATTTTTGCCTTTTGGTAATGCTAGCGCTCATTCTTTCGCTCTCTGACTATTATTCATTATTATTATTTTTTGCTATGGATCGTTTATCATTTCGTTTTAATCATTAGATACATATAATAGATAAAAGGTGACAAGGGAACAGGTTCTGCACAATTTTATTTCATTTTCATTGTTAGAAAGGTACCCTAAGTTTAGTGTGTGGTGTGATAAAAAGATGATGCTATTTGTTGGTGCGTACACCAAGATAGGATGTTACGATATCACAATTTTTCTTCTTTTTCCGATGATAAAGACAGATCTTTATGGCATGGTGGCATGTAGGCATATCTGCAAAGGTTATAATCCACCAACTGTTGGCTGCACAGATAGATGATGGGTATCGATCATGACGATGATGGCAAAATGTGATTGTAAATCGAACGCCCTTGATCTCTCCTCACTGGTTATGGATGCACATGCTAGCAGCCGTCAGTTCCCATTACCAGTTTTTACTCACCGTGTTCATCTCTGAAGAAAAGTATTAAATAGATTGGGAGAAGTGGCTAACCAGCTCATATCCAAATAGGCTTTCGTTTTTTTTCTGTTGAAAAATGACATTACTAATATTTCTAGACTAAACAGAAAACGTAGATTTCTCTGTCCAACTATGTGAAATGAATTCATTATCTAATGCCGAGAAAAACTAATCGCAAAAATATGTATGCTACGGTGTTGGGATTCAAAATAAATAGGTAAACTGGATATTCACACAGACATATCGACAAGGTAACCATTAAGACAAGATCTCGCCATTTTTTATGATTGCATAACATTGTTTATTTCATTTTCTAGAAAATTCACTATGACTCGACATGCTATTAATAACCTGTGCGGTAACTTTATATGCAAGACCATGGAAATAAATATTGCGGAAAGGGAAAATGATTAGAAACCAGTGGGAACATGCATAATTGTTGCATACAGGATAGCTGTTATGCATTACGATTCCAGAAATATCTTCTTCTTCTTGGAGATGGTTTGAATGATATATTCAGTTATACATATGTCTGGAGTTTGATAGAAGTTTAGTGGCAGTAACTTGTAATGGTGTGAGTGTACGGACAGACCAAATAATGCAATGTCATTAAGTAGGGCTGCAAGCTCCACTCAATAAAATTTTGTAATATAATTCCAAGTAAAAATAAAAATGAGTAAGAGGAAAAGCATCAACATGGAAATTGGGAATCTAGGGAAGACACTTTAGGAGTGTGGAAGTTTAGCCAGTTCAAGTGGTAATGATAATAAAAAATCGTTCCTCTACAAACATTGTTGTTTGATGTGTATGCGCCAGCCAGTGTGTGTACCTATATTGGCCAAAGGGCTAAAAGCTACGTAAGGATCATGTCTGTGTTTATTGCCGCTGCTTCTGCTGCTACCATTGTTTTCCAAAAATGATCATGGCAAAAGTTGGTGGGCAGTTGTAGGAGCATCACGTAATAATAATAATACAGTACTAGGAATGAATCCTTTCTTAGAATAGCCATCGCATCATTTACTATCACTAAAAAGACGTTCATAGTGATGATAGTGATGCACTTGGAATAGGAAAAAACTAGCTCTTTGAGACAGGCAGCGAGAGAGAGAGAGAGGACGAAAGGTAGTAATGAAAGGAAAGGATTGATATTTATATCACATCTGCCATGAGAAAATCCCTGCCATTTGCAGAGAAATTTTGACAGTGGCGATAATGTAATGGAAGCAAAAAAAACTGGTCTGTGCCACTTTTTTTAAAGGTTTTGCGTCACATAACATTACATTTAAGTAAAAAGCAGTATAATATAGCTGATGGCATGGAAAAATGTAGTCAGCCAGATTAAAAGATACATACATTCATAATAATAATAATAATGATATTGTTATGCCTAACAATAAGCAGGAGTATGTAGGTATACTATCTTTAAGCAACTTGCTCTTCTTCTGAAATGCAACGAGCATTTTTGCTTCTTGCACACACACACACTTTTCTTCTAAATCTCCTTAGTCCGAGCCATATACCTACTTGTTTGGTGTACAGCTACGAAGACCACTACTTCTTGTACCAGCACCACAGGTTACTGGTTCTTCTTGATATGTGATATTTCTAAAAATGAAAAGCTGATATTATTATTATGCGTACAAGTGTGTGTGAGTGAGTGAGTTTGTACCCAACAGCAAATAACAATGAAACGCAGTAGAAACCCTGCAAAAGCAACTTGCTACTTTTATATGATGCGCTTTTATTCACAATACCACGTGTAAGCTGAAGACGCCATGCAATGCACGTATTTTTTGTACTTTTATGTCGTAAGAAGAGCGAGAGAGACATGTATTTGCTGCCGTTGTGTGTTAGTGGTCATATCGTATCGCAAGATCAAACAGTAAAGGCACCAGCAGAAATAACCAACCAAGCCGACCAGTGTATTCTGCTTTTTTTCGCCACTTTTAAACCATTTTATTAAATTCGTCGACAGTCATTATAGATATACCTAAGTAGATAGGCAGGTATGCATTGTGATTACAATTGAGCATCCTATAATATTCATTAAAAACCCACATAGGTAGTGTATATCTCTAAGGGTTTGCTCATTGAACTTCTCTCACCTGTCACATTCCAATTTTTAATAAATCTATTATTGTGGTTATCAACGTTTCATTTGGTAAATCAAATTATTATACATACATACATACCTACTTTACAATTTTGCTTCTTGTATACTTACGCATTTTAACTTGCTTTTGACAATGATGAGATGCATTAACAGCCTATGTATGGATTTTTATGTGATGCGTGTATTGGATCCTGTCTTGCGTACAAAAAATGCGTACTGGTATATATGCATATATCGATAATCATAATAAAAATAAAAATCGAAATGTAGAAGGTAGCGAAAGCGAAGGGTTTCTCCATATAGTTCTTCAGCTAATATTGATCGGATTTGTATTATGATTTGGGGCTAACTAGACCAGTCCTGTAACAGATTTTAAAAAGTACAGAGGCAGATCCACAGATGAATATCATCTACAGACAGACGGATAGTCATAGGGATTTGCATAAAGTAGCTTGGCTACTTAACAAGTATTTATGCTCATAGTATCATGATTACGATCGCCATTTTATACGAATGTATGGTGTCGTCCTGCTACTATTACATTTGCTTACCGCAGATGAAATAATGAATTTTTAGCTAAAAGGGTAATTTGCCCTCTTAGGGATGATGATGACGAGATGAGGAAAGCACACACATGCATGAGTCTAAAGGGTTGATGCGTGTGTGTGTGTGTTTAGGTACATGCAAGAGTACGACAACAATAGCAACATGAACTGTTCCTTTTACCTGGCAAAGAAGGAACTAGCGTACAGAGCTGCATCATTGGAAAACCACGACTATGATGCTTGTTGCTGAAGTTGATCATGATGCTCTCTGTTCTAACACTTTACCGCACACACCACTCGACTCGATTGTTGTGAGATGTTTTTGGGAACAAAGTAAAAAGGCAAGGCTTTACTACTCTCCCACTGACTAACAATGCATGTGGATGAGGATCCTGTCTTGCTTTTTCCTGCAAACCCTGTTTTGCTTTTTTTGAGAGAGAATGTTGAACAGAACAACAACAATTTTTGAGCGAAAAACAACCCCTCCGTGTAGTCAGAGCTGCTAGTTGCTCATCCGATCCCAGAACATTCACAACAACGAGCCATCATCGTCGTCATCGCCGCCGTGCACAGTGCACACATTTTTTTTGGTTCTAGTCTTTTGGTCAACCTACTATACTACCTCATATATAAAAATATACAATAATAAAAAATATCTATTATTGTTTTTATAATACTCTCAGATCAAGTGTATTAAAAAATGTATTTATATGCCCGTTGTTGTTGTTGGTAGCTCCAAAGTTTCTCTAAAAACGTACGTGTCACACTAATAAATCTGCAACAATAAATACAACTCATTGAAATCGTTACTGTTATCGACGTAGCATGTTTCGTGCTGCTAAAGGAGTCATCGCAAAGTACATAGAAACTCCGTTTGTGTTTCCGCGTACTTACTGTGCTCTTTGTTTTGGTGCTATTACGAAAAGTTGTGGTGGCTGCCGGTGACGCGGTGGTAGTGAAGGTGGTGGTGGATGGATGATGGCTATCATCATGATGCATTTTAGCATTTTAACTGATTTTTGCATGAATTCTTTCGGGTGAGTAGTCAGATCTGCATAAATTAAACTGTTTCACTGCAATGCTTATCAGGGGCAGACATCATCATCCATAATTCCCCGTACCAATTGTGTCTGGTTGTTAATTCGTTCTCATCATTATGTATATATTTTTTTTCTTGAACCTGCACATTACTAATCCAAAATGTGCTGTTAAAATGAGTATTCTGTGTGAGAACTCACCAGGCTTGTTTCTATTTTTGTTTGCAGAATTCTTGAGAAATCGTGGTCGTCATCATCAGAATCCCAAAAGTGATTAGCATTTCTACTACGTCAAACTACCATGCTTGAATAAAAACAAGATTTTCTACGCCTATATCTCCGCAGCATGCATGCTGTATCTTCTATGATCATTATTATGGATTGAGTCAAGTACAGTGCGAAATTACTAGCAATTAAGCTCCTGTTCTCAATAAAAATAGTATGCCTCAACGTTACTAATTCAGTGCCAGTATAATTTATATTTTTATTACTTATTCACCCTCCGCGTACCCAACGACTGTGCGCGTAATTTACACCCCCGATGTTGTAACCAATATGCAAGGACGAAACACGTCCCCTTCCTCAGCATATCAGCAGAATTGTTTCAACAGAATTGAAGAAAGTTGTAGAAAAGTTTTGAAACTGTATTTTCAAGTGACAACCCTGATATTTTTACACATCATCTAATAAAGTGCCGTATTAATAGTTCGCATTCGCTGTCTCAATTCAACCGTGGCCATTCATATTTCTATTTGCAAACGTGTAACGAGAGTGCCTTTCTCATGACTTTATCGCCAGCAAATGTTGTCGTGTTTATAGGAAAAGTGAAACAATGTTCTGAAACGATTCATTGAAATTCATAGAGAGAAGACAGAAAAATTCATGCAAGTTTAATTGACGTTTTGCGGTGTATTTTTAATAAACATTTCGTTAACTCAGTGTCAAATTGTTTATGCCATGATGGTTTTACGGCATTTAGGTGCCACAACAGTCGGTCCAGTTGGATGTCGTAATGAAAACACAAGTGAAGAGGATAGAACGCCAATCCCAATGGATTTAAGCAAGAGCAAGCCGGGTCAAACAGGATCTTCATCCGATCCGATCCCGTTGAACTTGGGAAACAAGAATCCCTTTCTTACAATACCCTCCCCGATTCGACCCCTGTCCTCTTCGTCCAGATCCTCGGAAAACATAATTAACAATAATAATATTATCACAAACAACAATAATATTGATATCAGTGCCAAAAGTCATAATAATAACTATAAGGAATCGCCAGTAAATTTCTCCACTCGGAGAAGCCCCATATCTCATCAACCACCAAATAATCAAATTTCTACCGTGGTCTCATCACCCCATTCCAGCAGCCATCATCATCATCACCATCATCATCAACAACAACAGAGACGAAGTAGGAAATCCGATCTTCGTTGGAGAGATTTGAGTAGTACAGTGCCTGGCTCCGGAGACGATGATGACAATAACACGTACTCCTCTCCTGACTCGGGTCTTCATCGTGATTCGCCGGGAGAGGAGGACGAAGTCACTAGCACGAAACCGTTAAGCCCATCAACCATGTGGCGCAACATTGCCGCTATGACCGCCTCCTCAAAGTATGGCAACGTCATTCCTAATACGCATGCACTCCGAAAGCATTCCACACAACCCGGTCTAATTCCACTCTCTCTCATTCGTGCTAAATATAATCACACAAATGTCTCGCCGGACAGATTTTCCTCCTGGGAGGAAGAGCAAATGTTGTCATCATCCGAGAAGACAAGATCAGAGGGTGGGAGAGGAGACCATGTTCAAACAAAACGGGCTCGTCTGGAGGAAATGGTGTCCCAGATCAAAACTACAAAAGACACCAGAACTCGACATTATTCCGGTGATGATGACACGTCCTCTGGGGGACATGTAACTTCCAGTGATGAGATAGTGGATGATGGTCCAACTGACCTCCGTAACAATGCACCCTACAGAAATAGTCGCGAGAAAGGGATGATGATGATGGGGACAAGGAAAGAAGAGCCTGACAAAGTTGCCCTGAATCTGATCAAGGATGAGTATGATGAGGAGGAAGATGATGAGCCGTGCAATCTGGCTTATCCAAAGTCATCATCTCCAAGACCAGACGGGTTGGACATTGAACAGTGGAAAAAACAAGCTCAGTTAAAGTCTGCATCCCCCTTTCCCCTGTCACCCACGGATGCTGCAAAGCTGTACGGGATTGACCCTGACACATACCAACAACAAATTATGCAGCTACAGTTGACATCAGCGGCAATGTTGGGAGATCCTAGTAGTCTTTTGAAAGCTTTAGGATCGTATCCGCCCTGGGTTTATGTTGGATACTATTCCCAACTTCTACAGTCGTTTCAAGCTCAAGAAATTCTACGCCAGTATGCTATTCAGTCAAACACACCCCCACAGTCGTCTGCGACACAAGGAGAAAAGGTAAATGACTTTTATATGCATTTATTGTAATCTAAATTTATAGAAAAAAGAGAAAGCAGAATGCATAGCGAATAGTTAGCAGTGTCAAACAGGCTACATACATAACATGTTTTACATATTTGTGTTGATACGCCCATACAAATCGCTAAGTATCGAGAAAGTTATTAATTTTCTCCATTGCTGTCACTCTCCCGTAATGATTTCACTCATTTCACACCTCTGTTTTCTATCTCATTTGCCCTGTAGACACCAACAATGAGCCGGTCGATGGCAAGCACAAACAATAACAATTACCATAGTCAGTCACCAGTATCCCCAGCATCGGTAACGGAAGGCACAACGGGGATGGATTCGGACGGCTCAGTTGTTGGCCAGACCACACCAAGCAGTGCAAGTGGAAAACGTGCCCCAAGGGCAATGACAGGAAGGCACGTGCGGACTGGGACTGGAGCATCGCCTTCAACTCTGCTGACACTCCGTCAGAAAATTGAAGAAAGACAACGGGTAAAAGCACAGCAAGCGAGGCAAGAAGCTCTCCTCCACTCTCAAGGCAAAGCCAACAAAAACAATAATAAGTATTCAAGGAAGCCTGCTAAGAAATAAAAAATGCAGTCCTTTTTTTAAACAAATGCCAGTGAAACATAGGTGTAAGTACATTATCAATCTATAATAAACAAACATAGCTTAAGAATAGTAAGAATTAAGCTACGGTATTTAACTATTTAGGTTCTAGTTAGCGTTTTCGAAGCGTCCTTGCAACTATTTTCATTGCACGCGTTTCATTGAAAAAAATATTGTTCCAGTCTCACGGTGTTTGTATCACAACGCCCCCACAGTTTCTACAACAGTTTAATGCTCATTTTTAAAAATAATAATTTATACTCGAAGTGTTATACAACAGAATATAACATGCGATTTACTCTTTCCGTAGTGCATATTACTACAGTGAACAAGTTCCTTTCGTTAATAACAATCATATTATATTTAAGCATATAAAGCATTCTTCCATTAAAAAAAGTAATGTCATAAATGCCGTCTTACTTGGCACTCATATTTTTTTTCTACTACTGACTGACATTAACTCAAATTGAGTTGTGTCAGAGGCCATCCAGTATTTTTACTTGTACTCGAAATGAAACTTATTTAAGCAAATATCGCAAAACGTACTAGTTTTGAGGCATCTCTGGTATTTTAAAGACTCTAAAGAAACAAATGTTACTTTTCTATAAATATGATTTTTTTTCTAAATAACTAAATAAATTTCTAATTTTGTACTTGTCGCATATAATTTTCATTTAGATATCTAAAGTAGCAGTAGAACTAGTAGCTATGTATTTACGTAAATTTTTAATGGCTCAGTAATATACAAGGTATAAAGTTGTTGAATAGATAGGATAAGTAAAAAAGTCTACGTACAGTACAGACTCATATCATCCGCAGCAGTCACTTGCAGTAAATATACGTGTCTTATGCTATCAGTAACGCAAGCGTTGTTAATACTGCTTAATGTGTCTGCGGATTTGATCGTGACTATTTGCCATTTTTAGATTTAAATATGTCATACAAGCACTGCTACCATTACTGACGCGACGATGGAAAGATTATTGCTGTGAATAACATACTTGGAATATTTGAAAGTTAGCTGAAGAAATCAAATCAAACAGCTCAAGTAAAACGAATTTGACCCAAAAACAGTTCATGACCATTTGACTTCCTAAGAAAACGCATTTCTCGTGCCAACAATTTTCCACATAAAATTTAATTAGTCTTAAATACATATCGTGACATAATTAATTTTCTGACCATTTTCTCAAGAAATCAAACACTTAAAACAGGCATTCCGTGCGCAAATTTCCTTGAAAAAATATTGATGCCATGTCTATAAAACGTTGACTTCTTTCTCGGAGTTTTTTTTTGTAAATGATTGTATGATACTAGCTGATGATTACCTACTGAATGTATGATGTACTTAATAGGTATATATGATAGATTGTGTATATTGAAAACACTGAACTGTGTACGGGTGCCATTATATACTGGATATATATCAATATCGTCTAAGAATATTATAAATATTTATACTTAAATACAAAGCAAACATTTTTACTGACATCACACTAATACCCATTCCTACCACAACCAAAATGCACAACGACTCATGAGGCATATAGTAAGCACACTAAAAACCTTTTTACGACCTATCATACTTTTACACTGGTAAAACAACAGTGATAATGACTAGTTTAAACAAACGTTTATCAAGTGTGAAGTTGTGAATAACTCCCTCAGAGATAAGGTGATGATGCTGCTGCTGTGGAGGAGATTGAAGAGGGATGACGGTGGTGATTGGGGTTGTGAGAAAGTAAAGGTTGTTATTAATACAATTAGCTAATATTATTGTTATTACATTCGACATGAATGATACTACTGAGGGCGGTATAGCAGATTGTGAGAGCTAAATGAACATGGCTTGTAGATGGATACGGTGAGAGAAGCTAAGAATAAGGATGTAAAAAGCAGGTAAATAGTAAGCGTGGTTATTTCCACATTGTAGCACACGCCGCATTCATAATATTTGTACTTACATACATTTGTACATGAACTATTTTAGAGAGATATTATACTGCTTTTAAGGATAGGTGGAAAGTTTGTTTGTTTTACAAACGCTGGTAGCTAGAACGAGATTGTTAAAGTAGTTGGTAGTAGAAGAAATGCAGACAAATAAGACGGGAAGCTCCGTCCGCGTACTGTATGTACTTGTGTGTAGTTTGTATTATTATCGAGCTGTATGTAAAGTAGGCAGGACCATGTGAAATAATTTACTTCCTTTGAATATCATATCGTAATTATCTGATATACATCATGTATCTGTTGTTTGTACTAATGATAATATGTAGACGAGATACTTTTTATCAGTGATAAAATTTCGGAAAGAAAAACTTGTGGGTGCAGGGAACCATGATGTATTAAGAATGTACTTGAAAGCAGAAAGGCAATTTAAGGCAAGATTTTAAAAAAAAGTAAAAGGATGATGGCTATGGGAAAGGTTTTTAAAAAGAGAAATGCTGGGCATGATATTGATAGGAATGTTATATTGTAGCGTGTTTGCAGTGGAGCACCCACACTCTACGATACTCCGTTTAGTTGAATAATCCGTTTAGGTAAACATTTTAACAAGTAGAAAACTATAAGACATGAAATGACTGTTGTGCTGTTAAACCCCATCATCTCCTACAATGTGTTCGTTAGGTTAGTAGAAACTAGTTTGAATAGTACAGTAGATGATCAGAAATTGTGTCATTTCTGATAATTACGTTACAAACAATTTCAAATTGTTACTACTCCAGTATATATATATATATATATATATATATATTCTATAAGTGATGCTATAAAGTTGCAGACAAATACGTATATAAAAATATTGTTATTTTATGATGGTAAGAATATAATATTATGGTAAGAAGATTGGTTGTTGGAGTTTAGAGGCGTTGAGAGAGAGAGAGAGAGCACGTCTTTTTTGGTAATCTTTTTGCCATGTTAGTGCTAAGAATATTTTTCGGATGGAAATGAATTTGAATTAGTGGTGGTAGTAATAAAAATGTATTTTAGTTAGGAAAAAGTTTGCTGAATCATCCTCGTCGTACATCGAGGCATCTAAATTCGATTGCAATGAACAAAAAGCTCTACAAAAACGGATATATTATTATTGTTATTACGAGTGAGCATTGTCTTCTCTATTGCATCATTATTGCTTCCAAATCTCTTTTTTATACGATCTGCGAGTAAAAAACACACTTCATTTTTGCTTGCGCACATGATGAAGGCGATGGCAAGTTTTTTTTGTTATAATTATTATCATTAAAGTAATGTTGACGTTGCATGAATTCTCGTTGTTAATTATTTATCTACGTCAGAGTACGCGGGATGGTGCAACACAATATTTTTTGTTCAACAAGTCAGTATTGAAGCATTTATCGTAATAATATGTATGTAATATCATTATTATTATTGTTATTATAATTGTTATTATTCCTATTTCTACTACTCCTAAATATTCCAATTATTAATATATTATTAGTAGAACACAGCTTTTTCAACTTGAGCTCATCAGTCATTTAAATGATTATATTATCATGATTATACTTCTAACTGGACATTGAATTGTACTTTATTTTTTAAGAAACATTAATCCGATAATAAACTGCTCTCTGTATGTTCTGTGAACAAAATAATCCATCCAATTGATGTTACTACTACATATTTTTTGGCAAATCAATCGAATCAAATAAGTGTTATGAGACTTTAGCTTTGAGTTTTACTCCTTTTCTTGATGCCAGTAAATGTAACCAGAAAAAAAATGAATTCTATTGGCCATTACACAACTACTACTACTATTATTATTATTGCTTATATGGAACGATGTATGACTTGCACCTTGATAATGCAACTCCGTTTACAGTTTACACGCATACTAATATTTAAGGTATGTAGAATGTAAGTGTTTCAATAATACAGAGTAGTTTTGTACGTTTTTACAATATAATATTGTCACTAAAAGAAGAATGATGATAGCTTTAGTGCTGTTGTTTTTATGGCAGGACACTGAATTCTGCTTTTTAACGGAATGCTGTACTACTACTATCTTTCGTAACTTATCAAGCTCAGATCCAGTATACAAAAAGTATGTGTATTTATAATAATTTCCTTGACATTTTTTGTACTTAACTTATGATGATAACGGTTACACGTGTAATAATTATATTAGCAAAAGATGCGAACTAATTACTATATAAAGGCTTAGCACTACTGTTTTATACTATATACTCTATATATTTATGAATTTAAAAATACCTAGTTTTAAAAAAGTACTCAATCCTATCTTATACTCTATTTTAACATGTAATCTTGTTGATTTTGTTTAGTAAGTTTCTCAGTACCACATACATGTTATGATGGTACTTATTTTTGGTTGCTAATAGCATCATTCATACTATGAAGTTATTATGATCAAAAGTATGATGCTCCTCCTACTCCTCCTAACAATAAATGAATGATTAATTTTTAATTAATTAAATAGAGAACAATCTCGCATTCCAAAAAGAGTAAATATAAAAATAAATCAAAAGAACCAACAATGCAAACTTTAAAAAATATATTGGATCGTCAATTGATTTTCTTTTCACTGTCATTCATTTCATTTTCATTCTTTCGTGATATCATGCATATGTGTACACATTTATTCATGCTTACTTAAACGACACGATTGTCTCCAACTTGGCGGATATATTAATAATTATAATTATGTGCATACCAATAATTCATCATGTAAGTTGTAAGTTTAATTGAGTATCCTAATCCCAGTGGAATTCAAGTCACTCCAGCACACCATTATAACGAGTTGCATCAATGTAGCTAAATGAATTTCACTATATTAAATAAGATGCATGCTAATCGCAGGAACGGCAAAAATGAATCCCATTCCATTGCAGATCATCGTGGCAACTACGTCCAAAAAAAATAAATGGAGGAGAGATAAAAAAAATAAGTAGAAAGAAATAAAATATTAACTTCGGAGGAGTTATCGCATACGATGATGATATGCAAGCAAGTCGAAAAAAACGCGTCTTGAAACTAGTTTTATGGTATTTATATGTTGATCTCTGAGAAAACACAATGCGATATTATTATTACACATACGACGACCGCTTACTATTTCTCTTCCGAAGACGAGGCGCTATGGGCAAAAGTGCAAAGCCCTGTCTGTCTCAAATAGATTGCATGCCTCCATTTATTTCCATCAACAACAACAACCACAGCAGCAACAGCACAAGGCATTCGAAAAAATAAAGTTTTTGGATGATTTCATACACAGTAAGAAGGTTACCTTCTTACCTTGCATTATTTTAACTTACATACATACATTGCAAACGGGCATAAACATCTTCGTCTTCCTCATCATCATCATCTTTTCTTCCTAGATCGTCAAATAAAATTGCTGCAGGTTCAAGAATATTTTTTGGATTGAAACGACTCTCTCTGAGCTCAGAAAATACCACAAGGGTAATAGGAGCAGAAGAAGAGCACATGTGTTGGCGCTCCGAGTGCGGCGGAGAGATAGGAAGGATATACTTGTCTACGTGCGTACTTGATTGCATAATATTGCATATTACAATTGTTTACCGAACAAACCAAACTATGATGAAATTCTACCAGTTTATATACATGCATACCTGTGTAAGATGTATCTTCCTTCCTACACAAGTGCATAGAGTCATGTCATGTAAAAAAACCCTCTCAGGAAACTTGTCCATTAGAGTTTTGAAGGCTTTAAATGAGGAAGCAGGAAGAAGAATTATATGATGAGGTCCAAATCGAAAAAGCAGGTTTTTGCTAGGGATCATCTCATCTCATGCTAATATCACTTATTGTGCACTATTTTCACCATACTGAATCTAAATGTTGTTCGTTTATTTTTTATGAAAAAATACGACTTTGTCTTTCAGATAGATACATACTTTGTTACAGCTCCTTTTCTTCTTCTATCAGCACACTGCTCTGCTGTCCCACACACAAAAGCAGAAAAAAACTATTAATAATAACAATAAAAGGTAGCAAGATATCAACTGAATCAACTGGTTCCTCCTCCCAATAATCCCGGTGCGGTAAGCATGCTTTATAGAATAATATGAAACAAAATAGCTTCACAGCAGCAGCAACAATGCCACAGAAATATAAGCAATAGCAGAAAAAACATTGTTAGCGATGTATGTACGCATTGCATATTTTGGTAAGTTTATTGTTGTACAGTGTTGGCTGGGGGTTTGTGTCAGTTTGACTTACCTGCCATTGTTAAAATCTCTCTCTGCCAAAAAGGAAAGAAGAGATGCGAGGAAGGAAGGAAAGGCGAAAAAACTTCTTTCGAGGAGATAAAGGCTGATGCTGGTTGAGTATAAAAATGTCTAGTCGCCCCACACATGTCATGTTTCCCAAAAAGCTCATCATTACCATCATGATGATCATCATCATGCTGCTATCTTTTTTGGAGAGTGCTTTGACTTCTTCGGCTGACCTTGAATTTCCGGTATTTTGTATTTTTATCTTCTGTTGCCTAACTTTATACATGTTTTAAAATGTCTCACCAACGCAGTATGAACGTATACGAAGAATACACATTTTGAAAGAATGTCTGCTTAATTTGGTGTATTTTTATCCCCACGAAAAATTGTATAAGCATTTGCTCTTGAAATGAGATTCTAAATATAATTATCTTTGCAACCCGAATTGGATAAGAATATTGACTTTAATGTTAGAAACACGATTAAGAATGGGGCTGGAAAGAATTTGATTGGTTTTTCACAATGCAATCATTTGATTATGAACCCATTGGGCTATTATTAAAGCTATGTAAGGAAAGCCGAGCTATCTTTGCCACGAGGGTTTTAGACGTAATGCTTGCTACAATGTATCGTATAGAATAAATATTGTTTCTTCATTTCGTCATAATGATATGCCATTCGCAGCATGACATTTAGAGCAGGGATGCAAACCGACTTGTTGCCATGCAGCTCACCACGACATTTGCATGGAACCCGAAGCCGTTGGAGAAATGTAGAAAATACATTTTTGCTTCTTTTTCAAAAAGTTTATCAAGTAGGCATGTCCTAATGCCTTTAAAAAGAAACTTGGTTATGAACTCTTCCAAAAACCAGTTTGCCTTGACAGTCGGCGTAAGCGCTGAGAATTTGATTTGGCGATGTTAAAAAATGCATTTTCAACTCCATAAAAATAATAAAAGTAATACAGGATGAAGTGAATCTCATATTGAGTTTGTACACAATCTTATATAATGGCAGAAGTACAACACTAAAAATAGTGTTTTATGTGATATTCATGCTAAATGTTTTGTTTTGCTCATCCGCTCTCAATCAGTTATAGTAGCTGCAGCGTGGTGATGATTTCATTTCATAATGGAGTAATAACTATTAAAGAAGGCTTTTATCAATCTTTTATTTCTACAAGGAGATTATAAATGCAGCTTACTGCGTATTCTATTTTTCTCGATATTAACTCATTTCCTTAAATAAACAAACAGATCAGTGTTTACATCATTGCATTTTTGAAGTTATAGAGAACCTATTGACCTTGGAAACGCAAACTATTAAGACTACTGAAGTAATATAAGTCATACGTAAATGCTCCATGCACCATAATGGTTAGAACTTTGCGTTGATAATGCTCACAATCACATATCTCTTTGCTGATTAAATATGTGCCAAACCAAACCTTCTTTGAAATCGGTTACCATATTATTTATGCTCAAACATAACCTTGATATTACGGAACTCCATGCACTTTCAGAAATTGCTTATCTATTTAATAGTATAAACTATGTTAGTAAGCGCATGGTAACTTTCAAACAAAACATAAATAGGTACGTACGTACGCACATACATGGACAAATTTGAAGTCGTGTTGAATTAATGTCAGTTATTTTACCGTACTGTTATACCATGTCCGTACGGGAGGACGATCCTAGCCTTTGACACAATTATTATCAAGTTCTCATTTTTAATGTGATTAGGTACATCCCTCGAGTGCCAGTGCATTACCAATATAATGTGATAGATGCTGCATGTATAATAGGTGATGAATGCATTTCAATCTTAACTAACCCGGAAATTATTTTACTTTACTTTATTTTTTAAAGGATCTTAAATGGAAATGAGAAAGTAATTATCAAGAGAAAATAATTTCAAAACTCAGATGAGATGAATGAGTATTTTATCATTTTTTTTAAAGAAAGATGATAATTTCCGTGGAATACGAATAAATATATGGAAAGTTATTTTATTACTATTTGTCAATCTTAGGACAGACGTTTTACAGATGAATTTCCTTACCTTCCATGCTAATTCAGGCACTTGAAGCAGAATGGAAAAATATCAATTCTTGATTCTAATAAATGGTTATAGAAGCATGCCATTTTTTCGATGCACAGTAAAATAAATACTTTCTTACTCCGTTGGAAAAATTATGTTGAATAAAAAGAAATGAACTCAACTATTAAATGTACGAATAGGTGAAAGTTTTCAAACACAGAATAACAATTTTATTTCATGTAGTTGTACTGATTATGCATACAGTGAAACAATAAATAGGATCCTGCGAAATGTCATCAGTGAAAATTATATAAGCTTGTAAATGATGATCTCTTAATTGTCCGTTTTGGTGGGAGCAATATTATTAGCAGGCGGGCGGACCAGAGTGACGAAGATAAAACGTCCATCGGTGGTTTCGTCAATCACCGACTCTCCATAAGCACTTCCTGTTGTATAGTCAAAACTATCGTCATCATCCGTTCCACTAGAAGTGCTACTTGCCATCTCGTGCGAGTCCCCGCTTTCTGACTCTTCTACTGTAACCACACGTCGTCGTAGCCTATTGGTAAAAATCACAATTGAAATGCTAATTAAAATTGTGCAATATATTTCAACAAAAAATATTGTAACTATAATATATATTCCACTCAATGCAGGTCGTCCCTAATTAATTAAGTGAAGCTCCTTAAAAAATTAAAAATCTCGCATAGCCCCAACCACATTAAAACGTAAAACATACAAGGTCACAATTGGTCTTAACTCCCAAAAAAACACTTTGAAAATTATAGTAGCATTTCCAACAAGCTCAACAAGAAATCTGTATTTTCTTTTCATGACTTTATATATGCGCAATCTGATTGTGGAGTATTGTTTCACTAGGAACTGCTCGAAATATTTTTAATACCAATTATTGAAGTGATTAATTTCTAGAATAAGGTTACTAAGGACACATTACCATTTATTAATGAATTTCTTGATGCTTTTTGACTTTGCGAAGTATATCGAAGCCCCGCATGCGATCAGAGCCACTCCACATCCGATCAAAATAACAGACACCATTATCGTTTAACGACGATGCGATGATGGAACTAGGAAGTTAGTAAGTTTGCTGATAGATCACAAGTAGTAAAATGTCAACTGACTAGTTTCTGCTAATCCGTCTCACTTTTATAGGCGAAATAAGAATAGCCGAGAAATGAGAACTGACTCGGTGGAATGATTCCAGGGAAATGAAAATTTCAAGAAATACTGTCCCCCGGTCACATAATGCTTTCAATATTGCCATACTTAAGTCTGGTCGCTTTGCTGTGCCTACATGTCAGTAATCATGTCATAATAAGTTAATCATGTTCTGTGTCATGAACTATATGGATGATATTAATAATATGACATACGAATACGTTGAACACTATGGGTGCGAAAAGGATTGATGAGGAGGGGGCTGTAGTAGCCATCATTTAGAGAAGCTGCTATTTAAAACATGATGCACTATTTTTACATTGCGGATTAAGTGGGCTGAGATAAAAATAAGTATCTAACCGTAGTATGTATCTTGGAAGACAGTTAGTGGGAGGAGGACGTCACTTTCGGACAAAACGCATACGCAATGCATAATACCACCGTTGACAACATTAAACACGATCAAATTTCAATGCACCATTTACATGGAGTTGTTTTCTGTAGATGAATGTAGATTACAGATAAGCAGAGTATCTCTACTTCATAATAGTAACATAACGGACAATGAAGAGGTGGAGTTACACAGTAAAGCATACTATACGGGAAAGATTTATTAGACGCAACTCTCGATGACAAAATCATGAAAGCATTCAATTACAGTTTAGAGTAATATACATTCCAATAAGACAAACAGTGTTTAACTAAAATTCCTCTTTGCACATAAATTGCGTAATCATTTTTATAGAACAATGGTAAACCGGATGAATACATAATTGACCATGATTTCTAGAATTTTATTGTGCCAACAGTGCCACGAAAATTAAATTTTCCTGATTAAAGTGTAAACGCGAATATTGTCGTCACCAACAGTCAGTCATGAATAAACCATTGTTCGATGTAGCTACTTGCGTCGTAGCATTAGGCCTCTTGGCTCCATCTGTTAAGATTCCCCTTCATCTGATTCATACTTTTCTGGCTCCACTAGCTGGCCCCCAAGCATTTTCTTTGTGTTAAGACGCAAAGTGGCTAACCAACCTTCTCTCTAAAATAATATTTAAATATCTGCATATTTTTAATGAATTTAAAACAATCGAGGTAAATACAATGTATATAGATTTGTTATTGCGATGACTATATTATAATCATAAAGTTGGGGGTAAATGAGCATGTTTGCACGGGTGAAAGTTAAGAACGACTTTTTGATGAAGAAGATATTTTTTGCGTTGCACAAATAAATTGGAATCTAACTTAACCTGGCGTGAAACATCATCTGTCTGTGAAAATCCCCGTTTGGGAAGATTGCGAAATACGTTAATATCCTCCAAAGAGAAACGTTTCCAAACGGTTGAAGGTTGATGCAGCACAATTCGCATCACAATGACATCGCGTAATTCAACCACACTCTAAACAGTATACAGAGAAATAATATGCATTGACATTTGATAACATGAAAAGCAATTCGGAGTATTAAGCATTTAACAAGCAGCCCTTAACGGCATTAATGACAGCAATATGGCTTGGATACCTCAGTGGCTGGAATAGAAATTGCATCTTGGCATCCAGCTTCAAAATGTGGACAAGGCATTAACGTTTTCATTGGAATGCAGCATTCCCAAGGTCTGTCTGACAACTCTGCCGCGTTTGGACCGGACGAGTGTCTCCTCCTTGATAAGCTGGAGTTACTGGAAGCAGTGCTGGAATGCAATGTTTCCAACACAAACAGATCGCTCCCATTTCCACTTCCTTCTTGAGTATTTCGATTTCGAAATTCGTTTCCTGCAGTGACATAATAATCTTTACTGCCTTTCCAATTACCTCTACACGAGGCATTAAATTTAAATAGAGAAAGTAGTCAAAAACTGAATAAAAGTATACCGGTTAAGTCAATAGAAATTGATCTCTCAAAGTGAGGCCGAGTTCTGACTGAAGTCCCCGGATTTGGTGGTTTTGCAGGACTGCAGATGGCGGCTTTAGCGGGAGCTCGTTTAACGTAAACTGATATCCAAGCGGTATAGTAGTTGCTCATCGTTAATTCTCCTATCTAAAAATTAATCAAAATGCAGCGTTTCTGAAGTTCTTATCGATATATAAGGCATTGCAGGCCCGCGTCATCGTTTTTCTAGGACAAGGTACTTTAGTATTGTGGGCTTTCATTGATGGATACAATTTAAGGGTGCGTCATTAACTTGTGATCATTTTTAAATAACAATATGTCATAATTGGCACGTTTTCTCTTTGAAAATAGCGAAATTACTAAACAAACTCCTTCAGTTAGAAGTATCTTTCTTGGTTCCATAACAAACAATACAGCCATTATACTTAAACTTTTTTCATTGTTAATCCTAGCTTGTCAATAATATTCAGAAATAATATGCTTAAAACTGAAAATAATGACATATGTATAAACCTGACAGTCAATTCTTGACTGATCAGAAAGGATAATTTAATTTAGCTCGTTACTAACTTGACTTGGAGTTTGGAAACAAAGGTCCATGATGGCACTTCCTGTTTTTCTGCCACCGGGATCAACAGCACCATCAATTAATTGTATGGTGATGGGACCTTTCACGGAAAATGGAATAGCTTCTTTCCCACACATGATTCCTGTTTGCACTAATAAATGTACAGTAGTGTGATGTAACCTTCTCTCGGGATAAACTTTGAATTAATAGTCCACATTCTTCACCATGAGTATATTTCGAAGCTTCTATTGTGCTAAAGAATATTCTTTTACAGAGGTGTACAGTTTAATTAAATTTCAATTAATATTGGAATTTGTAACAACGGCACTTAGGATTATGTTATGTCATGGTTTAAACTGCTTTCACTTTCTGTTCATGTTCACTACATTGATCGACCGTGAGAATGAGGTGTGAGGTGAGGCGACAAAGGTTTGATCGATACGGGAATACATGCCTGGATAATGATATTAGCTTTGCTCGTTTGAAGTAAAAGACCCGGATTATCAAAATAGCAAAAACGGAAATTGGTGGTCATTGAGATCAAGATCATCATGTACCTACTCATACTGTCTATGAAACATCATTGTGTATTGTGAAATTAAACCTTTTTTGCATGCTGACTTGTTTCTGTATTTATAAACAGTATAATAAGCTAAATTGCATTGAATGATGTTCGACTAGTTGTTCGCAAAAAAATATCAAAAGCGGACAGAAAAGAAGAACAAGGTTGCATATAATTTTAATCCAGTTAAAATTTATTATGTGCCTTTCTAGCAGGTCACAGGCCGGCACCACTTTCAGTTTCAACTGCATCATAATCATTAACAACATTAATGTTTTTTTTGTTATCATTAATACATGGCAATTATTTTTTTATTACGTATGTACACATAATATAATAATATATTATGTGTCTCTCTATTCATAGTATTATTTGATCATAATATTTTTTTTATATATTTGTATAGTATATAATTACAAGTTTATTATTTATATTTATAGATATATATATATATATTATGGTTGAATTTAATAATTTCTTTGATTTCTCGTATTACATGACTGCTGTCGCTAGATTTAAGGAAGTAAGACAAGGAAAACAAATGTATTTCACAGAAGTAGAGAGTAACTCTGAGATCATTCATTTTTAAAGCCCAAGCTCTTAAAATTTACAGTTAGATGCCACATAATATTTTTTCAGAAAGATGTTTTTTTTTTCGTTAGTTTTACAAACACACTCAAGGAAATTATAAATACAGTACGCCGCTGCTGTCGATAAAATTATTTTGGTATTGTTCTGCTGTCTCCACCCCACACGTCTCGTCAGTTTTCAAATCAAATCCACGCACAAAAAAGTATACATATTAAAAATTACAATGCGTATTTACAAGTTTAATTAATTGGTTACAAGACTCTGCAAATTATTTGTAATAACAGTAATAATGAATCAGATAGATTACTCTCGTGCACAGAAAGAGGCACGTTTAAACACACAGAATATTTATACCCAGAACAATGATAATTGTTGTACTAACAATGTATGTAATAATAATATGTATTTATGTGTTTATTCTTTTACGGTAATAACAATAATATCATCATCATCATCATAATAATAATAATGTAAATATAATGTATGGTATAATGCAGTAAAAACTGGACTCATTCTTGCAGTAGGAAGTAGTATAATCATGAAAATAATAGTTGTAATAACATTTTAAAACACGTATTCCGCTCTCTCAATGCACATCCACATGGACTAATAAGAATAATATCAGAAAAATTATGTTTATATGATTTGAATAATAATAATAATAATAATAATAATAATAATATGTATATATAATACAATTATATAATTATAATAGAAGCTGGTTATAAATTTATTTATTTATTATTATTTTATTATTATTATTTTTTGTAATAGTCATATTTTTTTTCTAAAAACGCAAATCTATAAGGAAGGCTCCAAAATTCATTCAAGTTTTTTTTCCTTTGTTGAAAGCTAAAATTTTTAAACGAGACTAAGTTGCGATCCTTCATCCACTCCTTCTTCCGCTTCCTCAATCGTGCTACACTTTTTCTCATCGATGTCCATGCTATTTGAGCTACTAAGGGCTAATCTTTGCATCTTGTGCACCATCGCAATAGCATGCATCAGTTGCTGAAAAAATAAGAAAGCACAAACATGAAGCATTAGAGGTAACGTTATCATGTATTGGTATCTGGATATTTAATACTTATCTATAGGTACGTAATAGAGAATATCACAAAACGAGCCTAACGGTACAAATTTCCGAGCCCTCCGTCTACCAATTTTTTGCACATTCATTTTAATTATTGTAAGACATACATAATATAGCAATGTACAACCCGCATGCATCGGACGTAAGTTGTTTCTTGTTAAAAATAATCTTGTTTCATTTCACGACGCAAGACTCAAGTCATGATTTATGATGGCCATCCAAATAGTTGGGTCAAACGTGGACACATCTGGCGAATAGCAACACATAATGCAATATCTCAAAAACCTTTTGTACAATTTCTTTCAATTGTACAGTCTCCTAATGAGAAATACAAATATTACTGTCATTCACATGCGAATGCGATGGTTGTTTGGTGACAGTTCACGGAACAATGGAACAAGTTAGAGCAAAAAATGCAAAATGTGTTTGGGAATGTTATCTCAGTCACAGTCGTTGTCCACTGCCAGAAACACAAACCACAGGAAAATACATGAAATGAAACTAATGAAGTGTAAACTTTACTAGAGAACCCTTTTTTTATTAGCAAGCAAGTGTAGGGAAAATAAATATAAAGGGTTTGTACAGGCCCTTCAGTGAAATAAGTTGTGATGGGGATTATAAACTTTTTGGCCTCATTTACCCAAGAATTAATGTATAGTATACATACATACATACATGCGGTTTTTTAATGATACGGCAAATTTCCTACGTAGTGCGTACACATATTCGTGACACCACTCGCATGACATGCTCTTTTAGTCTTTTAGCATTCAAATAAATGCTACTCTTCAAATTACTACTCGGGGACACTTAAAATTACTTGTAATTGCCGGAGAAGCCTTTAGAATTTCAGTTGTATAGACTACCAACTACTGTAATTTTTTGCAGTAAATAGAATTTTTGTTGGATTTAATATCTCTAAGGATGTATGTAGATGTGATTCTAGCAATTAAAGATAGTAGAGCAAATTCCGCATAAACCTTATAGTATTTACACCGCATTACAGCATGTTTATAATATGCATACATGTATATAATTATCATGGAGCCCTTGTATTCATAAAAACTTACTCTCCAACGGGATTTTGCAAAATTCTTCTTCAGTTGCTCTGAGACGGTTCCATGAATGTTCTTGTCGCTCGCTGCGTTTCCAGCAATCCTGTAAAAATAAATGAGGCAGAAAAAATCAAATAACAGTCTCTGCATCAAGCAGACGCAGCTAAGCTGTTACCATCATTTAATATTACTACTCAAGTCTATATAGTAGATGTTCAGGATGGAAGAGTCAAGGTAAGATCTGCATTGTTTCCGAAGCTACACAAAGGATAGTTCTGGTGAAAATAAGCTACCCTACAATCATTTTCTCGTATATACAACGACGTTGCTTGTATACATTTCCCAGGGTTTCGCGTACTGCTTTCTCTTTTGCCGTTTTTGTTCTTTCTACAAAATGTCGTATTTCAAACATTCATTTCATTTAGTGAGAGACAGACGAAGGTTTATTTTTTGTGCTATCTCCCGAAGGGTAGTACTCAACACTACCGTGGAAAATGCACATAGCTCCATTTTATATGGTTTCGAAATATCAGTGGTTGTTGTGAATCCATATATCTTCTCAAATCTGCGCATTTCGCACACAAGTCATCCAAACCCCGGAATAATATAATATGATGCACACGAGTGTATGTCATCATCATTATTATTACGAGTAGACAACTTTCCCTTTTCATCATCATTGTACTCTGTTGTTGTCCTTTCACAAAGATTGTATCAAACGGAGCCAGTATCAACTCATTCTTTTGGGGATAAAGAACATGAAAGTCGTTTGCATAACGCTATTTCTCGTTGTCGTAGATAAAACTGACAGGTTGTAAGTTCTGTTCTCATTAAATAGCGTGTTTGTGACAATAGGAAAGCGCATTGAATGTCAGATCTGGGTTGGTGTTAATAAGAAGGGAAATTACATCTGTTACTGTATTATAACAAGCAAATAAAAGGATTGTGTTGCGTGGGAATAATTACGAGAAGAGCAGAAAATGTTCCCTTTGTGGAAATTGGATTAATCTAGAATCAGTACCACACGGGATTGCAACATGATGATGATTATATGGTTTGTAGCCCCATAAATCCTCCACTACAGTCGAGCTATATATACCTTTAGGTGTCGTCGTAAGAGATTCGATTCGTACAGTGTTTATCTATCCTCATAAAATGAAAACAATTTCGTAACAACGGCATTTTTCAACGAAAATTTCTCTGGAGAAAGAAAGTACATTCCCGTCTTACAAACCTGTAGTGTAACACGAAAATTAAATACCTACTTTCATAATATCAAGCATCCTAGAGTCTGGTTACAAATACAACTCTAACTGTTCTCATCGCATCTCTTGGATAGCCTTCATGGGTAGTTCTCTAGTCAGCAAATATTACATGTTCTTTGCGTTGTGAAGTCTAATAATGAGTTTTTAAAATGGCGGTTTGTCGCTTTGTAAGCAATTATGATACTAGTACACAAATCTCAACCCTGGGTCATCACTATTAATAGCAAAAATTTAAATGCTCTGCACGTTTGCCATCTGATTATTTTTTAGCTCAGTGTAAGTATTTTTGAAACTACAAATTTACGACTTGTACATTCAGTGTATTACTTCAACGGGTGATCAACTAGTAACGTTTATATTGCATTATTACCGTTACTAGTCATATTTTTTTCCCAAAATGCTGCAGAAAATCTCCTTTACTTTCGGTTACCAGCGTAGAAGGAATGGTATAAGAATAGGCCGACTTACCAAGGGTGCTGTAGAGCTTGTTTGCAAGTATACCTCTTTTCGACATCGACACACATTAGTTGACGAATAAAGTCTTTTGCTGAGTCGCTAATATCATCCCAGTACGGCGAGTCAAACTCAAACTCACCTGAAATAAAACCAGAAACATGCCAGAATAAAAATTCGAAAGCACAAGAGAATGTATCACATTAAAACCGAAACTTTTCATCATTTTCATTACTAAGTTCTTGTCAAACTTTTTTATGTTATCAAAACAAATTTCCCAAGAGAAGGAGAAAAAAGGAACGACGCATGTTAATCATCAATCAAATTTTCAATGTTGCAAAAAGATCAAGTGAAACTTTTATAGTATTCTACGTACATCAAATCATGGTAATGTTACACACTATTTTTAAAAGGATAATGCTGACCTTTCAGGATCTGAGCAAACAGATTTGCATCATTTTCATCGTAGAATGGAGGATATCCACAGAGCAGGATATACGAGATTACTCCTATACTCCATACGTCAACGGCTTTCCCATATGGCTTTTGTGCGAGTACTTCTGGAGCTGTTATGGAATTAAAGTAATAAAGTACATTTTCATTGTTACAATCTGCAGTTTTGTCATATTGCTATTATGAATGTGAATATTATATCTACACATGCATGGTGAAACTGAAAATGCTTTTTTGTGATACATTTTATTGCCCTGCATTACTTAGAAAAGGTATACACTGTCCAAACAGAGTGATAGGAAATAGGCACGTATTAGGAAACTGACAAGTTCGCCAGAAAAAAAGAGAAAGCAGGGTTTGCTGGTTTGTTCTTCACTGTCGAAGAAAATCATTGCACAATTCAATCCATTTATTTTTTACGCACGTGAATTAAACGTGCTGCATTCAACATCTCTGTATGGTACAGTGAAGTAAAAAAATGAAATCGCCAGCAGGAAAAGAGAAAGGAGTCCAAAGAAAGGAGAAGAAATACAATATAATAATAACAATAATAAAACAGCATGCCCAGGACAATTTGAAGGAAGAACGGTCTTTTTCAAATATCATTGGGTATGCATCACGTGCGGAGCAGCAGAAAAAATCATCGACGAAAGCAACTCCACAACTCCGGATACGGATAAGATCACTGACACGAATTTTAATCTTTCGTCTTTTCCTTTTCATGATCAGGATATTTCCAACAATGTTATTTCAGATTTTGACAGTGAAACTGAAATCAATCTCGAGATCCAGCTACCAAAAGGGAGAAAGTTTCTTCACCTCAATGCGAATGGAATCAAGTCAAAATTTGAAGAAATTCAACATTTGTTAATAAGCGTGCCAGATATATTAGTTTTAGCTATCTCGGAATCAAAATTAAATGCTGCCCGAGATCATTCGAATATTTGTAATATATCAGGGTATAATACATTACGACAAGACAGACAAAGTAATGGTGGTGGGATATTAATTTATGTAAACAATCATTTCGATTATCAGTTAGTTGACATCCCATTTGAAAAGCCATTAGGATTAGAGTGTGTTCTCTTCAAACTATCGGGGTCACATTTTAAATCAATGTACGTATGTTCATTATATTTACCGCCCGATAAAGTAAATTCTGGCTTACCTGACTTTTTACGTCAATTGTTCTGTTTTCTCAGATCTGAGGATTTAGATTTTATTTTGATGGGTGATGTCAATGTAAATTTATTAGAAAGCTCAGCGGAGAGAAAGCAAATTTTTAGTGCGTGTAAAGAATTTAACATAACTCAAGTTATCAATGTGCCAACTAGAGTCGCTATTAGAAATGCACATGATGGCAATTTTTATCAATCAGCGACATTGATAGACCACATTTACGTTTCAAATAAAGATAAGTTCCAAAATTCAGATGCTATTGCTTTCTCTAGCTCTGATCATTATCTTACGTATACTATATTCAAATTAGTAAAGAAACGTCTCCCACCTAAAGTCATAAACACGAGATGTTATAAACGTATTGATTTGGAAGAATTTAAAAATGACTTTAATAAAATAGATTGGAGCTTTTTAAGTAATAAGAACACACAACAACTTTCACCAATTTTCTTTGAGAAAGTAATAATGTCCCTTCTGGACAAACATGCTCCATTAAAAAAAAAATTAATTAGGAGTAGGAATGCTCCTTGGTTTACAAGTAAAATCGTTACCATGATAAAGGTTAGAGATGAATATAGGAAGAAATCATTAAAAAGTAGCAAATATGTGAAAAAATACAGAAAGGCAAAAACTAAGGTGCATAACATGATTAGGAAATCCAAACGAGACTATTTCAAGAGTCAGTTTGCTAAAATGAAATCTTCGGAAGATGTATGGGACACAATAAACTCCATGATTCATTATAGAGATAGAAACCTCACAAAGGTAACAAAATTAGTACATGAGAACGGTGGTGTTCTTGAAAGTGACAAGGAAATTTGTTCAAAATTTGCGAATGAGTTCATTGTGCCTAGTGCAATTAGTGAAGTAGATGACTGTTTTTCAGTTTTAGCAGAGTATACTGAAAAATTTAATGAACTGAACTCTAATCCCGAAGAAGTGAATGTTAGTGAACAGGAAATTGTTGAATCGATAGCATATGTAAAAAAGTGTAAGGACACGCCATCGTCTGTGTCAAAGTTAGTATATAAAAAATTTGCTAGTCTAATTGCTGTACCATTAAGAATACTGTTTTTGAACATTTTTATATCTGGAATTATTCCAGAACATTTTAAGTTAGTATATGCAATTCCACTTTATAAGGGGAAAGGTAAATATACCCAATCCTCATCTTATAGAGCTATTTTTAACTGTACTTTCATAGTGAAAATTTTCGAGAGATTATTATACTGTAAGCTTGTTAAGTGTGTGAGTGATTTGTTGGATCCCAACCAACACGGGTTCAGAGCAGGGCATTCATGTGAAACTGCAGTAGCGCTTTTAACGCAGCATCTTTATGAATTTTTAGATGAAAGGTCAGGGAAAGCAGTAGCTTTATTTATTGATTTTAGCAAAGCGTTTGATAGTGTGAATCAGAGCATATTGCTCAAAAAGCTTATGACGCAATATGATTACAAATTGCCTCCATTTTTACTCAAACTGCTAATAAATTATTTTAAAGATAGAAAATTTGTGCTAAAAAACGGTAGCTATGAATCTGATTGTTTTGCGATAAAATCTGGCGTTCCTGCTGGCTCAATTTTAGCTCCATTATGTTACACAATTTATGTTAATGATATAGTTAATGCCATTAATTTGCAATATTTACTGTATGCAGATGATCTTGTCATTTATGCTAAATGTAAAACATTTGATGAAGGTGTAGCTAAGTTATCGGATAGCTTAGTGAATTTGCTTAAATGGTGTGATCAGAACGGTCTGAAACTGAATGTAGCAAAAACCAAATGGATGGTTTTTTATAAGGCTAAGGATTACAGGTCTGCGCGAGAGTCAGTTAGTGACCTGGTGATAAATGGTGAGATTGTAGAAAGGGTTACATCATTTAAATACTTAGGGGTAGTTTTAGATAGCTGTCTATCTTTTGATGGTCATGAAAACCAGGTAGAAAAACGAATGGATGGGGCTCTGGCTAAACTTTATTCGATAAGGCGTTTGCTTAGTGAAAATATAATGAAAATGATGTTATCGGCCTATATTGTAAGCATTGTAGATTATGCCATTATTATTTGGGCGATAAAACCCATGAAGCTAAATATATTACAGAGGAAAGTGAACAGATTTCTGATAGCTTTTTTCCTCCCATCATTATACAAACGTCGTAGTAAGAAAAAGCGTAATTTAAAAATGGGTGATGTAGTAATAAATGATCTATTAAAAAAGATAAATTTACTCACATTTAGTGAACGTAGAACTCTCTCGGTACTAAAATTTGTTCTAAAAAAATATAAGTCAAAAATGTTTTCAACATATTTTTCGACCAGAGATGAAATTACTGAAGACAAGTTTGATTTTAGAATGATTGTTCCATCGCCGAATACTGAACTATATAAGCAGTCAATAAATTGGATAGGAACTAATTTATGGAACCAATATTGTAAACATTTTAAGCTTACTGATTGTAAAAAATGTCCATTTGACCAATTAACAGAAATATGTAATCACAAAATTTTAGAAGAAAGAGAGAATTTATATGTGTAGGTTTTTATTGTTAAATGATCACAACTTGGTTTTGGAGTATGGACCGGCCATGTTCAATTAATTATAGACGGTAGTTTGTAAATCCACTTATTGTTGTTATATTTTAATTGGTATTACTACATTGTGTTAGGGTTTAAAAGCAGTTCATGTAAGTACTGAACCTTCAAAACACTATAATAAAACCACTATCTATCTATCTAGCCCAGCCTTTTTGCTCTTTTGAAATTGATAACACAATACAAAGATAATATGTTCCTCGGCTTATCTCATTGCTTTCTTTATTCCATAAAAGTGGTGACATGGATATATGCTCATCGTCATCATGAGCGTCGCACGCAAGGGGAAATGTATGTACACCTATCATGAATCTATGTAATCACATTTTATTACAAATAAATGTGTTTAAAAGGTCTCCGCTATCTTTATAACTGGAGGAGCTTCGAATCAGCCTGTTTGGTGGAAACAAAAGGACGCAGCAGCTCAATTGTTGATGAACTTGTATGTCTTCATCTTTCCAACGCAGTGGCACACAGATACTGACATGGTCCTCCAGCAGGAAAATGAGCATGGAGAAAAAGTCCAGAGAACAGCTATGCTGCTGACAGAACCATTTCAGAGACAAATGACAAGGGTCCATAATCATAATGTTCGTTTTCGCTGTTCATCCATACAATCATATATCTTCGTCTACACTTATCTTTCGCAATAGCGTGTGTGCTTTCAAAAGCACGTGGATATAAATGCTGGCAGAAGAAGAAGAGAGCGTTATTAGTACACATGGAATAATCAGATATAACGATATTACATGGCATAGTAGCATCTGCTGCTGCCCCATTCATTTCTCCATTTTCTCTCGAAAAATCCCGACGTAAAACGCATACACAAAACAACTAACCAAGTCAACTTATCACAATCCCATCGCTATTTATAAAGCCAGAAGAAAAGAAGAAAAAAAACTGCCTTTTCCAGGCTAAAAACACTTCAGCTAAGTAATTTAGTCGAAACCCCCAGTCATTTTTATATTACACTTATATTACATGCGATCCCATTTTTAGGACTTTACAGTTCACAGGATTTTCTCCATTAAGAAATCCACTTTGTGTCATGAAGTGCAATTTACTTTCAGTTTTATAGTATTTCCATACCAAAGACAAAGCGAGCAGAGCATGCAAGCAAGAAAACATACCAACAGAAGAGCAAGCTTATAGTCATCATTACCACCATGAGATACTGCAACAACGAGTATGTAGGTTATCCTATTTTATGGCAACTACTCTTACTTTCTTTTGCAAAAAAAAACTCTGTACAGACAGACGAAGAGAAAGAGAGAAAGCAAAGCTCTTTCGAGATAATAGATATGTGTGTGGATGCATTTATTGTAACAGTCTGCCCATCTGTATAGTTACTCTCAGTAAAGAGTCATAGCCATGACGAAGACAGGCAGTATTGTAATAGTAATAGTAATGAGACTTTTAGCAGCAAAAATTGGAATGAGTTTACTTTGCGCATTAAAAGAATACTTTGGCACACTTTGGAAGTAAAACGTGTGCAAAACCAGACGTGCTTGTACGTAAATCATCAAAATTAAAAGAAGGGCAGAAAGTCGGTGCTCTGCTAATGTAAAAGTTGGGATAACGGAAAATGGATGAATAATCGGTTTTGGTTTCGTCTTAGTGATGCTTAGTTCTTTGTTTTGATGTCTGCTGTTTTAATGGGAATACTAGCTTGTTCCTTATAATGTTCGTGTGCAGTTACTGATGATGTGTGTAGACATTCCATTGTACTATTTCAGTCACTTCATTGTGTTAATGGTCACAGGGGCATAGTTTATTGTGTAAAGTGAAATATCTACAGCACTCTAAACATATACTTAAATAGCAAATTAATATTAAAGATTAAGGTTAACTTTGATTTAATTCTGTCGGTTTACATAGATAACAACATTTATAATGAATAGAATAACAAGCATTTCGTTGCTTCGTTCACTTTTTAGGTAGCATAGGTGAGATGCCTAGTCACTGTATATGTAGTTAAAAAGAAACACAAACGCGTACAGAATGTATTGTTTAGCATTACTTATATATATCTACATGTTTAGCAAGTATGTACGGTTGTTTGAAGAATTTGAATTTCCTAAGTAATTTTTTAAAAGAATGCATAAGGAAGCAGAGTAGAATCCACTTTGATACCTCTTTGATGTCAAATAGAATTTTAAGACGTTCTCATCATTTATTATAATATAATCTTACTAACATTCCATCTTTTGGAACCAGACGAGTTAATTACTATTACTCGACAGCTAGCTTGGCTTCCACTCTGCATTACTATATTGGCATTTTGGAGCACTTATCATAACATAAAAACTCTACGTAAAAAACCATAAGATAAACATAAATCAGGAAAATATTGGCGCAATAGTAAGCATAACATGTTTTGTTTGTGACATCAATGTTAAAAATTGGTTTTTGATTTTGAAATATTCGTTCGATAATCCGCCCGACTTTATTTTTTAGCCAATCGGGGACAGTCATTAAATCTGAGCTATAATATATGCCCGAACTATTTTCAGATTCTGGTGCGGATTACGTACGGTTTTAGCAATACTAGTGTTATTACTACTTACATGATACTAAGAATCACGATGGGATAAAAGTAAAAGGGCAACTTTTCGTTACATAATATTCATTTTACCATATGCGCAATACTTCTTGACATGTTTGTAATTATTTTCCTTAGTAGTTTGTTTACTTGCAAGTACGCATGCATGCCCAAGCTTCAAAGGGATGGTTGATTATGCAATGAATAGTTTCACACAAAAAATTACATTGCACTTTTAAATTTATTTTGCACGCTCCTCCTTCTTGGTACATACGGAGCGATTACAAAAAACATCAAATATGCGTGGTAGCTTCCAATAAACATAAGTATTAAAGCTATTTGTACAAGTCGAAATTTGAGCAAAAGAATAAGTCTAGTGGAAAGAGTAGTAAAAAGGAAGTCGGTAAAGAACCTTGTTGCTAGTACACTTTCTCCTACTTGTAATACATTACACAAATGAAGCGCATGTTAAAGATGATCACAGCGGGGATGATGCTGGTTCACTTTTTTATGTAGTGTAAGTATTAAACTGACTTTTTAGATATTTGAGGCCATTTTATTACAGTCAAATATTTTCCCAGCCTGACGAAAGTTGTTAGAAAAGAATGTCAGATATCTTTTATAACTGTTACGACGGCGGAGCAAACGGAGAAAGGCGGACAGAACGCCAGTGGAACCATGAACCATTATGCAACGAATAGATATGCAGTAATATAGGTACATAATATGATGATAATAATAGACTTATATACCTAAGTATATGCAAAATTTCATCCATTGTGAAAAGATTCTGCCCTTTTTCTCGCGTTTGCACGATGCTTTTGTGAGGTGTATAATAAGTTTGTGGGGAATCGGTGATAGGAATGAGTGGGAAATACTGTGACGACAGTAAAATCACTTCACATGCTTATTTTCCATCTTGCTTTCTTCACTTCCCCTTTTCAGTAGTGTTATTACATATTATATGCTCATATAGAATGTGGTATGACTCGACTGTTGAAATGGAGCCAGACAACTGTCCTCCTTCTTAACATTATTCTTTATTTTCCTGCTAAACGTCCGTTTTCTCATCCACCACAATGCTCGTATTTTTTCAGTCCATTTATTTTCTTTGGGTTTGGGTTGAGCAAACTTGCGAGAAGGGAAAATAGGAGGATTCTGCTGTAGGCAAATTAAATGTGAAAGGGTTCAGTGGCGTGTCTGCATTATAAAAATCGACTATAATTGATATGTCAAATGCTCCCACTGTGGCACAATTCGTTTCAAGCAGATGCAATTTGAAGCGTTTACAAAATATACATGGCTTAAAGTTTAAATCCGGATAAAATGAAAGTTTTTATAATCTTCGGTGTACTACAGGTTTCAAAATGGAACAAATCTCCAAATTCTTTTATTGGTACACCATTTCAATGATTACCGTCAACGCGGTTCTGGATGTAAACTCTTAGAATCCAGTTGTCCTACTTTGCCTTCTCGTATAACCAGGCCAGAACCCGAACGACTGCACTAGTTTTGTGTATTTGAAAGCAGAGAATTATATTTATACGGATACGTGATGAAAGTTGTGAAGAATGGCATGGAACACACATAGAAATTGTGGCAAGTAGTAATTCTTATTACAAAGGCATGTTTAATAGTGCTTATAAATTCTTTTTTTTTTGGATTTTGCCATCTTTATGATGATAAGCCCTTTAGAGATATGTGTAATAATAGATGCAAGGGCGATAGGCAGGAATGTATGCGGGGATGCGCATTAACGTTACACAGATTTTCCAAAGAAACGTGTAGTCAGTTGAAATGATTAAAAAGAAAGGTGAAAATATGTAATACTTACCCACATAACCAGGCGTACCACAGGCAGTGGCCATAATTCCTGAATCTTCCATCTTTGAAAGACCAAAATCGCTTATCATGATCTTACTATCTTCATCCGAGCAGTAGTACAGAAGGTTTTCAGGCTAGAAGAGAAAGTTTGAAGAAAGCAAAATTGACATTCAGCTACTACTTTATTCTCCTTTTCTTTCCCGTGGATACTTCTCAATATAATGAAAAAAAATAACTGGCAACCGTCCTAAAGCTGAATCTAGTTGCGCATTCCGTACGCATAGGATTCTCTATATCTTCATTTAATACTACAAAGGTAGCTTTTGTAGTTAAAAACGACAGCGGTAGTAGCATTGCTGCAAAGGACCTTACAACTTTTTCATGCGGGTGGGCCACAGTCTCTTTTAGTATTACCTTTTACTACAGGATTGATATTACCCTTTACCATAGGCTCAGTATAGCCTTTTACTATAGGGTTGATATTACCTTTCACTATAGGCTTTGTATCACTTTTATTAACTTGGCTTTTGTGACATGCAACAATGTGCCTGTATATCACGGCCATGCGCAACAATATGTTCACTCATGCAATAGTGCAGTTTACTCGCTACTTTAGTAGCTCTTAATCGGTGGTAAAGACTTAACTGTCCGTGATCAGAAACGGGTGGTATGATAACATTTGTATTTATGCACCATGGATTTACATGTATTTAAATGGCATCTTTGACCACCCAAAACTGCACTTGCGCAAGCGATTATCGACTAGTGCCCAGCAAGACTTTTGCTTTACTAACGACAAGCTTTCGATTGACACCCATGTGGTAACTGTCCGCCGGATGGCCCAGACCCCATAAGCAGGTTGTAAGGTCCTTTATGCTGTCACTTGTGAACTATTGACGATAAAGATAAATTTGTACTTTTGGCTCACATACAGGTGAACTCTACCTGAATGGTCTACTTATTTATGGGTCTCTGGGTGAAACAGTGAATAATATTTATCTCCTATGCATTTAAAATGATAATATTCAACTAAACTTATTCTGCTCCGATATTCTAGAGATGGCTCATGCTAAAGGTACTCCCGCAGTTTTTTTTACGAAAAGACGAAAGATAAAGTCTACATTAAGCCATACTTTACATCAGTTGATCACTTACTCTGTATTATCTGCAGGTTAAAATGCTATATAAATCACTTTATATTTTGTCGGCTGAACGTTGTACAGGAAAAGTGATTTAGCACTGTTCCAACTTCAGATAAATTGACGGGACTGGAACAAACTAGTTCCAAAATAACACTTTATGCTGTTGATTGTGCCTAGCAATGAGCCAGATATACAGTAGTAATAAATGAATGATAACAAGCTTGAAGCTAGAGTTACGATAATACCAATGTTGTTTTTAAATTCAATATTTAAACAATGGATTTGAATCAGAAATAAAAACTACCTGGCGGCAGCCATAAGACTGCATTACTACAATAAACGCTGTAGAGAAAACCAAACCATTTTTGATTTGTCTCTACCAGCTGAAATAACAATTTCAATTGCATGCTGGGAAAATAATATGATTTTCTCTACTTTCCCTATCTGAGCTATCTGCTCATCTGCAAAAAATTCTATTAAGTTTACGGATGCGTATAAAACTAAGATACAACAGGTAAACAAGGTGTTTTATTTCTCAAGTATTTTGCCTGTTGGCCTTTACCTTTAGATCTCGATGTACAACTCCTTGTTCATGCATGTAATCAACTGCTTCTAGTACTTGTCGCATCAAGTCCGCGGCATCCTTCTCCGTATACGACCCTTTCTCCACAATTCGGTCGAATAGTTCGCCCCCGGTAACCCTAAAAACGCAAAAAACGGAATACAAGTCGCTTTAATATTTTTGGCTAACTCAATTTCCATATTAGTTTCAATATGCTGTGATGTACTAATACCAATACCACAGCAAACTTTTCTCTCTGCAACAACAAACTTTGCAGAAGAAATGTGCAAAACCGCGGATGCAGGGAGCTATAATTTTGAAAGTATTGGATTTGCTTTTTGCTTGTCCATTAGCAATATGACGCTGTGTGCCAATATATTTGTGGGGTTATGTGTAACAGTGTGCGCCGCTATTTCGCGTCGTGATAAAAACATAAACCGTTTTCCGCTTTTATGAGTAAAAACTGGTTTGAGGTTTGCCGTAACATGTCGGAGCTTCATCGCGTGTTTCCACAAAGACGAAAAGTTGCTTCCTCTCTTCCTCCAATACTCACGGATTCACTGCTCATTCATTCATTCATTCACCCATTTGTTTACATTTCAGAGAACCAGCAAGAAAAGTTTTAAAGAAAACGGAAAGTTTCAGAGAGCTTCTGTGCAGACGAGTTTTCTCCGAAAGAGTTGCTACAAAGCAAACCAAAAGGATAAAAAGTCCTCTGAACGCACACACACACATACAACAGTAGTGAAGATCTATGTATCTAATGAATAAATTCTTGGCAAAAAATACAAACTTTTTTTCTGAATGATTATATCTAATTGGCAAAAAAGTGGCTGGCAAATGTTGGGTCACATAATCAAAACTCGTACCATAAGTTTATACATTGTGGTTGATTTTTTAGCTGGATTTCATATATGTACATGTGTATTATGTAATACAAAATGGTTTGCCCCTCTTAGCGAAAACTCGAGTGGTCTCGAGAAAGATAAATCATGTAGACATTTTACATTAGTAGGCCTTGTGAATAGCCATACTTATAATTCCATTGCCATGTAAAATCTTATTTTTTCTACTCTAGACGGACGTTCAGTAGACATCTTACTACGAGCACATCATCATCATCACACTTTTAAGAAAGCTGAAGGCATTTTGACTTTAACTTTCACCCATGAAAACACTCCTCCACATTATTATTTGCAGAAGACTGACAAAAAATCTCATTTTTTGTTAGCACTTTTTCTCTCTTCCCCTCTGTCTACTTTGAAAAGGAATTGGCTTGTTGAAGGAGCACGCTTGCATGCATTCGTGCGTTTGCTGTCATTTAGAATATTCTTAAAAAGCAAATTTCATACCCGCACTGTTTTCCTTTTCCACACGCCTACACCGCCAAAAAATAAGACGATTGAATACCAAAGTGAAAGTGTACTTCAGTTTTTTTTAAATAAACGGATGGCGCGGATGAGAATATGGAGAAAACGATAAGGAAAAGTAATTGGAATGAAATGAATGTGTAGAGGAGTTCATACGGCCATGCTGGAAAATTGGAAGGTGATAGAAAAGTCAAATGGTGCAACTCCTTGTCGAAATACACACAGTCAGAGAGAGATGGAAGGAGAGTGAGAGGGAGGGAAAGTAAAGCAGCCATCTGCTGGCTTTAGCATTTCTCCAGCTTCAGCATTTCTTTTTTTAGTATAAAATGCAGCGCATTTATATTAAATATAAATACATTCAGGTTGCCTCAAAAGAAAAGGAGAGAGGGAACCCTTATTGTTCGTCGTCGTTATATTGAATTAAGAAACTTATAAGAGCTAGTAGAGTTTTTTTCCTCTTGAAGCTGAAATAGTTTTAAGGGGCATTGTTGCCCAGGCGATTTCCTTGAGAACGAGAGCTTCAGTATAATATATAAGTGCACGAGAATTTCCTACGTTCCATTCAATTTTATCTCCCTCTCTCTCTGTCGCTCGGTCCCTCTCACTCACTCGCTACTCGCTATCTCTCTTGAAATACCAAGAAAGTATATAATTTCCGTGTGTACGTGAAAATGAAGGGAAAGTTAATAATATGAGTTGGGTCAGCCAGAAAATACACACACACGCCTTACTACGTACATGTATGTACAGCAGCAGCAGCCGAGTTTGAAAAGCTGACAGACCTCTCACCGCACCTCCTGCTGATTGCTATTGCCATTCCGTGTTCTTCCACACTTCATGTGCTTTCTGCACAAACAACAACAACATCCATCCATCCATACTTTCATACTTATTCAAATCAGAGAAGGTCCTGCTCGCTCACATACGTAATGCGAAGTAGTAGGGCATAATAAATAATAGTAATAATAATAATAATAATGCTGTAAACGTATCTACATATCGGGCTCATGTTTATACAACACTTGATAAATAGGAGGCCGTTTGCCAATCTTTTATCGATGTGCGCTTACTTACTTACTTATTATTACTATTATGGAGTATTGAGCTGTCCGCCCGGGTGGAAATACAGGAGACGTGGTGAACGCCGCATTTGACTCAACTGAACGAAAAAACACTGGCAAAGCATCTCGACTCCGTTACTCATCACATTACGTATTATGTGCTCTTCACGATGTACATGCACTGTACATAATAATATGTATCCTATGTTTATCATGTGCTTTCTCTGTAATTATAGAAGTACTAGGCCAAACATACATAGCATCACATGATTTTAGTAACAAACATTTTGCAACAGTCTGTGAAAGAACAGGACCGCTGCTCGCTGCTGCCCTGTGTGCTATTTCTTCTACTGTGGTCGTATTTGTAGGTGAACACAGAGGACCAACAAAGCCTGTCAGTTTATTTTGTAAGAAATGGCGGAAACCCACTGAAATGATTGTGATGTGAAAAACCGAGGTGCTGACATCAAATAAATGTTTGCTTACACTTGAATAAAATAATGGTCTGTATCATCATCACTCACATTCAGAGAGAGAGAGAGATTTTACCATCTTGAAATGTGGCTAGTGTGATTCGCCATTTTCATGTGGGGAAGAATTACAAAAAGTGAAGAGAACGGAAGGGATGAATAGAATGAGAGAGAGAAAGAGAAGACTTACAATTCCATCACAAGGTACACTCTAGTTTTGTCTTCATAAACCTCCAGTAGCTGCACAATGTTTGGGTGCTGCAACCTATAGAAGAATAAAAAAAACCAAACGGTCATAAAAACATTAGCAAATGTCATACACATTAAGCGAGTAAATAATACACACGTACGCAAATACACAAAAACCCTACTGCGCTGCTGAAGAACGCCAACACGATACAATGTAGGACATGATGAATTGAAAACAAAGATAGAAATACAAAAATACGGAACCTTTTCGGACAAGTTGCGAAATATCATGAAAGTATACTTGGTTGTATGCATAGTCACTTCAAACAGGGACTTTTTGTCAGAACCCCTTTCACCATGTTTTCTGAGTTTAAAGCAAGCACACAGCATCAAAGGTTGTCGCAGTGCAATTTAAAATATGTTCAAAAATGAAACATGAGTGAGGAGGAACTAAAATGCTGCCTATAGATGCGTTTCACGGAAAAAAGCATTCGGTATACACTTTACAGCTCCAAATACATACATCATTGTTTGATTTGACGGGAGAGTGGGATTCGCAATTTTCCTCCTAGAAATTAGTCCGGGCTGCTACACAATTCTCAATGAGAGCATACACAAGTGTAAATGTAAACATGTTGTTATGTAAATGTGTGCAATGTTTGCAGTTTGTTTAATTGAAACGATTCTGAAATGAATACCCTTGCTCCTTTTTTAGAAACGACTCCTTCCTACTCATTATCCGCCAACGTATGCTGTAACATGCCTTTTGTGAATGACATATTAACAAGGTTTCATGAAATAAACGAAAGTAAACGGAAGATTTTGTTTGTAGGAATAATCAGGAAATTCTCTCGGTTTACTAACAGCTTATCATTACGAAATGTCAAGTCGTTCATAAACCTTATCAAACCTTATTTCCTTCACACCACCATCTCATTTTGCAGTAAAATCCAGTAAAAATGATCAGTCGAACTCTATATACCATCGGTATAATATATGTATGTTCGTTATCACTTACGCTGAAATTCTAGTATTCCCATAAATATTCATATGCTACACTCCACTACTGCAAAGGATGGCCAAAGGCTTGCTGTAGTATCCCACTTGATGGATAGGATCGTGATGTTGTATTATGATATTTTTTTATTTCGGTGATACAAAAAGTGGTACTCTTTCCATTATTAGCAGCAGCAGCAGCAGTCGTCGCGCTACAACTACTATCCATTTTCTCCGGTATCATCCCTACAAACAATGCCTCTCATGATAGGACGAGATATAAAAATTTTCTTTTGTTACGTGCTCCTTTCCTTTTTCACTATCTGCTCGCATGAGGAGAAAGGAGTTTCCTTTTGCCGTAAATTTTTTTTCTCCGTGTCGGTGTGCAGGTTTTGTCCTTGTTCGTGGTTGCTGCTGTGGTGTTTTTCATCATGGTTCAGTAAAATGGTAAAAGGAAAGTCGTCGTAGCATAGGAGTGCAATTACTATATTGCCATCAATCCGCCACTGCTACTCTATTACATATCTCACTGAAAGCCCATCAAGTTAAGTTCGATTTATTTTTTGCGTTGTTGTTGTTTTTTTCTGATCAATTCCTATCACGTAAATATAAACTTGTTCCCCTTTCATCCTTTCTCTTATCTTTTAAAACTTTTTTGTAGCGTACAAAGGAAGGAAAACAAAAAGAAAGCTTATTAGTGGAAAATTAACGTCAGAACTAGTTGGCCTCGAAAGACTTCAAAATCCAGTGATGTGGCTTCTTTCCTTTTTTTAAAGAAATCTTTTCGTTATTATAATGCTTTCAATTTGGAACCGGACAGTGGAGGCACTTATGAGTGTCGTCAATCCCGGTTCTTGCCTACGTCGTCGTACTCGGCAGTGTTGACCGCCTTCAACAAGATTAAATGCTTGTATTGCCAGTAGGTATCTTAAAAATAATGAAATCACGTCGATTCTGATGTATGGGAGATTGCTTTTCTAATAACTAGGTTAGCCTTGAATTCAAAGCTCTCTACTCTTTTGTTCCTCCCGAAAAATTCCAACGTATCCCTTGTTTCCTTCCTGCTATCATTTATTTAATTATGGTTTTGTTGAGCATACTGCTGCAACAGAATGGTATAGATAATTAACTTAGCAGTGGAGAGAGTAGTAAATAGTAGTGGAAGTATCAGTTCACTAGGCCGAACCTTGTGTCCATGTCCGCATTAACTTTTATACGTTTTCACATTTACCACATCCGATACATGCTTCATATATACATGCTGACAGACAAATGCGTGGAAATATGATTATTTTGTGAATTGACTCTATTCTGAATCATACTACAACTCCATGGACTTGGGAAAAAGAAAAATTGATATTTTGCTTGGCTGTTCGTTTTGTTTCGTAAAATTTGGCGACAAAAGCCCCACCGTTTCCAGTGGATAAGGCTCAGCCTGGACGTGTAACGTTACATCCTGTATAAGCTACTTAAACTAAATTTGATATTCTGCGTTGGTGACGGCAGTGTTAGGAAAAAAACCTTATGTAACCCCATGAAAATCCGTTCTCTTTTCCGCCCGATAAAAATGCAAGAAAGTATGCATTTCTTGAGGAAATCATGTTCCAGCATACGGGATTCATAAAAAGTACGAAAAATGTTTCTGATTCGGAAGTCTCAGAATGTTGTCAGTGTACATGAATGGAATTTTGATACCTTTATATTCGTTGAAAAAAGTCATTTTCGGAGAAGCGGGAGGAGGGCCACATAAATATTATAACATGTAATGGTAAAAACGGCAGGAATGGGTTCACACATATGCAAAGCAAATACATGTATAACTAGTGTCATGGGACATTTTCTCATCCGTTTCTTTCCAAATGTGAGAAGCAGATGAAGTATGAAAAATTTAAAATCTCATGCATAATTTATGTCGCTAAAGGAATTTTCAGAAGCTAACATGGCTCCGGAGAAGAGTAAAGTATGAAGTAGGTAGCTACCACACAAAAACTCTCTACAGCCGCGTTATGTAATGTACAATGTAGCCGCCCGGATAAACGGCGAAGCACAAGTTGGTGGCCAAAGCCATTCAAGATCGATACGACATACGGGTAAACTTGTGACGATGTTTTAAAATGTTAAGGGATTTTCAGATATTCGCATTTGTTGAAAACGATACTTTGTAGAAAAAAGTCCTTTTTATTTTATTAAAAGCGTTGGTCTCAAATATGCTGAACGTTGAGCGCTTGTTGTAACAATAATGACTTCCATTTCGACCAAATGTTTTTGCTCTTTCCATTTCCGGATAGTCACATGCACAGATCTAACATTTGGGATATTACACGTTCTACCGTCTTCAAACAAGTACCAAGATATTGAATTTTTGAAATGTTATGACACCAGGGATTCCATTTTATTTAATAGCTGGTAACATATTATTTGAATACATTTGCGCATTTCCGTTGCTGATTGACACAAATATCTGTCCTTTCACACTCATTAACATTTTAATTGTAAACTACAAACTATACAATCAGGCAAGCCTAGAGACGTTCAGTCAACAGTGCTTTATAAAGCAATTTGAAAATAAAATGAAGCATAGAAAGGAAAGTAAACTATGAAATCCAAACTTGTGAAAAGTTACCGGCCTGTTATACCATTCACTTTATCAAAATTACATTATCCGCTTTCCAGGTATATATACACACGACGAGACGATTATATTGAGTACTTTAAACAGAAGAAAGCCATTAATAATGGCTGATGAAACGTCTGAATTGAAGATTGGGACGAGTATTTTATGACATACCCTCGGATTTGAGACCATTAATGATGATTATGATGCTCTCAGTTCTTTATATACAGTTCACGGTGACTTGCCTCTTGGCTTTTAATTTATTCATTTTTATATTACAACATTGTC
Source organism: Sinella curviseta (assembly GCA_004115045.4). Lineage (NCBI taxonomy): Eukaryota > Metazoa > Arthropoda > Collembola > Entomobryomorpha > Entomobryidae > Sinella > Sinella curviseta. The sequence continues at coordinate 20,422,108 of CM065489.1, read as the reverse complement.
CGCTGGTTCGGAGAACTGCTAATCTGCTAAACACAAACATTACTCTCTCCGAGTCTCTAATCCTAAAAGCACGGTCAAAATGCAGACATTTGAAATCCACGTGCGAGAGAGCACTCCTAACTTAGTAACTTAACAGAATTTGCAGTGAAGCGCAAATGCATATAATTTGGGCGTACTAACTTGTGTGTATTTTGGGTAGGAATTACAACATCAATAGTCGTATGGGTTTACTAGCTTATACGAAATAGTGCAATGATTAATAACTGCTCCATCATACTGTAACTTTGTATATTAGGGTTTGTAATCATTCCACTTGGTTAGATAAAGTATAGTTTCATGCCTTGTCTATGTACCTGTTCGTGTTCAGAAGGTGATACATTTAATAATTATTACTGAAGCGTCAGGTTTCTAATGAAACCGTGAACTATGAACTTTCCTTAAATTGTTGTTTGCATCCTACTTGCTCACAGTGTGTCGAACACTGATATAAAACAATGAGAACATGTATGATTTAGTTGTCGCTACCTCAGGAAACAAATAAAGTACATTCAAGGCCTTTTTAAAGCAGCATCAAATAAGTTTAACGTGTTTATTTTCACAATGGAAAAAATCTTTTGAGAGCCTTTCATTCCTTTGGCAGTCTCCCAGAGTACCCCGGCGAAATTCGGAGAGAAAGTAGCACTCGTATTTTTCACACAGCTGGTGAAAGAGGCTTCAAAGTTTCCTTGAGAATCCAATAATAAAGGTATATAGGGTGTATGGATAAAGAGATAAGATACTTGCTTTGTTGAAGCACTGAATTTTTCTTCTCGTACTTATGTACTTATCAAGAAAAACCTGTACCTCTTGGTTGTGTCACCGTCGCCATGTACTTTGCTACTTTTCCCACCTCCATTTTCCATGACATTTAAATATATTGATTTCTTTCTTTCTCTCTCCCTCTCTCGCCGTCTGTTTCTCTCTATCTGTACTGAAGCAGGCATGAGGGTTTCTTTGATGCAAAATTAATTACGCTTTTAGCAGTGGCCATAATTTTTGGATTTATACACACATGCACGAAATATTTACTAGATAAAAGGACAGTGTAGTCTGTTTCAAGGATGAAAGACAGCATTTCGAAGGTGCGATGATATATAATGCTGCTATGCTGTCTTTCAAATTGTTTACTTTGACTGTTTATCCACACACCTACATCACTTTTTACTTGCTGGCAGTGATGCGTGTCCAAAAATTATTGATTTGTTAACGCATATTATCTCCGGTTGCTTCCCTATTCCACGCTATTACATTTTACTGAAAAATGTTCGCATGATGGCCCGTACGGGTACAAAAAGGAACTGACCAAGTGGAACTCAAAGCACGGGGAAAAATTATGTCAGGCGCGCAACAGGCATAACTCAATAAATTATGCAGTTCCTCTATCAGGGCCTGCATAATTAATAATTAAATACACCACACACTTGTCCATCAATCCAGTATGTCCAAGAAAATAAATAGAGAATGTTCATATGTCAAATAAAAAACGTATTTATCGCTTAGGTATTTGACTCAATATTATTCTTGGCTTCCCAAGGAATCCAAAGGGAAACAAATGAAAAAGACAAATGCTCATATTTTTGTCTAGCCACCATAAAACTATATAATTAAATTCTTGTGTGACAAACAGATAGTTCAACTGTTTGGATATTGAGCTGGTGTAACTGTTTCCCTGTATCTTCTGAACAAACGTAATGCAAAAAAATGTTGACGAACTTTCTTCCTACAATAGATTCGAATAAAATGGTTATCACATTTCCAATAATAAACGATACCCTACCAAGATTTGTATTTCATTCTCGAGAAACTGCTTTGCTGGCAATATTATATCCACATAAAAAACTCACTTTGATCACTAACAGTTATGATATGATTAAGGAAAAAAGCGAGCATCATGAAGTTATTGCTCGTTTTATTTTTGCATTGTTATCATCATCGATATTATTATATCCTTGTGATATAACGCAAGTTTTGTGTGTTGTGTGTGGCAACCAACAAAGCTTTGAATTAATATTTCTTGCCCTTTTTTATGAGGTGAAGCACGAAAGAATATTGAACGCTCGTGTCTACTACATTAGTATTACAATATAAACACACCCAACTCTATTCACCAGTTAGTATAGTCAATAGTTTGATGGTAGGCTTACTTCATACACACATGGCCCAGATCTATATATACTTTTCTCCATAATATATATACTTACTTGAATTATTTTCTCTGCATGCATATAGTTTCGGAGAAAGTAGTGAGCATATCAGTGAACAAACTGCAATTATTAGCCTTTGAATATTCTCGACAAAGTTGACAAATACGTAGTGTACAATAAATATCAAATGTTACTGCTTCTGCTGCTACTTTCATCCTGTGTCGCGCTGATATCATCAAACCTAAAACCGTTCTTACGACCACACCACCACCACCGAACCACTACTACTGCTGCTTCTTCTATGCACACGATACCGTTTGTCTGCTGCTCCTGCTGCAGCTTATAGTGTAGTTTGTTATTATTGTTGTTGGTAGTGTGGTGGTGTGTTTTCTCCCAACAAAAGTGTGCTTTCCAGGAGGAGAAATGAGCGTGTGTACCTAAATAGTTGAGCGACTGAGATGTTGTGCGTATGTGGTGGAAAGGAAGAAATCGATCAGTTTATTCATTCAGCTCGTGAATTACTATATCATATGAATGTGGTGGTGGGGTAGAGATATTTGTATTAATAATAGGTCATCGGTATATCACCCAATGTGACATAGGCAGGAAATGTACATATCACAGAAAAAAAAAGCCAAATGTCTACCTAACATCACAACAGCATTGTATAGTTAGTAGAGTGGTAGTAGTTCTTGTATTTGCCCTGGTATATGCATATATTCGTTCAAGGCTCTCTAGCATGATTGCTTCCGCCAAAAGACCATTTCTTCTCCTTTTTTGTAATTGCACCACACCAAGCACAAAGCCAGCAGCATATGTACATTTTGCTTAGTATGTATCTTCTTGTATTTTCTTCCTGGCACTCGTCCATTCATTTAGCCACTGGGAATAACAATAGTGGAATGTACAATTGAAATACGTATAAAAATGGGAGCGCAATAAAAAACTCCTTATTTTATGAGAAATAAGTAATCTGAGCGGGAGGCTGTTATCGGTCGACAGAGTCGTTCCTTTCAAAGGCATCGATTGAACCTCAACCCTAGCAAACAAAAAAGTATGAGTTTTTGGGAGCTGTGTGGTGGTGGTGGCGAGTTAACGATTGCACCAATAATAACGCGTGTGTATGTATGTCCGAAACTCGACTCACCACATATTATAAAAAAGTCGAAGGGAAAAATTGAGTTTTTTTCTACCTTTCGAGTCGTTATTCTTATTGCTTTGGAGGAATCAATTTAACGATCTTGAGAAACAATGTCCAAATTTATGTACGAAGTAAACGACTCAGGATATTAATGAAAGAAAGGATATTATTATGAGCACAAATAGGAGTGCAGGCACGTGGTATAATTGTATTATTACATGAAACCAATATGTTTCAACCACACAGGCTAAATATAACGGTCCCAGTCAGCAGCAGTGGACGAAGCTGTCCAGTTTTATTTTGTCTGATCATGACTGATGGTCAGTAACTATTGGTCACCGTGATGATGATGATGATGATCATGAGGTATTATATAAATTGTGCTCTTATTATTGAGTTAGTTGCCAAAAGCTCTTTCGTATAACTTTCACATTCGGATCTATATATATGTATCTCCAGACATTGCATTCTGTATGTAATTTCACCGTGTAGGAACAAGAAGCATCGTACTGATTTTGCTTTTGCTATAATGAGCAAAAGGATTTATTAACACAGTGGTCGCATGAATGTGTCTGTTCTTAAGAATAGAACACATTAGCGAGTCGACCATTTGCTCACGTGGTAAATTTGCATCTCATTCCGAAGTCCATCGATCGTATTTTTCGCCTCCTAACGATCAAAGACTCCCATTAACATTGGCAAAAAGTTGGATATGAATATGTAAATCGACTTGTGTTTTAGTTTGTAAGTACAATGTAGTTTGGTTTCGGTAAAAGTTTCGTTCCATCCGAGAGCGACGGAAAATATATAGTAAAACGTAATGTGTAGCGAGTGTATCTAAAGTGATTCGTTGTGGTTTGCAATCAACGCGATTCTCTATTTGCAGCAGTCTCCAATATTACACTTTTCATGTGAAAGCGTAATATTATTTTTCCAGGATAATCCATAAACTGAAATAACCTTTGTAATAACTTTATTGCATTACTGTCAAAGATGCTCATGTTGATAATGTAATTTCCAACCCTGTTAACAACAGAAGAATGACGTGGCAGCATATTGGGTCATTAGGGAACAGCATTGTGGTCAACTGCAAGGGTGGAATAATGCACGATTACTGCCAAGCTTCGCAAGAAACATTTAGGCAAACGTGCATGTGGCATTCGGCCCAAGAATCACCTTTCCCAGAAAATTGAGTACTTTCTCTAAATCCGATAAGGGTTTAGATTGAGGATCAACGTTTGATATTATTTTCAGCTAAGCCAAGGAAACTCTTGGAAGGGATTCATCTGTCTGTTTTGAGAAGTTGCAGAGTTGCTGGATTCAATGTTTCAACAAAAGCAAGTTTTGGGCATAAGATCAACCGTGTAGATAGTAGATACAGCAGACTGACAGTAAATGTACATACACACCTATTTAGTAACTTACAACTACAAACACTCAATTTATTTCGAGTATAATATAATGCAGAAATACATACACACGAAAACAAACAGAGAGATTATTCAATCTTCCAAATAATGTGTTCCATGACCCAAACAGTAGCTTATTAGGGCAACTAGAGCTAAAGAATGAAATTGGTTCAGAGATCCAATCCGACTTTATTAAAGTATGTAGATAGGTACTACATCCCATTTTATTCTTAGGCTCAAATGGAACAACTGATTGTGTGCTGTACTCCATGCAATAAACTCTGTTCCAAAATTAGTTTCAGATTTTTAGTTCATTCAGAGGAAATTGTAATACCGACAAATGATTCTCGGAACGGAAATACTCGTAGCATAAGAATAATCCTGCTTTTCAAACGTGCTGTAAGAGGCGGACAAAGTGGAAAAAATGGCAAGTCACAAGTACAAATAGCAACCGTGGAAGGAACCATAAATCCTAAAATATGGAAAGTACACGGATGCCAAAGACAAATAAAAGGACACAATACTTATAGACTACGGAAATTTATGACAAAAGTAAGTAGTAACAGGAACAATACATTCACTACTGAATACTTTACTCAAACAAAGGGAACGACGGCATTATTTGTTTGAGTACGCCATTTGCCATTCACCACCTTTGCAACGCTCATATTTTTTTTTGCCAGTGTGGGAAGGTGTCCGTCTTGGGATTCTGAAAATGGCAAGACAGTCAGTTCCAGCAAATGCACTGGGAATTGTCTTAACAAAACAAAGCGAGAAAAGTAAAGTAGAGTGATGCTTATATTTTGTTAACTAGACCACTGGTAGTAGTAAATTCTGGTAACAGTTACCATTACAACCACGACGGGTACAGAGAACCTGGTGGGAGAAAGAGCCGTCACGGGAGCTAACAAAATGAGTCGACATGCACTACTTCAACTACTGTCACAATCACCACCTTTTGCTCAAATGCCATAAGACTGGACCGCTAACCAAGGTGACGCTATCGCGTAATACCCTATATTCATATATATTAAATATGTATATAGCGTAGACTTTGTGTGAACAAATAGCTCCATATACCATTTTGCCTTTTCCTGAGATATTTAACGCTGCTGCAGCAGAAATACAAATAGTAACAAATATGGTCTGTAATAAAGTTGCCTAGAATAGAAACCATAGGAATGAAACATTTAATATTCTTTTGATTGTGTGTGAAATATTTACCGTGGCTGTTGTGTAACGCCGCAAACTGAAAGAGAAAAGGAGAAAGTTGCATTCTTCTCTCCTAAATTTAATCAACTATATAGTTATGTAGAGGGGGAGAGAGAGTATTAGCTGCGTTTGTTTTGCAGACACAAAACGCTATTCTAATGGTTCGAAGAAAAACAACTACTACTACTGGGCCTTCAAGTTTAGTTAGAATGTAGTTTGTTTGCAAGGATGCTTCTAAAGTGAACTACGCGGTGGGCGAATTTGCAGTGGCTTTTGAGGCTGTCCCTCATTGTAAAATTGTTTTTACTTCCTCCCTGCCTTCCACATAATCGAGTTAGTAGAATAATGCACTCCTCTGAAAAAGTAAGCTTCACTAAATTTTCCGTAACTCATTCCAACTTTCTGGCTTGCTACTGAGACTCGAGGGACCCCTATTGATGGAAGGTGGGCTTCTCCCTGAAGATTTCACAGAAAGCAAAATAATGTTGGTGTCTTTGTTGTAAGCAGTGAAAACACCCATGTGGCCTCTCCTGATAATTTTTTCATGAAGAGAAAGGCCGGAAAGCGCTGATATCAGAGTGAGAGAGGATGCTATTCCAGAGCCAAAGTTTGCCAATAATGTAATGCTGAGAGAATAGTAGCTGCAAATGAATGCTCGTACATTTCTGCACTTACAGTTTTTTTCAATAATTTGATGCATTTATGTATTTTCAAAGCACGCTTAACTATTACCAACTTTATACTACTAGAGTTGGGTAACAGGCATATTATTTTGTTTAGTAATGTTATGTTTAAACAATACACATGTTTAAACACGTTTTAAAACGTTTATTTAAACATGTGTATACATTTTTGAATACACAAATACAGTGCACACAAAACGAAAAATAAAAAACTATGTGTTTTTAACAATAAACAAAACAATAAACACGTTTTAAACATGTGTATATGAATGTTTATTTTCCTTTACATCTTAGTAACTTTTCAAGTGCAATCAACTTTTAAACAATTACACCCATATTTCCGGGTACTTAAAAGCTTACCATCAAGAGTTATAAGTCAGAGAATGTTTGTGAACGAATAGTAAAACGTTTTAAATCATATTACGCTGCCCCAATGCTTCTTGTGGACATTTTCCGATCCAACAAATAAATGAACTGGAATTTTCAGTAAAAATTACACACAATTAGGTGCTACTGCTGCTAATTAATTCAAAGTTTCCCACTTTTTAAGATCTTTGCCTGTCATTTTCTAATATTCCACAAATATTTGGATTGTAGGAACAGTAAATTGAAACCTAAGAGTTGTTTGCACATAGCGGACATAAACTAAAATTTACGTTTTGATGTATTCAACGCCAAGTCAATAAACAAAAATAAACGTTTATTTATGTTTATTCACAAAAACAAAACGAAAATAAACAGATCTGGAGCAAAAATAAACAGATTGAGATTTTTTGAAACATTTACGCAAAAAACAAAACAAAATATTTGTGTATACACATGTGTATTTTATAACATTACTAATTTTGTTTTGAATTGGCTTTTATTTTCGTGCATTTGTACAATTGGAAAGTTTGGACTTTCGTGACTTTATTCACCAACCAGTTTTATCAGGATAGTAATTGATGAATTTATATAATACTGAAATTTCGTGTGTAGGTAGATATCATATTATTACCGAATAGTTCATACATTCTTTTATGCATGAATATCATAATGGTATTGGTGCAGCGTAATATGAAAGCAGACAAAACTGGAAGGGCAGAAAGGCGACGAGTTAGGCATCCATCAAAAATAGAAAGTATTATCGTCTCTTCTTGACTGCTCACAAGTGTACTGCCACCACGGCTCGTGGCGATGACTCTCTCCCACTCACAATTTTTAATAAAGTGCCATTGTCAACCATTTCTAGCTTGCTAATATATATCATTATACACTGTTGACTGTTGCTAATGCACAATTTTTCTTGTCACTTTTGGTTACATAAAATGTGGACAAAGTAACTAAAAGCTTCTGTGTGGAGTGGTGTCACAATATACAAACTAAACTGATGTTTTTTGTATCGAGCATCTCACGCAGCCCTTCATTTTACAGCCATTTCACTCAACTTAACAACCCACCGCTACAATGTGAATGCATTGTTATGTAAGGAGCAGGGTATACTACTGATTAAATTTTAACAGTATGGAATGCACTCTGTTGCGCCTTTCCATCCTTATACTACAAACTTATATGTATGTACATATTTCTGCAAACATTGAAATGTAATAGCGAATAAACTGGAAGATGCGGGGTAAAAATGTGTCGCTATTAGAAGCATGAATAAAAGGACAAATAAATGTATATCCCTTATGGTTAACAATTTGGGTGACCGTACCCTATATTTACACTCGTCTCTAATTCGCAAGTTATAGTGACCAGCATTAGTCCTTGTTTGACATAGGATACCTAAATGCCAAGTTTGAGCAAAATCTATCCATGCATTAGAAGATAATAAAAATGTAAATTTAGTTTTACTGTCCCTTTCTCCTATGGATGGATGGTATGGTATGATTCTAACTTGCTTTTACTCTGCACGCAACATTCAAGATTTCAAAAGAATAGACAGATAGACAAACTGCACGAGCACCAATAACTAACTAGACGCAGATAATAATGCAATAATATCAAAAAATGTGGAGTGGAACGGAGCAAGCCCCCGGAAACGATTACTCTGCAGTAAATTAATTTTATAATGTCCGAAATTCACCACTCACCACTGTCATTATTAATGCCACAAAGGGAGAAAACCGTAAAGGAAAACATCATCAAAACATTTACTGTCAAAATTGTATTCAATAACTTATCATTAGTGACACTTTATTTTACACTTGCTCATATTTGTACATCGTTTAAGTGTTCGTCTTGCCAGGAAAATGGTTTCCCAATAACACTTGCATAATGTACAGTTGATTGTATGTATGCATAGTCCAAAAGATAGGAATGAACAGAGAGGATGAATTACTACGTAATGAGGATGTTAGCGTTAAAAGGGAAGTATAAAAGCCAACTTTTATCTATCATACGCGATGCACATCTCGCTCACTGACCAAGATTCAAGTTGCTTCCATTCCAGCAAAGTTGGTAAGTAGGTATGCATATAATACATATATGCATTCGTCGTGGTGCAGTCGTCGTTGACGTCACTACTCCTCGCATAACTACTACTACAACTGAGCTCGAAAAAAGGAATGGGAATTTAATGTAATAATATCAATTTAATGCCGATTTATTATTCTCACGTCTTGAACGTTTTCTCCTATTCGTGCTGAATAAGAGACCATGTAAGTGCCACACTTGCAATCATTGGAAAAGTGGCGTGACTATTACAACAACGACTACTGCAAATACTACTACAACTGCTACTAGTACTACATCCATTTGAGTTTAAATTAAAATTTTATGGCTAGAAAGATCATATTATGCTCCAGAAACTCGAGCTTTTTCTCTTTATGGAAAGATGGGTGTCGGGACAGTCGTGTGCAGGCATAAGTAATGCAAAGAGCAGTTTAAACGGGGAACAGCATTTCCACTCCTACAGATAACACACAACAACAATAATAAACCACAAGTGCAAACGGAGTAGTTAATAGACGCTACAAAGTAGCATGCGTGGTTGTGTAGGGATCAATGAATAAACAACAGCTTTCGATTGAACAATCAATTTCCACATGATGGGTAATTGACTCATGTAGTGACCCAAGAGATATGCCTGGGTGTAAAGAAAGAACCTTCAATTGAGTAATCAGTTTAGTAGTGTTTTCAAGAAAATTATTTAAAAGCGATTACAGGCGGACAAACGGACAATGCTAGAAATATGTCAGCGTGTGTAAATAATGCAAGTACATAATATTTGACGTTCATCATGCATGTTATTGTTACGATTATTTTATTGGATGATTTACTATATTCATGACATGAGGGATGGTTTGAATGAGCACATCTATGTTCAATCAGTTTAACAGGCGTTTCAATGAAAAGCAAGAAATGAATAAGTTGACAAACGGAAAAGGAGTAGCTCAACTGGAAACTGGAGCACTCACAACCTTTATACAGATCATTATCAACAGCAAAACCAGCTCAGCAGAAAATACAACCGTAATGATGATGATGATGATGATTAGCCAAGGAGAGAAGCAAAGACTATAGGCAAATAGGCCATCACAACACCACCATCCATCCAACTCTCTACTTTATTATCCTCTCAACTTTGCATTTCTACTCATCTTAGCACATTATCGAAATTAAATCCTAACCAATAACGTAAATAAACATCCTTCGAAAAAATATCTGCCTTATCATATGTTCCTTTCAAAATGTCACAAGATCATCAATGCTATATATAGTATGATTTATTAATAAATTTTGTTTAGCAATTAAAACTGTCACATACATTTATCCTGTATGATCTCTACGCTGGTAAATATCATTTAAATAAAACATGATGCCAATCTGAAATGATAATCGTTTTCTTGACGTGCCCATAAATACTGAATATTTAACATAAATAAATAAAATATCAACCTCGATTTTTCATCAAAACATAAAATATCTCTTGAATGAAACCCATCCTTCCTTCCAATACCAGTTAAACTTAAGATGCTCTATTGCACATATATGCATACAAGTTATCTATCTACGCAGTTTCTACTTCACTTTTTTAATATAAAAAGTGAAAAATAAGTGGCATGGACTGATGATTATGATGATGATTATGTTCAAAGGATATGCACAAATCCGTCGGTTCAGTTCCAACAACGATTCAAGCATCCATTGTATTTTCTGACTTGTGCCAGTTGCACAAAAGCGTCGTCGTTGTGTTGCTTGTGTGCATACACCTAGCTCCATTGCTCTGGCTGCTGCTGCTTCAACTATACTGCCCCTGTCTGCGTTCCACTTTTCCAGTTTCACCAGCAGCAGCCACGAATGATTATGGTTGAGTGAGCCAATGTAGATTCGCAGTTGGTAGTAGCGCAGTATGTGTATAGCCCAAAACCGTGTTTCTTGTCAAGACATTGCATTTATTCAGACCGCAGGATAAGAAACGGTATGAAAAGAGAAAGAGAGCGAGAGAGAAGGAAATACGTGAGTAGGAAGGAAGAGTAAGTGCAAATATAAAAAGACACACCGACATTTATGCATACATTAGTTAAGTGAAGTGAGTATACATTTTGCTTCCAGGAGAACATGCTAGCCAAGAACTTGCTAAATAATATCATGATGATCAGAAAATATAAATGATGTACATGCATATAAGGGAATGTAATTCTACCGCACTAGGCATGTACGTAATATATTATTTTACTTTTATGGGCAGAATTTGCTATTATTATATTAGCGGAAAAAGCCTTTTCGTGCAGTATGCAGAGAGAGAGAGAGAGAGAGAGTATCGTCGTTTGTATTATTAAGGTTTTACCGTTAATGCTACGTGAACGTGCGCATGTAGAGATGCTCAGCCATCCTTCATTTCATTTTCCTAGCAAATATTTAATGACATTTACACACTTTCAGCTGTAAAAACTGTCGAAATGAATATCCAGCAGTAATGCTAGAAGAACCATGTTCACTGCCTTCTTTTGGTGTGAACACAATGCATGATGCATACATGCATGCACACATAAAAACGAAATCTTCCTGAAAGGACAAATTATATTATTTGAGCTATGTGCATAGTGGTATCAGTATCAATAGTGAATGTATCTTGGAAACCACCATTTTTTAGATGAAAAGGAAACCATCCAAAATCGCCTCTTCAACTGAAGCCAATGTTGCAAATGTAGTTCAAGTGGTATTTCAAGTTTTTTTTCTCAGATACTTTTTGTGTGATGTAGGAATGGAAAGGAATTTGTTCTTTCAAAAAAATTCCTTATTTATTACGTTTTCAGCTTGTCCGCAGCTCTTAAAAATAGAAAAGTAGCGAAGCAGAAGGTAATTCAGAAAAAAATCTCATTATCAGTCAAACTTGATAGAGTATAAGTCAGAATACCACGTTCTCTTTGTACTAACACAGTGTTCTGAACTGTGAGGAATGAGTGAACGAACCGTAACACAGTCGTACTGAATGATTATCAATCTCATCTACCACCACCACGGCAATGCAACAAACGAATATACGCAATTTCGGTCACAAGCGTATCATGATGATAATAATATGAAATATTGAATTTTATGAAATGGAATTTTAAATTAAATATAAAATCGTCACGTTCGTACTAAAAGTATTATGTGGTGTACACTAACGGACAGACGGTCATTAAAATTAAGCAATAAAGCAACCAAACTCAAAAAATATAATTAGAAAATGAAATATTTATTCAAATGTTGGTTGGTACGAAAGTAATGTTGATATAGCAGTTAGTGTTTATGAACGGAACGGACTGAACTACGATCTAAAATGGAACACCCACATGACGCTAACAAACATGGCCAACTTGGAAAAACTGGATTGAAAGAGAGAGAAACCTAGTTATAAATACTACCTACGTAGATTAGCGTTATCATGATTGTCAGTCATCACAGCATGTTGGTTGGTTGGTCAACAGAGTAAACCATAAGATGGAAAAAATACCTAATCTACTTGTGTGTAGCATTTATTTGTTACTCTGGGTTCTTCTTTATATGATTGACTTGTAAACACAGGAAAAGTAAAGCAGTCTTTCCAAGGAGCAGGATATTATTTTACACAAGAGACCTTGCAAAATTAAATTATGAAGTAGGACGCATTTTGTTAGTAATACGAGTATTGTGCCATTATTACCACTTGGAAGACTTAAATCGTTCGTTCAAGCTTGAAATCTCTCATGGAAAAAAGGAGATCAGTCAATAGTAATAAGTTGGAGAGGAACGAGAAAATAAAACGAGAAAATGTTCATTTTTAGCAATTCCGGATATATTTTTTTTCAATCCCTGAAAGTATCAGATATTCATCTGTTAGGGGGAAGGAAGCGCTGCTGCGTATACAATAGGTCATTTCTTTGCTTGTATGTCAACATCATAGACGGATTCAGTGTAGGGTTTTGCAGTAATAAAATTCAGTTCCCGTGGTGACTAACCAGTTCATATACATATCTACTTCAGGATGAAACGAGCTCCAGACCAGCAACCTATTTTCTAAACGATTTTCATCTCTTGTCTGAGCAGGAATAGAGGAAATTCAATTTTGAGTCTTCTTCCTTCTTCTCTTTTTCTTTAATTTCTACTTTTAAAGGGAATCCACAAACTTAGCGAATCATGCCGAGCGATGAATAGCAAAAAGCGAATGCATAGCTTGGCATCTGTAAAATGAGTAGATCGGATCAGTCTCCGCGATACATACATATACTTGCACATATATACACAACACAGTATATATAGTATACAAAAAGGCTGATAATAGACATAATATCAGCAAAGCCTGTTGTATGCCTGCACGTTTATTAACTACCCCGAAAAGTGGCTTATCGTATTCTTGTGACTGCCTGTCCATTCATCTGTCAGTCCCGCATCTTTTAAACGTGTAGGACTTTCACAATTCTCCATTTCTGCCATCAAAAAGGCACCTTGGGACCCACGTTACATTCGGACTGGTTCGCGTATTAAAAGGGGAAATAAGTTGGTTTGGTGGGATGGTAATATGTACGGAAGGCGCGGTCAGGGCATCCCTTGAATGGACCTCTATTATTTGCAGACACATTCTCCGTCGTCATAATAACAAAACATAATATTTTTCTCCACACTGCTACTACTTCGGCATGTATATTATATTTTGCTGGGTTATCTTCATTTTAGGATCGTGCAAAATCGTGCATTTTAACCTCGCCTGTGTTAAATGTATCGTTAATGGTTTTATATATGAAGTGAGTGATGGATGAACCATGTTGTTAGGAAAACAGAAGAGTAAGTGTTTGCTATTTGATGTTGTTGTTGTTGCTGTTGTGAGAGAGTGCCTGCCTGTCTGCCTATCCATCTGTCAAGGTATATCTCTGCTTGTGACAGGTGACGTTTGTTGCATTATTTTGCTCCATGCATTACACACGCCCATCACCGTCAGAAAGAGTGAAAGTTGAATTGACTTTTGTTACACGTTAGACATTATTGAACTGACACTAGAGCAAAAAAACACACAGAAAATTTGAATCATTTCTATCTTGTTTTTTTTTTTAAAAAAAAGAGCCTACCTACTTGCTACTTTTCTAGGGGCTTTCCAAACACAACGTAAATATTTGCCCAAATGAAATGCTTTTTGTCACGCTAAATCAATAGGGCTTCAGTCAGTTCGTGATCGACTACTTAATTGAATTCCACGCTGTGGCAAACAAATCCCACGCAAACAATACAGTTCAGAGTACACACTGGAATTTCTAGTGAGAAAATAAGTACTCTCTCTCTCCCTCTCTGTCTCTCTCTTTAATAGTATCTGTTTATGATTGGAATTAGGATGTTTTTTTCCTCTTATTGTTGACTTCTTCATTTGCACTCGATTAGCTACATGACGATAAACAAGTTAGTCGACTTAATTAGGTATTGGTGTTATTAGCCACTGATTTAATGTTCTTGCATATCTTTTCCTTTTGTAATAAAGTTTAGCCATGACAATAGATTAAGCAATATTATGGATGATATTTTACAAGGCAATGCTGCTCACTGTACAAACTTTACTTGCGCACAAATAAAATATTTACAGCATCACTTCACAATCCTCCCGCACATGTTGGGATATTTGGTATATTATGGGCATCTTTCAAATACATAATCATAGACAATAAACGGCGATAAACAAATTAGATTTGTTGTTGACATAAAATGTGGTCATTATTTGATCTTCAATTATACTATTTTCTCATATCGTGGTCCCAGATCCCAAATACGATTTTCGTTGGAACTAACCAGTTACGTGCGACTGTGTGTGCATCCCACAACAACAATTTACGCAGCACAGCCAGTTCTCTTCCATCACCACTGCGTAAATACGCTTTAATGTGAAAGTCAAAGTTTAATTAGAGATTGTGGCATTACTGGCATTACCGAGCGAGAGTAAAATGACGGCACGTACGATACTTTATTTGTGCCAGGGGTTAGTCAGCAATCTTGGGGAATCAACTTTGAGACCTCCAGAATGTGCTGACACTGTGTGCCATCTCAATTTCATGGGTTACATTTCTTAATTAAAAGTGGCATGTAGTATCAAATTAAAACATAAATGTATTTATGTTTAAATTAAACTGCAAATTGCATTTTCAACACTGTCTTTTCCGTCATACGACTATAAGCCTCTCTTTATATGTTATCCTAAATGCTATTGAATAAAAAACACTGGGAATGTATTGCTATACTTGCTATACGACAAACTATCAGTTTCCAAGCGAATATACTTGCACTTTCGTAAATGGCAAGCGATGAGTCTTCCATTTCTGCAATAATGTGCAAAAATGAGCAAGATGCTTGTGCTAACAACATGCTATCTAACATTTTGTCATTCTACCGGAAGAAAATAATTAATGTTTAGCTTCGTTTTCATTTACAGCTCGCATCAAGATCATCGTCATACACATTGTCATCTTCCTTGTCATCACCATAGATAGGAGAAATAGCATCATCATCAAATTCTTCTATGCTGACTCAATTATGACCAACCTTCTTTAAACTATGTACAGTTACTTCCTTATAAAAACAAAGGTTTCTCCTGACCAGCAAAATAGGCAAGTACACATATTTCCGTTTTGAGTAATTCTGCTCGTACTGGATACAAAGTCACACTGCCAGATAAACGAATGCATATTTTAGCAAAACGCAACCAAACTTGAGAGTTAGTAATTTATGGTGTTATAAGAGATGACTACAATAAAAATGATAACGACAATGATATTAAATTGTACAAAAGGTGCTATGACTTTGCAACAAACCATGTTCAACAACATTAAAGTACATTGTCTTCTTTTCTACATGATCATCGTCTAAAAGATAATTGCAGTTTTCCTTGCATTAATGTACATTTAATGTCAATAGGTACGCAATTTTGTCTTCATCTATTTAGTAAACAGCAAAATGGGTAAGGAAGGTCATTTAAAAGCTTTGGTAGCCTAAATATAGATAGAGTTGCCAGTGAGAGTGTAAGAGGCATAAATTCTTAATGCAGAGAATATGGAAATAAGAATATAAACGCAATAAATAATGCAAAACAAAAAAAACGTGCTTTTTAAATGATTCCACTGTTGCCAAAATAATGGTATGTCGACAACATGTATGTAACTCACAATCAGAATAGGTAGACTGTCAAGTAGTAGGTATATATGCACAACCCATACCCAAGTTGGTACGAAAGAACAATTCATTGAGTCACTGAGAGTATATATTTTATTTAGATTATATTCTTTAGTAACATCTAAGAAGGTAGGCAGTCTAGCCAGTTAAGAAGTAGCAGAAATTTAGGCTGCATTTTTTTCTCTCTCGCTTCTGCACATCACTACTCGCACAATGGCACACATTAAAATACGCATTCTTGTAATGCCGTTATATAAGTAGATTATGGTAAACACAATAATAATATATTTAATGTTCAATATTATATCGCTCGTGTGCTAGCATACCGTCCCATCTCGTTTGAAGAGATAGCAATAAAGGACTTACCACACAGCGGGCCAAAGAAATTACAACAAGAGAATGCAGTCGCATTACTTATTATTAGTAGGTAGACAGGTAGGTATGACGACGATCTGTTTTGTAATAGTTGTAGTAACAAATATTAGTGGCTCGCTTGCGCTTGTATGTATATTTTTTTCGTGTTTCCTACCTATCTAAACACGCGTCCAAGTACACTTTACCTGTCTTTTTAGAAAGGTAGGTACTCTAGGTAAGGTAAAGAGCGAGCGAGAGAGAGAGAGAGCTATAAGCCATGCCTGTGACATGAAATGTAGAAGGATTCAAAGTATTCGTATATAAAGTACACGCATGCATTCATGCCACTATATGCCACCAGCCTGCATGCAACTCTCCAAATCAATACCAAAAATGTTTTCAGAGTTTATGCAATATTATTCTTCTTTTTTAACTCATCGCATCGTCCTTTATTCTATCATCTAGCTTGTCTGCCCCTAGTTACACTTATCAAAGGTTTTACTTTTTTATCATGTTTCACCTTCAACTGCTGCGTAATCTTAATCTCGCCTTTATAGTCGAATTGTATGGCAACCAGCGTAGTAAATAAAAACCTAAGACAATGTAACAGCAAGAATGAATGGCTCAAGACAATGTACTCGTCGTCAATTGATATATAATTTCTATTTCTATACAGGTAGGTATTTATACAGCCATGACTCCTTGGTATTCATGTGCGTACATGGTGTTGTTTGCAACGTGACTGAATGATTCGCATTCATGAATGATTATGATTATCCTTACGTCTTGCGATGAAATACTCTTAATAATGCCTTCAAACAAGTATCCACGTAAAGAAGAATTAAACCAGGGATAGAGAGAAAATGGAAATGTACCTAAATCTAACCTTGTTGACAATCAAATTTGACAAGACCATACCGTCTATGCAAACATGTTTGAAATATAAATTCTAATCATATTAGCAGGTAAGGAACCATATGTTTGCAAAATATGATGTATCATGGCGTTTCAGCAGCAGTAGGACGTTACTTTATTCTTGCGAAAAATCCACCAAGAGCAATCCAAAAATGCCCCGTGTTCTTGGATGATAAAAACATGTAAGAAAATTTCCTCGTGACTTACCTTCTCAAGACTTTTATCTCATTTTCCAGTGACTCTTCCTTGCCTTTGAGAGCCTTTTTGTCTATTATTTTGATCGCATACATCATGGTTGGATCCTCCTTGCTCTGGGCGAGTCGCACTTGAGAAAACGCTCCCCTGTAGAAGGTACAAAGAGCACAACGATACATAATACATGGTTTCACATTTTCAGATAGAGATTAAAGGGAGAAGAGCAAGACACACACACACACGCTGATTGTTATTATGAGAGAAACACGCAAAATCATTCTCCTGTTTAAAAGCATGTGATGCAAATATGCAGAGTAAAAAACAAGGAGAGTGCTCGTTCAGGTTCCAAAAAATATGCATACTTGACTCGTATTATTTTGCATTTTGCAGCGTTTCTTTCTCTCCACTACTTTTTTTCATTTTTTTTACATGCATGATGATTACTGGAGTATTATATGATGGTGTGTGGAGTTTTCTAACTTTTTTCATAACGTTTCCGAAGATAAAATAGGGAAACAAGGGGGAAGTGTGGGATTATTAAGATAATCATGATGAACAACTTACGTTCCCAAAACATCTTTCATATCGTATTTATCCTCGAGAGATGGAGACTTCTCTTGCTCTTTGCCCTCCTTTTTGGACTTTTTGGTTGAGTCCTTTTTCCCGAAAAGTGGCATCATTAATCCTACATCGCTTTATAGCGGAGAAAACCACTTTCACGAAATAATGTAGGAGACGAAGAGAAGTGTGTTATGTCTGTATTTACGTATGTGGATATGTGGAGGGAAACTATTTAGGGAGTTTAAAAACTCTGCTTCTCTAGTTGTATGTATGATCTACTTTTTCCTCTCTCTCTCTTCTCACTCCGACTCTCGCGTCTGCTGTTTCTCTCTTCTGCAGTTTCCGTTTCGTTCCCAGTGGCGTGTCCCTCTTTTCCCTCTTTTCTTTTTCTCTGCCTGACTTATGCCCGTATGATCTCTTTCTCTCCCTCTGATACAACAGCCAAAGACAGCACTTCACTATTTGCACAAAAACTTACTCAGGAAATGTACGCATTATGTATTTATGTGCTTAATATTAAAAACGCTCCAAATGGAATGTAACTCGTGTTCCGTGTAACTAACAATTTCACACAAGAGGCGGACGCAACAAAACAACTTGAATGAATGAGTCAAAAGACCGTGTGACGGTAATTATGCTACGTATTCTTTTTGTCGTCCAATTTACATACAATAACAATTTTCCTTTTTTAAAGAAAAAAACTTGAAAAAAGTATACAGAGTAATAATTATGCTGGGAGAAGTGTCCACTTTTTTTTGTCGTGTCCTTTTTCTATAGGTAATAATAATTAACCGTTCTTGAACATTAAGTACGCAACGACTAAATACGTATTTTTGAACGTGTCGCAATCACTGCTGTACATACACCAAAGATTTTTTTGACACAGTTATTATTATTATGTCTCGTGTGGTTGTGGGTGACTAAGGACCAGTCGTGAAGTGGTCGCTTGTTGGTGACAGAGAAAAAAAACTGTTCGCAACAGAAATATATATTTTTATTATATTTGGTTGCGTTTTTTGCAGTGGTCTCACAAGAGAGATGTTTCTGTGGAGGAAAAATGGTTTTTTTGAAATAAAATATTTAACTCTGACTGTTTGTGAAATGCAGACGATTCAGTGCTCGTCTCTAGTAAAGATTTTGCAGAGAGAATGCAGTCTTTATCATCATCATCCTTAAACGGAGATGTGTGTCTCTGTACCAACTGCGTGCAGTTTTGTGTGTGTTCGCCAGTGTAAAATGGTAATGCCTATTATGTTGATGATGACTGATGAAATGCTCTCCCTTTTCTGTCTTCTCTCCTTTAGGCTTCCTTCAGCTTTACTCGACTGCTGTCCACATTGACTAATAAGAAGCTCGCCTCTCTCTCTCTCAAAACCAGAGCGTTTTGCGAATATCTGCTCAATTTGTGTCTACTATGTGTGTGTGTGA
The DNA here is from genome assembly GCA_004115045.4 of Sinella curviseta. Classification (NCBI taxonomy): domain Eukaryota; kingdom Metazoa; phylum Arthropoda; class Collembola; order Entomobryomorpha; family Entomobryidae; genus Sinella; species Sinella curviseta. Next base: position 20,402,430 of record CM065489.1, on the reverse strand, counting down.
TGGTGACTACTATAAGGTTTCTTCTCTCTGATGCTTTTGCAGAGTGCAACACCAACCAGCAGCACTACCACTGCTACTATTTTTTTAGTATTTTCGTGCCTGCTTTCGCGAATTGCTTGTAATAATAATACTGTGTATTGGCCGTGCTGTCGTTGCGATTTTTGCGATGTTGTCGTCGTCTCTCTCTCTCCCTCTCGCGTCTTCTTCTCCTTTGCTATCAGCAGCGCTACTACTGAACAAGTAGTAGGGAAGCAGGCAGTATAAAGGTTAAAGATTGAGGATCGTCGACTCTAGTTGTGTCTTGTGTGTCCTACCGAATTGGGTACTCGCGTCGGCGCTCTCATCATACCCTCACTTATGCTTCTCTGATGCCTTGCTCTTCTCCTTTGCCTTGCCGTTTTGTAGTAGTAGTCTTTAGTTTCCTTTGCTCCTCTCCAAAAAACTCAATGCATACCACACCAGCTTATTTTAAGCAATGGCATTCTATGTAATTCTTTTGTCGACTCTCTATACTACTTCTTCTCTCTTCTTCTTCGTCATCGTCTTCTCTTTATCACCATTTTCCATACAACAGAACAAGTCTCTACTTCTTATGGTTTTTCAAAGCTCTCTCTCTCTCGCTCCATTCCTTTTTCTTATATCAACGGTACTATTCTTCTTTCTAACACCACCACCAACACCACACAGTGCCCAGTCTCTTATTATTGCTGCACACCATTGCCTCTGATATAGGCTCACCTATTTTCACGATCTTCATGCATATCTGGTAGATGATACAACAACTGCTGGTGCTGGTACAAGTGCTCTCCTTCAAGCTGCTCCTCATACTGGTACTCGTGAAAATCTATTAGCAAGTGGTAAGTACTACCACAACAGCAGGAGCAGTAGTAGGAGTAGCTATAGGGAACAGCAGCGAACCTCTTTACCAACTTTTTTTGCGAAAAAAAGATCATAATATGGAATGTATGTATGGTTTTGTTGAAGGGAGATGAAGTCAGTCAAGAATGGGTTTAGGAGAAGCTTAAAAGTATGTTTGGGAGAAAGAGAGAGAGAGCGAGAGAGAAAGAGAACAAAAAAAGAACGGGGAGAAAGTGAGGAGGACCGTAAAACGAAATGCTTTTTCGTTGTTCCTTTGCTGGCTATCTTTCTTTCGGCTTGGATATTGAGCGCTCTGCTTCCAGAATTACGGAGAGACGACGACGTCGTTATTTTTATGCATTACTTGTTCCTTTCCCCTGCAGCGGTGGTAGGCGAGCCTTGAGGGGGCGTTCGTTGTTCAGTTCTACACACTCACCAGCTTTTCTCTCCTCTAATGTTTATGGCATTGTACCTAAAAAGTGGTACGGAGGAGAGAGAGAGAGAGAGGGGCCTAAAGTCTCCTGGATGCTTTTACATACACAGGGACATGAGAGAATGTGGAAAGTGTGTAGGAAGAAAATTCTGTTTACCTTTTCCCTTTTTATCAGTTGCGAAATAACAAACAACACTTCATGTTCATCATTCTTACCATTTCACCGTTTCCTTCATGTCCATTTCCATATTATTATAAGCGTCGGGTCCTCTTCTGTTGCTACTCTCCTACTTCATGGCGTGTATATATGTACTTTGTTTCTTTCCCCTTGTTCTCTCCTCTCTAGTATGAAATGAGAAAGTGATGACTTCCAGGCAAGTACACACAAAAAGCTCTCAACTTGTTTCGCATTACAAATTAGACGCTACTCTTATTTGTCATAATGCCTGATAAATTGCCATAAAATATGCGTTTTTATTTTAAAGAATTGTTCCCTTCCTTTTTATTTACAGTTCTATAGCAATTTAGGGTACATATAGGTACAATTGCATCACAGTCGGAGAAATCGTACTTACGCAAGCGCCTCAAACAAATACATATTAAATGTGATTATAGTACTTGCTACTTGTATCATTTTAGTCATGCATCTGAAAAAGAGTCAACTGAGACTGAGGTACTTTCAACTTTTAAAACTGAGCATGATTTATTTCTATTGTAGCATTTTGACTGGAAGGACAAACCAAGTCAATCTCAACTTTTTAAGATGATCTGATAATGCGGCTTGTTGCGATCATCGGTCTGTAGTTTTCTCCAGGCATAAGGGAAACCTGCTTGCTGTCTTGTAGCCCAGATTAGAACATTGTTGATACATACATAATCCTGGAGTAAACATTTATTTTACATAATAGGTGTTACTACTACTCTTTTTCTTCCGAATGTATCCTTTTACGCGTAAGCCTTTCTCCGCATAGATACAGGAGAGGGCTTGGAAAGCAGGGCTAAACCCAAACCCTCTAGGTGACCGTTTATTACGTATCCATGCATGTAACCATATGTAAGTCGCCTGACATTCTACAGTTATTTTAATGATAAGTACAAGAACGGATTGTCCTATATTTTTGCTCGGCTTCCACCACAAAGTTCGTGTGTGTGTGTTGTATTCCAACTGAAACATCACATACTCTCCTCTGATCTCCGTTAGCTTGTCACGTTCAACGACGGCGTGACGTGATGTAGGATTGTTAGGGGTCACATTGCATTTGCCAAGCAGGCATATGAAATGAGAATGTATGAGCAGAAAGGAAATCCCTTCAAGTACATGGCTTGATGAAAGTGGTGTTTAAAAACATTCTACGAGCGCATTCTTGGGGGACCTGCATAAGACTAAAAATGTCTAGAAAAGTTTCATTTTAGAGAAAGAATTTCTCACATTTCTTGTCGGCCCAAAGTTTTTGTGGCAGAAATATACCTAGGTACATAGTATTTTTTGCGCTTGGTACAATATTATGTGATAAGAATTCCCATGTCATCATTATTACCACTACTGTTGCAGTTGCAGTGTTATATATCACTTGGCCAACACTGAATACTGACTGAATTATTGTTTTCCTCCTGTTTTCTCACATACATAGACGGCAAGAGAGAGAGAGAGAGTCTTCCCCGTTAATTCCGTCCTTTACTACTGGGAAATGCAGAACAAAGGAAGACTCTGGATGGTTACTCATCATTCTCATCACAATATGCATCTGTGTAATTTCTCTGTGTAGTTTGCATTATCCATTCGTTATATTTCCCATGGTCACACACAGCACAATGGAAGGCTGTTTTTAATTTATTTTTGCAGCAAAAACTCGACAAAACACAATTCCGTTTGTTTTTGAACAAAACATTCATCTTTTGCTATACGATGCGGAGATAATATTACTGTCAACTATTATAGGTAAATGTTACATACAATTGCGATACAGTATGCTCAGCTTTCAACGTTGCAAATTTGAGCTAATAATAATAATATGCCAACGAAAGTATCGTTTACTCACGATTTTTCTCCAGTTTGCTTATATTGGCTCCCGTGCGTGCATAAAAATGTTGACGAAAGACAAACCTGAGAAGTAATGAAACTGATACTTACATCTACAGACGTCAAGTTCAATTTGTCATAAACGTTTAAAGTAACGTTCCATACCACAGCACTCCCCCATTCAGAGCAACATGTGCCAAAAAATTAAAGTTTCACTGGTTGCAAAATTCGTAGGATGCGTTGAATGGCAATAAAAAACCTTCTATGATGATTGTGATAAACCGCTTTCACTAGTCTAGTCCATCTAGTGTAACGTCGTTTATAACACCATGGCTAAAAGAATACATATCTCTTAGTACAAACACATGGTGACAGCGACAGTCACGTCTCTGCCATTTCGTGAATTCCCAAGTCCCGTAATAAATGAATCGGGATTGTTTGTTCGGGTCACTCCTCTGACTTGAGATTATAATTTAAGTCGTAGTTACCGATGTAGTAGGTCTGCCCTTTAAAAGCGTCCACCTATGTAAATGTGCGCCAAAGTGATAGAACAACAGACTTATCTAGTTTTTTATCTATTTGCATACCATTGAAATGTTTAACTTCCACTTTCTCTCTGCAATCGAATTACATTGTGTATCATATCAAGTTCTATGTAGGTATTCATACTACTAAGCACTTACCTGTCATTTTAAATGATTCGTTATGGGAATTAGAGCCGACTTTTAGATCGTTTTAATGCATGTTTACTGGTACATTTAATTGATAAGATATTGATATCACGTGCATGCTATCATCTATCTAGAAGGCTGAAATTTCAAGCTCTGAAACGAAAGTTTTTCCATTAAAATTATGGATAGCCGGTATGTGCGATAATAGTCGTGCACTGCATATTATATATAATTTGCCCAAAGATACGATCATCATCCAGTCAGGTAGACTACCTGAGGTAGTCCCCCTAAACACATATATTTAATGTTATCGACTCTATAACTATACAAAAAAGGTTAAACAACCACCAAATTAATGGCATCGGACCAATTAATACCTTCTCTTCCAAACCATGAGAGATTTTGTGTTTCAACTAAAATTGACATTGAACCACCGCAAGGAATTATTCCACTCCATTATTCAGAAATTCAGATCGATTAAGTTAATGCACTAACTTAAAGGCATAATAAAATAAGCATTAAAACCAATTAAAATTATTACACTTTGCCCATAGGGTTTCATGGAAACTATGTTTCATTATTATCAGCAAGCAATACTTACAATTAACATCAAACTATTGCTGTTTAAAATATTTTGTTTAAATGTCTGCTAATTACTAAAAACATCTAATTCCGTTACTTTGATAAGGCAAGCGTCTAAGTAAATGGTTAAAATCTTCATCAAAATCACTAAAATCAGTTTTCTGTGTCTATTGCGCAGCTTTTAGCTGCTATTGCGATACTGATATTATCGACCTGACTACTCTGTACTAGTGTCTTGTGAGTTGAGTGAATGCATCTATGCTGCTGCTTGCAAGCAAGTTGCAGAAAATGTTGCGTAGTGAGAGCAAAGACGCGAGACTTGGGGTGTGAAAAGCGTAACGTGAGGAACGAGTGTGAGCCGAGACACCTATGAGCGGAAAGGAGTAAGTCGGAGATTGCGGGCATGGCGCTACTCTGAAATTTGAGTTCTGAAGTGATAAAAAAACTTATATTTTGATTCTCTCTCTCTACTTTTTTTTTCCTCTATCAGCCAAGGCGAGTGACAGGATTATTATATCCCATTGCACCTCTATTCTCTTCTCCCGATTGGAGTCAGCCCAGCCACACGAATAATATATTATTATTGTAAAGTTCTCCTCAACCTCACAGAACTGTTCCGCAGTAGCAGAGACGAGCGTAAAAGAATATAAAATTGTAATAATAAAGATACTTCTTTATTTATTTATTTTTGTTCGATAAGCTTACTACTATATACTAATTAGTATACATTTGTTGAATGTGATTATCTTTTAATGTGCAAGAAACTTTGAAAAAGGACTTGATTCTCTATATTATCTCTTGATTCTCTCTAAACAGTGGTTGGGGTTTTACCAATAGCCGTTGCTCAGAATGGCTGGACTGCCAAGAAGAATCATTAAGGTAAAAAAAAATTAATCTTTTTTGGTCTTGTTATTTTATAAAGGGTTATCTTGTTGGTTTGATGTGATAATTATGATGTTGGATGAGTATCAGTGGTGTTTATTATGGTGTTTTTTTGTGTGGTTAACAGGAAACGCAGCGTTTAATGCAGGAGCCCGTGCCGGGAATCAGCGCAATTCCAGATGACAACAATGCCAGATACTTTCACGTTGTAGTTGCTGGTAAGTTTGTTTACTAATTAGTGGAGAGGAATGGGGGAGGGAGATTATGTGATATCGTAAAAAAAGATTATAATTTAGATTGATGGATCAATTGTGACAATTTTAATTGTGTGTACCGTTTAGGACCAGAAGGATCGCCATTTGAGGGTGGGGTTTTCAAACTGGAACTGTTTCTGCCAGAAGACTATCCAATGTCAGCCCCAAAAGTTCGGTTTATTACAAAAATATATCATCCAAACATTGATAAGCTGGGGCGGATATGTTTGGATATATTGAAAGGTAAATACAGTTGACATTGACAATAATTTTAGACTCTCCAGAGTCTAGGCAGTATATTAGAGAGAAACTGCCTGCCAAGAGCAGGCGTGAAATATTTACGCATGATTTGTCGAATCATTAAATTGAGAAAAATGCTAATTATGCTAATTTTTGTGATTATGCAGATAAGTGGAGCCCAGCACTTCAAATTAGGACTGTCTTATTATCTATTCAAGCTTTACTGAGTGCTCCAAACCCCGACGATCCCTTAGCAAATGATGTAGCAGAATTGTGGAAAATGAATGAGCAGGAAGCTATTCGTAACGCAAAGGAATGGACCAAGATGTATGCTCTAGGGAACTAAGATGTTGAGAAAAATGACAGTGATAACGTAATTGGATTTGTGTGTCTCTTTTGACGGAATCAATTAATTGCTTTTTTTGGTAACTTCAGTTCAATTCTTATATTGTAATCATCATCAGTATATAAAGCATCATCTTCTTATATATATGATTATATGCATTACTTATTACTTTATTATTCCTATTATTATATACTTATGACTGTTATTATTGTTATGTTATGACATCTCGGTGTGCATACCTATTGAAGCAAGAAAACGCGCTACGATTAGATTGTTCCTCTGAGTTCCTCCTGCGTGGGGAGTATTTGTTTGACTTTAATTTTAATTAATTATTATGATTATTTGACGGGAGGCGGACATGAGCTGTGAAACGCATCTAATAATGTGTTTTGAAAGTGTATGTACTTTTAACTATGTAAAGTAAAGTGATATTGTATCTCATAGTAAGTTTTCCATCTATTTATAATTTTATTGAAGCAGTTGCTTGTTCCAAAAAAAATCAGTTACCACCATTTTTATTTTTAACGATGAAATTATCTTCCATTTTTCCGTCGTATGTTTGCCATTCACTATGCACGCAATAATTTTCGCCATATATATATTTATATGAGATTGTGAATTGAGGTTATCGAATATTCAGAGAAAAACAAAATGCCTTTCGCCATTATTCACTTCATGAAATCTTTAAAGGTTAATTGCACTTTTTGTTGAGCAGGAGCTCCTAAAATATTCAAGGGTTGGTGAAAGAGGTGACCCAAAGTTTTTAGACTAGTTGCGGAACAAAACTGAATTCATCGAATGATATTTGATAAATAGACGATATATTGAATATTGACCATGTATCAGAATATTAATAATAAGCAGAACCTCATATTATTGACTGTGCGATATTTATTTAAGACAATGATAGGGAAATTAAAACATGTTCGAAGTAATTTAATAGACGTTAATGATGAGTGCAGATTAATAATACTTGAATATTTCAATTAAAAATTACAAGGGTTTCCAATATCGAATGAAAGAAGCGTTTGTATTTGTATTCACATATTGACGTTTTGCCGGAATAATCTTCACTGGACACAACTCAGTTCAGTGTCACAGAATCAAGCGCAAACTGCTACTTGTGGACAGTTGGGAATTTTGCATAAATCAGATAATATCCTTCGTTCTTCCTCAGAGCTCCAGGATGTTCGGGCCTCAAGTTTGTTAAAAAGCACAGGCTTTCGGCAGTAGGTGCACTCCTATTGCAAAAAAATATTCATTTACATACATTGCCAATGTGTTCATATGTATTCTAACGATAAGTACTAAACTAACTAAATCGCTATTAATGCATACCTGGGAACAGTATTTTGTAAAAGGAATCTGCATATCCTCCCATACTTCAACCAAATCAGATACAAATTGGTCAATCATCTCAACGGTATGGTGTGGAGTCACAGCAATCCTTAACTTTTCTTCACCTCGAGGAACTGTGGGATAATTGATGGCTTGCACATAATGTCCTTTCCTCTTGAGCAGTACATCGGAGAGCTTACTGCTCAAAGATGGATCACCAATCTGTAAAAAAGTATACAACGACATTCATATAAGCAAACCAGTTGAATAACTATTGTAGCTTGTTTTTGTTCATTAATGACATACATACATAAGTGCATAGTAATTATTGCAATATGCATTGTATGTAGGTACACATATTCGTTGCCTTCAATCAATTAATTGTCTAGTGCAACGTCTTTCTACATTACTACATATTTGATGCCAAAATTCACTTACGAAAACTGGAATGATATGAGATGGCGTATGCTCCACGGAGATTCCTCGGCTCATCAATTGTTCTCTCAGGTAACGAACATTGGCTTGATGACGTGAGCGCAGTTGACGTCCTTCTTCAGACCTCAAGATCCTCACGGCTGTTAACGCGCCCGCAAGCACAGTTGGAGGCAAAGAGGTTGTAAAAATGAAGCCTGCGGCGTAGCTTCTCACCATATCCACCAAATTTTCACTGCCAGCAATGTATCCTCCAATATTTCCAAACGCCTTTCCTAAAAATTCAAATACATAATACGTGATGAGATCCACAATTTAGACACAGATACTAAGATGAATATAAAATTGCAAGGAAATGTAAATGCTTGAATTTACCTAGTGTACCAGACACTATATCCATTTTATCTAAAAGTCCCTCTCGTTCACCGATCCCGGCCCCATTATCTCCATATAATCCCACAGCATGAACCTCATCAATGTAGGTCACAGCGCCATACTTGTGCGCGACGTGGCAAAGCTCTTCCAATGGGCACACAGCTCCTGTCATGGAATGGACGGTTTCAAAAGCAACAATTTTTGGAATCTTTCTATCAATCTTTTGCAGCAAGGATTCCAAATGAGCAGGATCATTGTGCCGGAAAATGTGTTTGGGAACGCCACTGTTTCGTATCCCTTGAATCATGGAAGCGTGGTTGCCAGCGTCAGAGAAAATGTGACATCCTACAAAACATAAAGGATGAAGTATTTCTCAATATTTCATTTCGCATAAGATGCAAGATTGAAGGTATGGTTGCATCAGCGTCATCATCATCATCAAAAATATTTTCAAGCAGCATCTTCTCACCAGGTAGAGTCCGTGCCAAGGTGAATAGCGTGGAATCATTTGCCACATAGCACGAAGTGAAGAGCAAAGCAGCAGGTTTTTGATGAAGCGAAGCAAGTTCAGCTTCCAGAGTTTCGTGGTATAAAGTGTTCCCAGAGATGTTTCTCGTTCCACCAGCTCCAGCGCCGTGTTGCTCAAGTGCTTCTCTACATGATTAATAGTCAGATGATAGCACTTTAAAAAATGACCTTTCTATATGATTACCTTAATGATTTTAATAACAACTACATAATTGACAATGTCATGGGCACATGACCATGCATGTCATGTTGTATGTTTCTTACCGCACAGCGCGTTTCACCTCGGGATGGCAAGACATTCCAAGGTAGTCATTGGAGCACCAAACGGTAATAGGCCTTTCGCCCCAGCTGTACTCCTTGGCACTCGGGAACTCAGTGGCGAGCCGATTGACCTTCTTGAAGATACGATAAGAGTGGTCATTTTTCTTTTTCATGATCTGCTCATGGAAAAAGTCCTCGTATGGGAAACTCTCGTTGGTTGGCTGTTTCCTTGGAAGCGCACTGCCGACATGGACATCCTCAAGCATTGCTTGCGTAGCATGCTTCACAGCTGATGGAGGAAGCACAGAGTTTACGAATGGGCAGTTGCTTGCATCACTTGCAACGCTCCCTTCTACCGTCCCACCTGAACACAATACAAAATAGAAAATGAAAGTAGGTCATTTAATTTCATGAAATCAACAAACAACAATTGACAATAACATCAATTAATATGCAATCCACTTGACTCCCAAATAAATAAAAATGGTCAAAGGTAGCATACATTTATGAGTACAAAATGGAACAATTAGCAAATAGCTATACTATCATATCAGGCATATAATTATAGAGTATAATGTATATAGCAACGACACTTTAAGCAATATGTATAATTGCTTAGATTGCCAATTGCAAAAAAATGTTCAAAATGGCTAACTTACTTGCACTGGCTGGTGCAGAGACGGTAGACAAAACCCTGGTTAGCACGGGACACTGCTCTCCATACACTTTCACAAGATTCGACCCGTAATTCCGAACGAATTGGGTGGGCAAACGGGTGAGAAAAGGACACGGCATTTTACTAACGTCCGTCCGTCTGTGTTTAAATCAGGAAAGAAGACCAAAAAAATAATAATTGCTCAAGTCTTTTAGGAAAACCAGAGGCAGCAAGAGAGAGAGAACGAGAGTTACACAATGAAGACTTGCACGATTTCTGGAAGCATGCAGTTTCATGTCACTTGTGGAAGTGGGAACAGAGAAGTAGCGTAAAGCTGTGGAAAAACCACATAATATATATATACACCGTTTTCCCGTCGACGAAAGCCCACCGTGCAAGTTGGCTCATTATTATGGCTTGGATATTTCGTGGTGGTGGTTTGGGTTTAAGGACAAACGCTGTCATGAGGACTATTACGTAAGCTGAATTTCATTATAATGATCGTTCATGCGCATGCATATTCTATATAGTAACGTCAGATAATAAGGACAAGATCCATTAAACATACAATTTTTTCATCCATGCATATTAAGAATAATTGAATCTGCCGAAAACAGCATTATCATCAGCATCCAGCGTATTGTGTATTGTTGGAAGCTGATGGAAACTACTTTATTTATTACATACAATCAAGGTGCCGATTCAAGTTTGCAAATGAAAAGTGCAAACTGTTTTTTTATTGACTGACTGACTGACGTTAGGACTAAAATAACAAGTTGAACACTTCAGTCAAGTAAAATATCATATACATACATACCTATATACATATATATCTACTTTGATTTTTTTGGTATGCTGATGATAGTCAAGCAGTTATTTTAACTTGCAATGGAATTGACTAAATTACTGTGTAAAAATGAACAAGATCTTTTTTATGACTCGGCATAACTTTGGCTGTAATCTTGTGCTGGTGGCAATCAGCGCAAGCATTATGTTGAAGCGCTATCTACTTCAATTTTCCATCACAGGACCAGCGAGTAGAGTGGAGTCATGCTGATGATAGTACAATTATGACAGTGATGATGATGATGAGATTAATAGCCGCATGCACAGCAGCCAGACAACAGAGAGATGTAAAGAGGAACGTTTCAATAACAAAGTATGTATGGGTATGAAATCAGCATCATCATGATCATTATATTATATTATTCATTAAATGAATATTATGATTACAAGTGATAATATTTTAGTCTTGGAATATGAATATAATGCATACGGTTGTTAAAGCAATATGATTTAACAGAGTATATAAAGATGAAAGTATGTACCTGGTAATAAAAGTGGTAAAATGGTAATTCTGCCTTTGATTTGATCTTGATGTCAGTAAGCGATTTTCGTAGTACTATTTAGATCTTTCTAGGAGCCCATTATCAAATATTAATTTTTGTAGAGTAATGGTAATAAAGGTGATACGATATTCATGAAAGTTCCGCTTGCAAAATTTATAGCAGGTAAATGTTCAATTGTTCATAAAGTCTATTTTCTCTGTACTGCACTTTTCACGGCAGCGTTACTTGAGTTCATGACAAGGTTAAAAGATTATTTTTTTCCAGGTTGTTCCGGTTAGCAAATTGAATAGAGACAGGAAATCTGAACCTGCCATTGTTGATAACAGACATTGACGCCATGCCAATTGTGCATTTTTCACCGAAAAATTAGTTATATCGACGTGTTTTTGTTGTAAAAAATGCTAGGACAGGACATGACGGTGTTAACATACTTGGAAAATATTACAATTTAATCCAGGCTGCAAATAAACAGATGAAATAGCTGAAATAAATTGCAGCCCATTCGACGTCATTATCAGGGGTTGAATCACTTTACTTGACATTAATATTTAAGCTGATTGTATTTTTGGAAGTGGATTTCGGATTTTGATCTGACTGTTCTGCGTCTGCGTGAATATATCAGTTTGTTTTTCAACTTCAACTTATTATTTTTTTGATATCTTTGTTATTCATTACAGCTATCTCGACATCATGCGTACAAGATATGATATCGAACACTTTTTTGCATACGATAACAGCATAATTTTTTTCTGATAACTGGCCTATTTGTTGCAATTTCAATGTAATTTGATACTGCAATATGTTTGATGATGAATGACTAATGACACACTGACTGAACTCCCACTCGTGCCGGCTGGCAGAAAATTATCACGATATATGTATTTCCCTACAAAAATGCTTTCGTCTAGCAAATATTCGGAAAAAAACTACAAATCAGTAATATCTCTGATAAAAGTCTTACCTTTTAAAGCTCCAATCTATTATTCAGCAGTAATATTCCTGTGACCATCAAACTGTAGAGATTTCTAATTTATTTATAAAAGCGTTGCTGCCTTGCTCTGGTTTGCTTGACGCCACTACAACAACCTGTGAAAATGAACTGAGCGCAAGATATATATGTTTTCATGCAGTCACTGCGAAAGACAAAGATGGACTGTGACTGTGAAGAATGGAAAAATAGAAATTCCTGTTCTCTTTGCTCCTGCTTCTTATATACTATGATGATTGTTTAAGCGAGGTTAACACTTAGGCTGCGGCTGCTCGTAATTCGTCAGAGTCAAGTCTGCCAGAGAAGACACGCGAAAGGAGAAATTATATCTCACAAATTTACTGATGACGACTTTTGTGGTAACAAACAATGAAGATCGTACAAGATATGTACCTTCGTTTCATATTAATTGCACATCGTACAAATGCATATAAACGTAAGCAACTATTAGGGCGATTAAAATCACTTGTGCCTTGCTTCATAAATGCACCTGTTTGTTCATTGCATTTATCTTGACTTTTGGCATACCTGTCTCTGTGTTTTGGGAAAATTTATCGTAGGGATGACCAATGGCCATGCTTAAATGGGAATGTAAGTGCATATATATTGTAGTATATATTGTACGAACATAATATATTGAACATTGACTGCCGTGGTGGTACCCAGGTCCCATTAGTCCCAAATAACTTGCATGCATGCAGTTGGAAGATGACCGCATGAATATTTTTTAGTTGAGCATTGCAATAATTAGAGTAAGTTTCGTTTCATTGCTGCTATTAGTGGACGCAGAGCACGATTTTAATGTACGAGAGAAGGTAGAAGGAGAGGATTCATTTTTTATCTACTTTTTGGAAACATGTACATTGTACGACATTTACAAGCTTCAGGTATGCTGTTGTACTTGGATTTTTTGACTTTTCATTCAAATATTTAACACCTTGTGTTTTGTGTGTGTCAAACCAAAACCAAACTGTCTGTACATTGTTTTTGGATTTGTTTTCTGATTTTCTGACGTATGTACATAATATGTACATATAAACAAAAGTAAAGACTTTTCATATAGTTTGGTTTGGTTATATAGTTGGGAGTTTGGTTTGATGATTTAATGCATTTGCAAATTGATAAGGTTGGATGAGGAGTAAAAATTTAATGTCAATGAATATTTGCTCATAATACTGAAATGCATGCACAGTATATTATTGAATTTTGGTTGACGCTATAAATTAAAATTCCAATATGTGCAATAATTTCAACAACAGGAAACTACATCATTTCATGGGGTACAGGTGTGCGGTGTGCGAGAGCTTCAACGAGTAAGCTTGCATCAGCTCAAAAAATATAATTACCTATAAATGATTTTTTGTTATTAATTTTTAAAAACACGTAAGGATAAGAGATATTCTTTCCTGCTTGTAACTGTAACCTTTATTCATCATTCATCAAACAAAGCACAATTAACCTGATATATGATATCAATATATGTTACTTGAATTCAACAGTAAACACGCTCATATTAAGGATACGTATCTCTACATAATATTTACCATATTAACCAGTAGTCAAAATATTATTGGTTCATTTATCCACCTTGCATATACTTACATTATGTTGCTGCCTGCCTGCCGGTATCCTATCGTGTTGTTGGAGTTCAATAATTTTTGACAAGTAATTTAAACAAACAGAGCCAGAAATAACTGGTTTGGGATCTGATGTATGACTGCATGACCCAGGTAAGAAGAATGAAAGGTGTTACTATGTTGGATGGAGAGAATTCTCTGTGCCACTCTCCGCTCTGTCGACAGCCAACAGCGACCATGTGAAGCAGAAGGTATAAATCAAAGTCCAAATTTTTTCTCAGCCATTTATCAGAGTAGAAACTCAGCACAAATAACACATCGATTATACTGGAAAGGTTGAAGAAGTTTAAGTTGTTAATGACGGACTATGTGTTGAATAGTTGAATGCGTTGCGTAACCCTCAAGGAAAGCAATAAATATTCACTAATAATATTTTTTTGCATTCAAGCTTACAGACAAGTTTGCATGCGCTGTTTGTTTGCCTGTAGCAAGAGCACCTTGTTTGTCTGTAGAGTGCGAGTGCTTAGACTTGGTCAATAGTCATCATAATCGTATAATATCATTTATAAATATGTTGGTATATACATGTACAAGGAAAAAAGATGCTTATATTTATATACACAAGCAAACTGGCATATAATTTCGTTGCATTGACAATGTGAGTCTGCAATTGGCATAAATTGGACAAGTTGAGATCTTCTCATTGTCTGAGTGTTAGGTGCCGTAACTGAATTCACTCCATTCTCGTATGCAAACTGCTACAAACTGTAGCCCACAAATGTGAGATTCATGGTAACATTGCTGGTTAATTCTAGTAGTAGCGGGTCATGTCTCACAAAAGTGTGCGGTGCCCGAATGGAACAATAACAATAGTATGAAAAAGTCGACAATAATTTGCAGTTTTAAAAACTTTCGACTATGAAAGAAATCCGTTTCCATTTTCCATGATGATACCTCCGTAAAGCATACGTATAAAGCACTAAGAATAATTTTCAAAACCCAACCGACTAGGGAAGAGTGTGTGATGGACGGACGGACAGACAAATACATCAGTATTCTTGAATAAAAAACAATAAATTGGATTTGCGGTAGCGTAATAATTACTTGTACCAAGTGCTCAAAACTTGATGATAATTTTATAATGGCATGTAGTTATGCTTACTTTGTAACAATGTCATCGTGATAATATGCAAACGTAGACAAAAACACCTTCAACTAGTTGTTAGGGGTACCAATGAAATCATCATTGTCATCGCCAGCATAAAATATTGCTTGCTAATTGTGTACAGTGGTACAAAAGCAATCTATAATTACGTGACCAAGGTGATAATGCATTGGACACTCATTCTGTTTATTGCATGTTTTATTTTTAGGTCTCCAGAGCTAGAGATGAGAATATGTTTTATCTGCAGATTATGTTGATAAAGTATATATTTATAAATTAGGAGCATTTTCACCATCAATCTAGGTATGCAGTTTGCAGTTGCAATTTTCGTACATGCAACTATGTTTAATTTAAACTGTATGTGACGTATATGGCACTGAGGTCACTTTTTGTGGAAGCATGAAAATGGTAAACTGATATATGTACCTATATGAATTAAAGTATGAGGAAGTGATGTATATTGCATATTATGCACATGATATGCAATCCATTTTACGTTTGCGTGGTGATAATGGAGTGCGTAATATCTAATTATCTACAAGTATCCAGAGGTCAGACAGAACTTTTTCCTTGTGAACTAAATGTAATGAACCCACATGTTTTCTGTCTGTAATCGTACTGCAATAAAGACTAAAAGTCAAACTGTTTTAAAGCATTATAGGTACATACACTTGAATGAATGACACCGGCTCGAATAGATTGTCAATTATTTGCAAGATGGGTTTTCAAATTCTCTGTAATACCGTTTGAAAACAGCTTATTTTCAAAGAATGCATGGGTTTAGAAATTGGTATACACTATGATAAAATGATAAACTGCATTTTATATTGTGACTACGTCAAATTGAAGGTAAATGGAATTCAATTGAAATACTGGGCACTAGAATTGTATGTTCTGACTCAGAACTTCTGAGTTATGGGCAATGTCTTACTTTCACTTGTATACGTAACATATGATTCATACATATATGGTCATCGATAAGGCTACAAAGCTACTTCAGTTAAATGTATATCTACCTTTTCCATGAAATTTTGCCGTTATTCAAACATATACATACCTTATTTTATCGTTGTTGATTGTTTCCAGTTTCAACCCAAATTACATGGCAAAGAAAACAACTACTTGCTAAGTAAGGTCCCCGTAGATAATATGCACCAACAAAGCTGAAAATTCAACCACCTACTTACCATTGCTACTTTCACAATGGCAGCAATATGTATATCTCCACTTCGTCCTTTACAATTAGCAATTTGTGAGTTTTTATAACCTATTTCTTTATCAACATTCTTTGTTATCGGTCATTCAGTAGTGACCAAAACAGGATATACTTGTCTTGACAAATTGACAAATCAAAGGTCTACTTTGTTCTGCTAGAACAAACAATATATTTAGCATATATACATATTGCCCCAAAACTCACATCTTGGATGTATTGATCATGAAATACGGCTAGTAAAACACAAGCGATTCAAGTTGGAAACGTATATGCACTTATCTGTATTCAAAGAATCAGAAATAAAAGCGCACGCTAATGCTGTGTAGGCCAAAGTATTCCACATAATTGGATAGTCAACTCTTTAAACGCTCTTCCTTTTTCCAGAATTCCAAGTAAGATAAATATGTAAGTAAATGACAGTCAATTTTCGTTTCATAAATCGATTAGTTCCCATAGTTTCAATTATATGTATTTATTATCATTTTATTAAATATTTTGTCGCACTCGTACTTAGTTACGTCTACTCAATCTGTACTATATATTCTTATGCAATTATGATATTAACACTATGCATTCTCACGTCTGCACTTCTAACAACCAATACAAGACAATAACTAGTTAATCGTGTTTTAACCACCAGTATAATTTTTACCAGTTTCAATCATCATCATTCAAAAAAACTGTACAATATTAATAATGACAAACTATGTATGTAGACTGTAAGTACATAATCCAGTAATAATAATATCTTCAAATAGGATGGATATTACTATTATTAAGTGGCGAAGCTACTTATTGATTTCACGATGTCCGTCTGTCTGTCCGTCTGTCTGTCCGTCTGTCCGTCTGTCCGTCTGTCCGTCCAGACGATATCTCGAAAACGGTTTCGAATTTTTAAATTCTGTTTTCGGCAATCTATTACTGGTCACACAAGCTCACTTGCTAGTGATTTTGAAACCGATCGGTCAACGGTAACGGTTAGAAACCGTTACAATTTTGAAAATTTATAATAACAGCATATGCCGTGTAGGGTATCATTCGATTCGTCTCTTCGAGAAAATCAATTTGGCAGTTAAAATTTGAAGTAATTTGTAACGGTTTTAACGGCAGGACGATTTTAAAATTTCGAATTTTGGCTAAAAATGTGAGTGGGGTGTCAAAATGCATCTAGTCTTCGAGCTAAAGACGAATATGATACTAGCGTTAAAATTCGAAATACTACGTCGCCGTTATAACGGCTTTTTACTTTCGGAGCTTTTCTTTAAGCTACTACATATGGTGTGGGGTATCAAAAAGGTAGTACTCGTTGAGCAAAATCCGAATACAATACTCTCAACAAAATTCGAAATACGACGTCGCCGTTATAACCGTTTTATGAGTTTCAAAACTTTTCTTTAAGCTACATATGATGTGGGGTATCAAAATGGTAGTACTCTTCGAGATAAATCTGAATATCATATTGCCCCCAAAAATTTCGAAACTCGATTTTACAGTAATAATGGTTTTTACATTTCGAGTGCTAGTTATGCCGGATCACATGATCATCAGAGGTCACAAGTCGGTTTATTACTGAACAAACTTATTTATCAGTTCATAACTGTCAAAAGTAATCGCTTCGCCACTTTGCTATGCGCCAGCTTGCTCGGTTTATTATTATTAAATTTAAAATTGGCCCTATCTTAAAGCTAGTATATGTACAAATCAATCAGGTAACTTCCAAACGAGAAGCTGATAGTCTTACATTAAAAGACAAGTACGTATATATAAAACCTTAGCGTGTCCTACTTTTTGGCAAAATCATTATTCTACAGTCTAAAATACCTTATTTAAACGCCTCAATCTATGACTTAAATCATCATTAGCATAACTATCGCATAAATGTATTAATGGCACAGTAATAGTAACAATAGGTTATAATAATAGTGTGATAACGTTGTGGTAAGTAAATAAAACAATTTTATTGTGGATTCATGTAAAGTAAATATATATATTTTTACAATTGTCTGTATAAATAAAGTGGGAAATATCGTCCATTTGGATATAATTAAGTACCTAGTTTACCAAGTTGTATCCTAATTACTATCTCTTAAAATGGCACACTTAAAAGCAACTTTCTCTTTCCTGTTACAAAGTACACTTTAACATAATATAATAGAGAGCATCCTACCAATTAACGCAACATAACAATATTATCTTTTGTGTATGTATACTCCTTTTCGGTAAACTGGAAGTAACAAGTCCGACTGTCCTAAAAGATAATGACTTATTTTTTGGAAAGTGGATGCAATAACTAACACTCTGAAAGGATTGCTGTATATATGCATCTCACTGGCAACATTAACAAGTTTACAAACGTACATTACCTATTCCTCTTACATTAAACTTTACAAATGCTAACAATCTTATAAAATCTTCCTAACAATAAAAATAGCACAAAAAGTTTAATTATGTATATATTTTGAGGTGGCCACAAAAATTCGTTGAATAAATTCATATATGCAGAAATCTTGTGACATGTTGTTTAAGGATTCAAAATAATGGCCTATTAAGTAAGTAAGTTGGTATAGAATTTTTTAGATTTTCTGGAAATATGTGATGAATCATCACTGATGATTGTCGAATATAATAGCAAAAACATGAACTCATAATATGTAGTACATACGGAAGGTTATGAAGGATACCAGAATGAATAATGATTTCTTTTATCACATTTTTTTAAATTCGCGTTTTTTGTACATAAATGCAATATTGAACTGGTATACACTGTACTTATGATTAAGTGAGACAATGAGCAACAGTTGACAGAAGAGAGTTCAAGTGAAACAATTTGTGAAAGAGATATATAATTGCAAGTGTGAACAAAAAGAAACGCTACTCTGAAAATATTGACGGCAATGTCAGTTTCAAATGGCAGTGATCTGGAACACCCTTCATCGTGTGGTGATGACAGATTCGTTTCTAGAATAAGTGTGGTGTAAAACCTACTTTTATTCCTGTTTATTTTACTGACGACTTAATATCGGCAAGGTTCATAAGCTCTTCTTACCCATACGTTAATTTAGTAGAAACTGCTTTGGTTCGCTAAAATTATTTAATGATTGTCTAAATACCAAAATAATAATTATTGTTTAGTCTAATAATCAACTTATTTCATCTACGAATTGCAAGTCCTGTGATACTCTTCTATTTTCCTAATGGTTCGAAGATGCTCCTCCATTACTTTTGCTAATGTGTCGATCTCAGTAGCTATAGTATTAGCACGACGCTCATGTTCGTCGTACTCAAACTCCATTTCTGCAAATACAAGAAGCAATGATGTAGATTAGTAGATATATACTAAACTATGGTATAATTATGATTGTTTAATGGACGTTTACCTTGCAGCTCTTTGCGCTTGTCATTGATGTTATTATGAAGTCCGTTTGCCTTAGTCTGCAATTCATCCCTTTCCTTAGCTCCCTTAAATAATTGCAGTTTCGATTCAAGATCTCGGTGTACTTTGTTGTATTCATCTTTTAAACTGCATAAATTGACAAAAACAGATTAGTGCCGATTTTAAACCATTTGTCAAGTGGGATGGTATGATATGAAATGCTTAGCCAGCTCATTTTACCTGGAAGCTGTTTCCTGCACGACAGTAGCATTCCTTAAAGCTGATTCAGATTCATTTTTAGCCTGATCCCTTCGCCTCTCATTTTGTAAATTCTTCTTCTCGAGGTCTTCCAATCGCCTTTTAAGAGCTTCAATTTCCGTCAACGAGTCGCTTGCTGTCGTTTCCGCATTTGCTGTTTCGCTGCCAATCTATTAAGAACGAAACGTATGTTAGAGTTTACTGAAAGGTCAAATTCACGTAAAAAATATGTTGGACGAAGCCCCAAACCAAGAAGCCATTATCTAACCTGCTTCAAGTCCAAATCCGCAGCTTGGATATCTTCCGTGGCCTTTTCTATCGCCGCCTCAGCATTCTTTTGTGCCGCAACCGTTTTATCCAATTCTCCACGAACATGAACAGCGTCTTGGAGTACACTTTCAGCTTCGGTTCTAAAATGAAACAGAGTGCGCTTGTCTTCTGTAACGTCTTTTTATTGTAATTCCCATACATATCTGTAAAATGGAACTTACGCAGCATAATCAGCCCTTTCTTTAAGTGATTTGGCCAAAGAAAGATCGCCCTCAGTTTCTCTGAGAATCTGCTCAATATCAGTTAACATGGCAACGCTATTTCGAATTCCTTCTGCCAGCTCATCAATTTGTTCAGGTCTAAGGGTGATGCTTTTACTCATTACCTAATCAGAAAACCAAAATATTTTTTCTCACAGAACATGAAATACCAAAACCACAAAATCAATCATTGAAGGGCTACTTGAGACTATCTTACATCATCGGCAACTTGTCGGATTTCTTCTGGAGAAGCACCTTGTGTTTCCAACACTTCTTTTATTTCCTCTTCAATTTGCTCCAGAACCGCCTTTGCAGCTTCGGATGCATTCTTGGCGGCCTGAGTTTCATCGTGTGCCATCAACGCCAAGTTCTTTGCTTCGTCAACTTCAGATTTTGTTTGAGTGACCTATGAAAGATAATTATAATTCACCAACTCATTCTCTTATCATTCCCCATCCTCTTTCGTTGAGTTTAAATATGAATGATTTCCTTACAGCTCGAAGCAGGTCTTCAGCATCAGCATCCTTCTTCTTTAACGCGTCGTAGGCGTCTTGAGCTATTTTCAAAGCATTATCGGCATTTGTTACCGCACCTTCGCACGAGATTCCACCACACTTTCCACATCCCGCTCCACCACAATGAGAGTCACAAGGGTCTCCAGCACGGTCGCAAACCAATTCATTCAGTTCCGGGAAAATGCTGTTGATTGAATTGATGTTTGTCTCGAGTCCCTTCAATGTATCAGAAACATCGTCCTTTGTCTTATTTATCTGTGGACTAATTTGTACGAGAAGGGCCTCTATCCTTCTGCGTTGTCTCTCAGAGTCACTCAAAAGTTTTTGCACAGCATCAGCTCGCCTGACAGAGTCGTCAGAGCGTCTTTTGGCTTCTCGTGTCAGATTAAGTGCACCTTCCACATTTGCTTCCTGCAGATTAATTGCTTGGTCCTTCAATGATGCAGCGGATCCTTTCAGTGCGTCAACTTTAACCTCAAGTCCAGCCAGAGAGCTGTTACTGCGGAGAATGCGCTCGGAAATGTTCGTCAGTTCATCGCTCGCCTTGTCAAGTCCCAGGGATGTGTTGTCAAACCATTTTCTATGGAGGATTAATACAAGTTAAATTGCTTGCAAAATAGCCCATAAATGATTCTATTATGATAGCGATGTTATGTATTTTAGGTACCTCCGTTCGTCTATCATGCTATTTAGGTCATCAAGATCTGAACTGCTCACACTCGAGCTTTCCAACAGACGATTTACCTCTTCAACACGGTTTTTCATTATCTCAAATTCCCTTGTGTAAGCTCCAGTAGCACCTTGTTGCCTAACTTGTGATGCAGCGTCGACCACCTTTGCTGTCTTGTCTGTTTAATTAATAAAAAATCAAATGACCTACCGTTTGCAGTCTTATTTCCCGGCTTATAATAAGTCACAAATGGGTATTTATAAGCAAACATATTATTATATGTATAGTGACTTGGTGACCTTTCAATTCTCCTATGATCAAATCCCAATTGTTGAAACACTCTCCACACTCCCGGCATGCAGGTGCGTTGCCAATGAATCCTCTGGCGCACATGTCGCATTTATATCCTCCCACGCCGTTAATGCAACTACAGCTGCCATTGACACGATCGCATTGCATTGTTTGTGAGCCCCAAGTGTTGCAGTCACAAGCTGTAGGAAAATACAAATTCGTATTAAATTGAAAAGTTTCAACATTTGCACGTACCTACAACTTATAAATTATTAACAAAACTCACCGTAACATTCAAGGTTCGGGTCGCCCCAGTACTCAGACTGACACTGGTCGCATTTCCTTCCACCGAAACCTGGTCTGCATTCACACTGGCCATGATACTAAAGATAATTAAAGGACAGTACATGCGCGTTATTACCATGGTTTTAGCAACAATGAATCGCACCTTACTGGTTCTACGATAGTCATTTTTAACATAGGGCTATAACTTACTGAATTGCATTGGGTACTTAATGAACCAGTGGGATCGCAATCACAAGCTTCACATCCTTCGCCACTAGCGATCTTCCAGTGGTCTTCTCTGCACTCGTCGCATGAAAGTCCATCAACATTTGGCAAACAAGGGCATTGTCCTGTGATCCTGTTGCAAGGACCAGCGGTTGCGTTTGTTCCAAGAATGTCGCAAATACAACCTCAAAAAGAAACGCATATTAACCAATTTTCAACCTTGGCCAATTTTCTCACTATAACTATTGCTTATTTAGAATCATGGTATAAAAATGATAGCATTGGCATAATTACTTCTGCACATTTGATTTATTGCGTCTCCGTAAAATCCAGCCATACAGTGCTCGCAAGCAAATCCCTCCGTGCTAAACAAACACTGCAAACATTCTCCGGTTTTCAGATCACAGTTTCCGGGTCGGGATATATCAATGTTATTATTACAGCTACAAGGTCTGCATTCACCTCCAGGTGTTTCAGGGTTTCCAAAGTAATTATCTCCGCAAGTGTCACAACGTGGTCCTGCAGTTTAAATAAACCGAGGATAAGCGTGTGTGGTTAAGCGTGATTTGTGGTTAATAAAGTTACAGTACATAATGTAATGACATTTGTTCCAACCTGCGTATCCTTCTTGACACTCACAAATGACATCATTAGTTTGTTTGTCCAGTGCACAACGTGAGGCAAAAGAATGTTGGGCTTCTATCGTACCCGGGCATGGACAAGGTCTACAGGGTATGTCAACCCCTAATTGAGGATCCCCGTAGTAACTTTCTGAACATCTACAATTGAAACATGAATTGTCATAAATGACATATTTGCAATCGTTTGAGTAGCGACATTTTAGAAAGCTTTAATCAATGCATCATTTCATCACACCTGTTACATGTCGTTCCAGTTGTATTATCTCGGCAGTCAATGCAGGTACCAGTTTTTGAGTCGCATATATCTGCGTGACCATTGCACGTACATTGCTGACAGTTGGGAAAGTTCCAATAGCCTGGCTGACATTGGTCACAATGAATTCCGAATGTATTTGGTCGACATCTACACTGGCCGGACTGAGCATCGCAGAAATTGTCAAGACTTCCGACAGGATTACATTCACAAGCTGAAATACGCCAATGGTAGATCTTTGTAGAGTTTTGCAGCAATATCATTAGTATGTCTGTTAAAAGGTTACGTGAAAAAGATGCTTACGTCGACAACCACCCGATTCAAATCCGAAGGTGCCAGGAGCACAACGTTCACAACGTCTTCCCATGACATTCGGTTTGCAGTTACATTGGCCACCTAATGCATCACACATTGCACTAGTTGACCCTTGCAGATTGCATCCACACTCAAACGCACCGTCAAATACGGTATAGCCAACGCTGGACAATAACTTTTTGCATTCTTCAGGGAGAGGATATCTTGAAGCACTGATAAAAGCTGAGTTACAACGATACCGTTCATATAGTTGCCGATTGAACTCATTAACAGGGGATCCATAGAAAAATGGAAGCTTTTCTGTTTTTGGTATAATGACGATCTGTAAAATTGTTTAAATATTGTGATAATTGGGTTGTGAAATAATTACATATATGCAACCATGTTTATTTCATCAATTACCGAATCAATTAGAACGGAAGATTTTGGTTTGTCCCCAGGTTGAAATTCTAGGCGAACTTTGTAATTCTTTCCGGCCTCAAGGCATAATGAGGGATAAAGCGCCTCCTCTCTTGACTCTGT
Source organism: Sinella curviseta (assembly GCA_004115045.4). Classification (NCBI taxonomy): domain Eukaryota; kingdom Metazoa; phylum Arthropoda; class Collembola; order Entomobryomorpha; family Entomobryidae; genus Sinella; species Sinella curviseta. Next base: position 20,378,382 of record CM065489.1, on the reverse strand, counting down.
GAAATGTAGTCAATTGAAATTTATAGCTATTCTTGATGATAATGTACAATTTGAAACATGGGGACAGGAAATTATAAAAATGAAATTTACCAGAACGGAGAATAAGGGTAGTAGGTCCCGTCTGAAATTGATTCGCAGCGCATGGGCCATTTGGGTCTGGCGGCGAGTCGGGAATAACCAAGACGTTTACTTGCTGCCATCCTGGTTGCTACATTTGTAATAGAAATATAATTTCATGACTTCATCTCATGTACCTTACTAAATATTCATTGCAACGTCACTCAACGATATAGGTCAAATTTTGAATGGATTCAATGTGGAGCATTACCTGTGGTTCATAGCGCACAACCAAATCATATTCCATTGTTCTCATGACATCATTTATGTCAAACTCCAGGAAAGAATCGTCATAAGCTCTCACAAAGCCAACGCCGGTCCAAGTCGGATCTCGTCCGTCATTATACGGCTCGCGGATATTGATTTGCGTATTCTAAATTGAAAATGATTCAAATATTATACAATAACGAACTAACTGGTGCAGACTGGATGTTGGAAACTATCCAGGTAGCAGAAGGTTTAGGTAAATGTCATGGCTTCAAAGGGGTAATGGGAAAAATCGATATGATTATTATCATTATTATTGTACCGGTGATCTGTCGGCGATTTCAGCCTCATACAAAATATGATCTGGAAGACCAGCGTAATAACCCTGTTCTGGAGTAGAACAGTTCCTGCCGGTAACGTGTGCACGACAGCTTAAAACATTTAAGAAAACATCGTTTTATGTTCATTCAAATATAGCAATTCATGAATTGCAATAATATATTCTATCATTCATACCGACACTGTCCAGTGATTACGTCACATAGATTATCATAGGAACCACCCACGTCGCAATCACAAGGCTTACATCCATCTCTGTCTTCTGACAGTCCATAGAATTCCGGCAGACATTGATTGCAGTCACGACCTGTCACATATCGTTTGCATGTACATTCTCCGGTGTAGACATTGCATCCCTGATTGTCTACCGTTCCAAGTAGATTGCACGTACATTCTAAAAGGAGGAATAATACCTTGTTAACTTTACTGACAAACAACGATTAATCCTAACTGTACATTATCGTGAGAAGGAGCACCTTGGCATCCATCAGGATTTTCGATAGTTAAATTCCAAAAGCCATGATCACACTGATCGCATCGTCTTCCTTTAACGTTTGGTTTACAGTGACATTTTCCTGCTTCCAGTCCATTGTCCAAATCCGTTTTGGAGATGCAAATGCCATTTTCCAGGGAACCACTGGGATCACAATCACACGCTGCAAGGAATAAACTCTGAGTCATGAACTTTGGCAAGTATATATACTTATGATACGGTGCAATTAATGTGAGTACATACGTTGACATGCGTCAATGTCATCGATTCGTCTATCAGGTCGAAGATAGTAAAAGTCTTGGCAGAGCTCACACTTGTGACCCATGGTGTTGTGCATACAGTTGTCACAGACTCCACCACTTACATTTCCAGACGCTGCAAATACAGCGTTATCAAAATGGCAGCTTGTTGCATGGTTATTGCAGTTGCATCCTTAAACAAACAAATCATAAAAAATAAATCAGTAAGTGTATACTTTAAGAGGGAAGTGAAGATGTCCTGTAGCCATTTAACATGTATTGCTATTTTTAAAAAAATATGTGGGTGAAATTACTTTTGCATGCATTAGTTTGTTTTCCAATGGCAGGCTTCCAGGGCAAGTCCCAGTAGAAATCTTCGCATTCATGACAATTCAAGCCCTTTGTGTTATGCTCGCATTCGCAACGACCGTGAACCATGTCCTTGTCCCGTGTTTCTACTCCTGGCAGAGGCAGACATCTCGACGCATGACCATAACAGGAACAAGATCCTCTTACAACCATTTCGTAAATGGCATAATAATATTTTTCCTGTGGTGATAAAAACAAGTTTGATGATTTACAAAGGAAAAGTGGTGAAACTCGTAAAAGTACTCACTCGTTTGATTGTCCTTGAAATTTAATATTTCATTCACCTGTATGTCAACTCTTTTATCGAGTAGATCATCACCCAAAGTGTGAAGTTTCTTAAAACGAATTCGAAGGTTAGTAACCTTAAGTAGTTCCTGAACCTGTTTCGCATATGGGTCTGTAATTTGTATATTCGGTGGAAGCACTCTGAAGATTACCTGGAAATGCAAAATTACAAAAATGATTGAGTACTCCTTTGCTAATGTATGTAATTGCGCGTCAATGTGAGTATGATGAAAATTATGCATACTTCGCCCTCAGTGGATGGAGCAACGCCAGAATATCTCTCCTCACAGACAACATGAGTCAGGTTGTCTGCTGGAGCTTTAGCCACTATCGGAAACTGATCCGTGCAATTGTCTGCGAAGTAACGGTAAACCTGTGAAAACACATTCCATATAGAAATGCGTATATTATTTTATGGACAAATGGTGTTATATCATTATTGCCAATGTGTTGTATAACATGCTATGAATGGACTCTATAAAAGAAATATAAATTTGCCCACCAGCCATGTTTTCCCTTCGTCAAATGACCTCTCGATCAACATTGCTGCGGGTCGGAACGTCTTAAACGTTATAATTAAATGCGTAAAGTGGAATTCCGCTTCTAAATCCAGTTGAATAGTAACATCCTCCACTCCATTTTCGGACTGCCACCATGACCTCTGTTGGGTTCTATTGCGTACATATCATAAGCATGTAGAACATAATTCGTATCAAATTGCGTTAACTTATTTCCACATACTGCATGTAATAAATTTGTCTGGTCTTCATTAATTTACCCTGGAGAAAATTTGCTGATGACATTTTCTATTCTATGACTTAATTGCGGATTGCGCGAGAACTGAGGCCGAGAGTCACATCGAAAACACTTTTTCCTATCCTCCAAATGAGATACTATACAATATCTTTCCTAAAAGTGAAAATATTTGGCATTGTTATTTGTGCGAATCATAATGATAAAAACATGCTTTCAAATTTATAAAAGATAATGAGAAGGAAAGACCAACCTCCCCATTCAATCCACAGGTTGAGGACGCTTTAAGTCTGTCTTCTCTCCCAATTAAGAGGTTACCTGTTTGCGGGTAACAAGCAATGTCACAAGGCTTATGAGGTGGATTATACCCTGTAATAATGTGGAACCAAGGAAAGCCAGCATAAGTGCGTGCAACAAGCTGCTCACTCTCGTGCATCATCATTCATTATCATGCATCAATCCATTATTTCACCTTCCCAATATGGTAGTTATAATAGAGTTATTCACAACAATACCAGCTCTTTTGTCATAATCAAGCATTTATACATACCGGCATATTCGTGTCAGGAGTAGTTGTTTTTGCACTTACATATTTAATTAAATCCCGTTTTCTGATATTATTTGTTAGGTAACAAGTCTAGGTATTACCATGGTAATTGATAGCGGTCATTTGAAACTTGTTACATTGAAGTATGATTTCAATACGACTAAATTGTACAAAGCTTTCACCATTACAACTAGTTTAAGTTAAATTGTTTCAATCATTTAAAACCCCCCAATATGAAGTTCTCTCTGAAATATTATATTTACATTATATGCACTGAAAACTTACGACTTTTTTCAGAAACTAGACAATTGATTATTTCTAAATATATTACTTGTAATACCAATTATGATTGTGCAAACAATCTCCTCATTTTGTACAGTTTTGCATTATTGGTCCTGTAAAATCAACTTTCATAAATCATGAAGTGAGAAGTTACAACAAGTGAGTATGTGGCTTTTCGCTAACAACTGCGAATTTTACAAAGCTTTTAATCTTTTTAACGTCCAGTATTACTCAATTTTGTATTGGTTTATCATTATTTACATGTACCAAACTACCAACAACATCAATTATTTCCGGTTCCCAGTTTATGGGGTGTTAGGTACATACATATGCATAGTCTTCACTAAAAGGCACCATAACTATTCTGGTTGTCAATAAGTGCAATCAAAACAGCGAATCCATGTTATTACTAAAAACGTACAACGTAGAACGCGTACGCGTGTACTGAAATAAAGTTAATCGATGATATCGTACAAAACTAAACCGGGCTTTACCACATTTTTCCAGAGTTAAGTGTAGTTTAATAAGTTCACATCCCATTTGACAACACTACTACGCTGCTACGTTTCACCCATTTAGTTCATCTGCCAATGCAGTACATCCGGCGATAATGTTAATTTTTATTTGTTCGTTTCCGGAGTTGACTCCAGATACATTCATTTTTATGTACAAAAAGGGAGTACACATGATCGTTAGTGCCGTCACCAAATATGAATCATCATCACGTATCCTGAGAAAATGCATTCTTTCAAAAATTCGTCGCAAGAGTACCTCCATCGACCAACTCCTTCATGTACATTTTTTGAGTAATGTGAGTTAACGGGTGAATATTATCCTCGCCACGATCTTCCGGTATTCCGTCGAAATATGTTATGTTGCTGAATTCTGCACTTTTGCTCTCTCCATTTGGACCGGAATACGTTTGATTTCGCACCGTCAACTTGTGCATTCCAAACGGACCGTAAAAGTCCCCTGGGGTGAGTCTATGAAATGTGACGCGTGTTTCCGTTTGAATGGATCTGTTGGAATGTTTTTCTTGGTGTCGGGTTCGGTTCACTTGGTATCGCTTCTCCGTATAGCTCCTCGAGTAACCACCCACGCTCACTTTTCGTGGACCACTGCTCGTTTTCCAACGGCGACTGGACATACTCAACGTTACTTCCAATGGACGTATTGTTGGAGTTTCCAGATCAGTTTCATCCACAATCTCAGCACCATTGTCTACCTCTGACAGATTAGCTATTCACAATTTCAATATTTCCGTATAGCAAACAATCATAAAAACCTGGATTTGAATAATTTTCCCAATAATTTTAAATTAATCGCAGAGTTACATTGTAATCGCAATTGCATGGAAATAAAACAGCAGGCAGTATTTTATCTTTCAAGTGACCTTTTACCCAATACCCAAATATACGGAAATAGTCCCGCTTAATGTGTATACCTACGTGCAAAAGTATTTCTGTCATCATCGCTATTTACTGGTTAACTTTGTTTTTTGTTGCGCATCTTCTCTGTTCATTGTTAGTAGCATTGTTTACTTGCCAATTTTGTATACTCTCTTGTCCTGTTTACCAACATCGTAGAAACAATTCCCAATTCCACAGTTAGTAGGTAATTTTATTTTTCAATATACCAAATATAGTTTAAGTGAGTTTTTTCATTTGCGCAGAGCTGAGCATATTATAATGCATTCACACTGTTATATTATTAGTCATTTTCCGTTAAATTCAAGTTCGCCAATCTTCCGGATTAGTGATTAATATCATGTTGAATTGTAGGTGTTGCATTTGTATAAAGGTCATGAATGAAAATATTTTTAAATTTCATTGGACGTTTCTATTACGGTATTTATGATATTTTTGGTTTATAATAAGGTTTTGAAAAGATATGTTTGTAAAGAGTTAAAATCAAAGGACAGTTACCGAACAAGGGGACATAGTTCTCATTAAATTTATTAAGAATATGGAACGAAGAAGGTTGGTTTGTCTATAGTTAGTACAGCAATCCATAATCCAATTTTCAGCTTACCCCCATTTAAATATTCCTCTGAAAAGTATAAAGAATCGCTTGAATGGTGCTACTTGGCATTGTTTTGAATTATTATGCCCAATGTGTAATAAAATATTAGACGCCTCGTTTCTGAACATGGTTGTTTCTCTATTACAACTTTTTTAAACTTCACGAAGATCCCATGCTGTCATAATTACTCACGTGTGCACATTTGTTATAGGATGCACGCACATGAAGTTTATTATTTCTTTAGGACGCTCATCTTAGAAATCTAAAATTGTTTCTCTTCATACCATTTTGTGTAAACTTATCATTCAATGATGAATTGGAAAATCTTTATTGAATGAAAATTCTTTAGATACTCGAGACTGATTGCTTATATCAGAAAGATTGACACAGTCAGTGTAAATAACAAATACATATGAAGCTTTGACATTAAAAAAACATGATTTTAGAAGAAGAAAAATGTTAATGACACTAAAATCACTTTATAGATATTTGCAGACATTACATTGACCTTTCTACATAAAAAATACACAAGAAAAAATCTGTAAGCATTCATACCTCTTTGTGGCTGCCTCCTTATTTCCTCCGTTCGCATTACTTGTGTTTGTGGTGATACATTTTGAGTAGCTGCAAGCAGCAATGACCCTACAAGAACGAAAAAACTGAACAAGTTTATTTGACATAATCATAATTTAAACTTTTTAAAAATCCAACTTGGCATGTCGTAGCTAGTACGCTTATGTGTAGGTATGCATACTACACTCCAATGAGTTGAATTTGCAAATCTAGAACTTTGTGACTCAACTTTGCTCTTTAATGGGGAGCAAATGGGAAGATTAGATTAGAATATTTTGCCAACAACCTCTGATTGGTGTTAACATAATCACTAACTAATAAGCTGACTCGTCACTTTTCGTTTATTCAGAAAAGAATTAAACGTACAAGAGTGTAGATGGAAATACACACATTATATTAACTACATATCATAATATACTGATTCATTGTCAGCTCATTCCACATCTGGGCCTAAAAGGGAATGCTTGCAGCTCCTTTTTGTGAAATTCGTTCAAGTTGAATATGAAAAAACTAAATGTATGAATCTATAAAAGTAAAAAGTCATTACCGAGTGCTACCCCAACGAATAAATTAACCCACGTAGCGGCCATTCCTACTGATTACTTGGCACTAGTTTACAATAAGGTAATAATAGGCTGGCGGAGCTTTTATTTCGGTTCTCCAGATATTCACACTGTTCCCATTTACAAGCTAATCGTGAATTCGAAAATATACTTGTAAGTTTTCCATTTCCGTTCATTGCATGAACACAAACTTTTAATTTACACTGGTTTGACGCATATATCCTCGAGCTTAAACTGATGTTGTTTGCAATTCCGGCACTCTCAGCACTTGACGAACTTTGTGATTTACACTAGTCGCAGCACCCTTTGATCTTCAGCCAGTCACTACACTCATCTTACACACACGCTTTCACATTCACACTTTACAGTACACAACTGAAGGGACCATATTCCAACAAAATATATTATTTTCCTTAAAAACGTATTGAGTTTATATCCCAAAGTCCATTGCAAAATTTCAATTTAAACAGGCTCAAATGCATTTTGCAACTGACCGACCTCACCAAAACAAAAAATTGCTGTAGTTCCAGTTCACGAGGCGCGACATCAGACAGATAATGAATTGTGTCACGAAACTAAATTAATATTCAGAAAAAGAAGACAAAAATATTAATTGGTTATTTTTATAAATATACTCTTCAAATGTCACTTAATATCACAAATACATCACTTTACACATGTGTAATGTGTTCATTCAGCAAACCACTACGCGTCTTAATTTTATGTGCGAGCTCTCGTTGCGATGGATGATGAGATGACAGAATGATACATAATATGATGCAGAAGAAGCTCTTAGAATAGCTTCGTCTTTGTTTCGACGATGAATGGACAGGGCGCAAGACTGAGGAGAGATATATTGAGCACTGAGCAGCTATAGTCCAAATCGGAAGAGAACTCCTACGGCTTTGGCTGAATGAGAGATGAATTCACAATCCAGCGAGTAAACGAAGAAAAATTGAATGAAATAAAAAAAACCATTGGCATGTCATGTCGGCTTGGCACCATCATCGCCATCAACCCAGGAGATACAGAAATGTTAGTCAAGTAAATTGACGCAACTGTTTTGTTAAAGTAGCGTAAGCTAACATCTCTTTGTTTTACACAATCCCTGCAGCAATAACCCCGGAATAGTTTTAATTATAGCCATGATGCTCGCCTGTCAGCGACAGCAAAGTTGGTAAATCATTATTATATAATAAGCAAATTCATAGCAAAGGTAGTTTTGTCATGATAAACAATTCATGAAGTAGACATAGTTTTTCTCATTTGCCATATTTCCTCTTCTCAAGGTTTTAATGCAACGTTTGAATCAATTTCAGCAGATGGACAGACATACGCGAATAATCATAAGAGCGACTTAACTGTACTTATCAATTATGTTCGTGAAGTAATGAGAGTTCAATACGGAGACTGGACTGGAGCAAAACAAAGTGTTTGACTTTTTGACTTATACATCATCATATTTTTTTATATATTGATTCACATTAAGCTACATACGAACGCCATGCAAACCCATAACAATTTTCACTTTCATTCTCTCATCATAATGCTAGCGTCTGCATTAAAACATGCAATCACGTACTTTGAAGAAAACAGCTCGGCGGCCATCATCTCAGTCTCAACAGCTCATTTGTATTGACAGCAGCAAAAGAGCAATATCTAATATCTACGAACAATTTATGTATTTATGATGATGATAGCATTTCTTATTTTACTTTCCTCCTTCCAGCACCATCATCTCCATTTGGTCAACATTTCTGTCCAGTCCCTTCAACGTTTCTTGTGACTTTTGCTGCGAGGACAATCACTCTGTACTCTATAATTTATACACAGGCATTGCTGATGGACAAGAATTTTCATAAACAACGAGGACGGCATGTGCACTCACTTTTTACCAATCTGCACTCGTCGCTTCTCATCTCATATTTGTACATGTATTGCTTTGAGAGACTCATCTTTGTGTAAAATTCTTAAGACACGACGACGGTTTCTTCAACTCTCCTCAATACACAGTACCAGTTCCTTCAAGTGGTGATTAGATAAGCACTCTGGGGCTCCATTTTTATCACTTTTTTCTTCGCGTTTCGTAATTGTAATAACAATTTGTTTTCATGCAATTTGACTTTCCACGTTATAACCATACACACTATACAATTACTATATATATTGATTCAATGCTGGCTCATAGAAACAAAAATAAATAAAAAACAATTTAAAAACTTTGTACAGTTTCTTATGAAATGAAAATGATGAAGCGTTTTGCTTTTCCGTTCTATTGGCAATCGCAACACAAACACACTTGATGATCGCTGAATAAATTTCGATCCATTTTTCGAAATGTTTTTACTTGTGAAGCATTAAACAACAATCATTCAAAAAAATTTGTTTCTGTCAAGAGAAAGCTAATGTACAGAAACTTTGAATGACCAAAAGAAGTGTCTGCTGTCGACTCCTATCTACTGTTTCTCACTCTTTCGATTACTACATTATTTTTCATGAGTTTTTTTATTCTTTACAGTCATTATGGTGAGCACATTTGTCTCTTTTGCATTTTTGTTTGCAGTTCAAAATATTTTAAGCATGAGCATAAAGAATAGAACCGCCTTCCTATCAATTTGATGCTAACTATGTAGCAAAAATATGAGCAAGGTTGCAAAGTAACGTGGTCACACTTGATAGATATATTATATTACATAAAATATAAAACAGACATTATAACCGTTTCATTTTTGCCTACTACTGTTGTGTTCCTGTATATTACTGAGCTTGGACTCATGTATGCGGCATCACGATTACCTTACGGCACTAACTCATGTGGAAGTGTGCAAGTTAATAAGCATTTTCCTTAAATGGTGAATGGATTCGTTCCCTTACATCAGCATCTTTTCTCTCTACTCACTGAGAACCCATTATGCAGTGGTCGTAGTAGTAGTTGTTGCTGCAACTTGTAAAATTTTACAACAATAATAATAACATCTACCACCAACCACCGCTACAGCAATAATGATTCAATGCAAAATGAAAAGCATGAAATTCGACAAGTTAGAAAAAAAGACTTGGCTTCATCATCGTCGTCGTCCCAACTCCCTATAATCAAAACTGTCTAGATCACATAAATTCTACCGTACTTTGAAAGAAACTGTGTGTGACTGAGTAAAATGGCATCATGGAATAATATATCACTGCTCATACGCATACATACTCCTCCTCCATCATCTTTATTTTTCGTTCCCCTTTGTTACTGACGTCTAATAATATTATTATGTATGTATTTATGCCACGCTGTTTAAATTCAATAACCTCAAAAAATGAGGGATCAGTCAGTTGATCGAATCTTGATTAATAATCTATGCAATCTATATTTTCTCATCTCACATCACCAACATCATCATCAGAGACCCATAACAAAAGATATCCCATCATCATCATCATCATCATCACCGCAGTTCGCCCACACTGGTGACTACAGAGTAAAGGTATGTGTAAAAAGAGAAATGGATTGGAGGTACATGTGCACACTTTCAAACTTATTATTCATCTAAATACAAATACACAATGCCCAGGAGGAGCAAAACGAATTCATTTTTTAGAGAATGAATGTAATATGCATACAATATTTTTGTGGTATATTATACCTGTTGTCTAGCGTTATGGATTACAATTAGCATGCGAAAACAGTTTGCATTTTTGTTCCCTTTTTACCTTCTTGCGATGCTGTGTTATGTTTTCTTTTCGTTTTTTGTATCCTTCAGGTGTCAGCAGCAGAAACTTCACCGACAGATTACTACGACTCAGCGACAGATTATCTGTTGAACTTGTCTTATTGATGGGTGTGCATAAATCACGTCATGGGAAGCAGCAGCAACAAACATCCAAACATTTCTTCACGACACCTTCATCGCACAGACACACACAGACACTCTCTTGTGAGATGTTTCATTACATGATTTATAAAAATTGCACATTTACGAGCAATGACGCTTTCAATCTTTCCGTTTGATGCCACTCGCTCCCAAAGTAATGTAAACTGACGAGTGGGAAATTACTGTTTTTATGTCTTCAATGAGCCTTTTTAAAAAGTCATAATTGCAACTATTTAATTACACTATAATTAATGCACTCTTTCATGTAGGAGCAAAGGTTTTTTTAGTATTCTCATTTTTAATTACTATGCACTTTATGTAGTTCACTCTTTCTACTTATCGTTTCACTTGCCGGAAGTGTTTTAAGCTACCACTTGTTCCTCCTTCATGTTAATCAATGAAAGAACTGCCACCCAATTTGTGGTGACTGGTATGCAAAGGGAACGAATTTTTTTTCCTGTGGTACATAATGTCAAGATTTTTTTGTATGAAATGAGCATACTACGATTTACTCCCTGGCTGCCTGTTGTGAACATGTACAAGATTTTTTTTCTCTTCTAAAAGATTGTTGAGATGCGTTCCAGTTCTTGGTCAAAGAACCACTGTTCTGAGCCACTCTTTGCCCTGTCTTATGCTCAGGAACAGAGGGAGTGAAAACACTGTTCAGTGAGCTCCTCTAGTAAAGTGTATAATGTAATATAATGGTCATAATAATAATGAGACGAGTTTGAAGTGCAACTATTTGGAGAACCATCTTCATCATCATCATTCTTCAATCCTTAATACATAATAATATATTACAATATATACATGTTATGCAGAGCTGTAATAATAACAGTGAGCATTCTCGTCGTCGTCATCATGATCATCGTCTTCCTCATCTTTCGTTGCGTTATAAAGTTAAGACTACGATTCAAAATTCAAAGTGAACCACTATTTACTAGCATGGTTGCTCATGGTACGATTTGCTTCTTGGGAATATTATGGGTGTTTTCAAAGGCTACGCAGAGAGAGACAGACCTCCATGCTTCCAGAAAATATTGTGTTTATAGGCAGCTAACTCAACTAACAATGAGTGTTTAGATTTTTTTACAGCAATATTAGATAATGCCCTCTTACCCGTACACACTAATGTGTGTATATGGAACGAAAAGGAAACAGTGATCCTTTCTCAAATGCATTCCTTAATACTCCCTCACACACCATCACAGCGCAACACCATGCAAGATCGCCACTGGTTCATATTATTACACAGTAACTTAACTTCAAGTGCCTTGCCTTCTTGTTGTGAGCAACGCACGCATCTTGGTTGAAGGGAAAAAAGGAGAAGAGTGAAATAATGCATCTTTTTCATCTTTCTTGTTAAAATATAAAGAGAGAGAGACTCTTTCTTGTGAAGATTCTTTAAAACCAAGTACCGCGGCGACACCACCATCACCGCCACACATCCATGCATTCATCCTACTAACACAGAAGACAGAAGTTTATTATTTTTGCTTACAAGAGTAAAGAAACAAGAGAGGAGAAGAGTGAATGAAAAGGACCCTCTTTCCTAATTCCTCATCCTCTTTAAGATTCAGATGAAATAAAAGACTCACTAGAGAGGTCCATGATTTTTAGCTGAAAAAAGTAGTGAAATGTATGCGTACGTAGGTATGTATGTGAATATTTTGTATGTATGTACGTGCAGACAAATGCATTCATGTCCAAGAAGCAAATTTTTGAGCATGAGAATAATATTATGAGGAAGCAGGTCATATCAAAGACTAGAGGACTGACCGACGCTTTTGCCTATGACGACGCGTCAACCGTACCACACATTGGAATGAATGTCTTCCATTCACTATGCCGTTTTCTTGAGTAGTGGGGAAGTAAGGAAAATATCTCGCTCCTGTTTGTTAATGCAGTTTTGTATACATGTTTTTTTTTGTGTGTCCCACACAACATCTCACAGAAACGAAGATTTATGTGTTTTCAATAAAATGTCCAAACGAAGAAGATGCATCACTTTAGAGGAAGAACCGATCACAAGTTTTCAATATTCATTGTGACGATATGCGTAGAATAAAACACAAATGCACGCCCTGGCCAATGTATGTTCAAAAGTTGGAAGTGACCGTCAAGAAGTCCGCCAGAAACTTACAAGTTACTTGCTATAGTTGCATAAGACTTTGTGTGATGACGATGATGATGTGGCATGTTGAATTGCATTAGGGTGCAAGGTAAGAAAGGATGCGGAACTTTTATTAATGTATCTTTTTAGCTTATCTCTATCACTAATCAGTATAGGTAATGGTGTTACTTCAATATTGGCAGGCTTTCCCTTGTCAGCTATTGTATACGCATGGAGTTGGTTTTTGTGAAAAAAAAAACGTTTATAAACTTTTTATCGCTCTAGTCATTTTACAGAATTTTGGGTGCGTAAAGGCACTGATCTCTCTACTGTACGTACGCGAGCTTTTGTTTGAATATTTTATATTTTTCCCTAGTGAATTACTTTCGGTGTTGTTGGTACATGAGACATGTTTTAGGGGAGGGGCATTGGACTTCCTTCTAGAGGAAGGTTTCGGTTATACAATCCCCGGTTTACTGTGTGAATCTTGTGTTTATTTTGAAATTCCATGATGTTGTTATGCTGTTGCTCTTTCCTTATCCTGAAACACGAGGTTTTACTAACACCTTTCAATAATTTAAAATTAGAGTTAACATGATGGATAACGTTAGTATCATTTGGCTATTTGCTGTTTTATTACAGGCATTTTAAAATAAATTGTAAATTTGGCAAATTAATTTCCGTATTGATTAAGTGTGCACGTGTGTGCTAATTGAAACAATAAGCTGGCGAATGTGTCATCATCGTCCTAAATGTAATTGTTTTAAATGAATGAATGCATGACTTTCGGCGTTCATACATACATATTCAAATAAGATTTTGAAGTCATTTAGAAAATCAGAGGTTTTCATTGATGATATTGTGAAACACTATACGATGATACATTCTAAACTCATAGCAAAATTGTGCATGCCAGTAAATTGTAATTTAATTCATTACTCGTCAGTAACATCAAACACTACGAAAAATGAATCCTCAATTCACGCGAAAGGATGAATGTTATCGTATCTGCTTCCGGTAGAACCAATTCAAGATGAAGGGCAAAGTGACTTTTGATGTATAACTAACTACTCTTGTTATTATTAACTCTAATAAATTCAAGATATGACTATTCTTCATTCAAATTATATAATGGCCAGTCATTATTCTGCAATGATAAAATGATACATATATATTCGGTCCGTTTGTTGTATTTGAGTAGTGATCTATATATTTTTTTATTTCAAAGATTTTGCAAAATAATTACATGAGAAATATGTTTTAACCTACCATATAAGTACAATGACAGCATACTGTACAAGTATTAAGTCAATTCATAAAATATATACCTAGAGCTACATACGAATTAAAGTTTGGTCAATTGCTTGAATAGCATTTATAAAATATTTGTTTTTCTGCGTGCAATATGGAATATTTCATAAAGCATCAAATGTTTCACTGCTGAATCAACAGATTTATATGTTACATCAGAAACGTTGTAGGAACAAGTGTAAGAGATTTTGTAAGGCTTCAAATGAAATATCAATCCCATTGTGAATTTTTCATTATGACGATGAGTATTAATATCCTATGTACATCTATCTATTTTTTTTACATAAAAGTAGGCTTTATATTTCCTTTGTTCATACAGGCTTATTTTTTTCTGTTTTCTAGTTTTCCTACTTTGGTTATTTCTCTATATGTTTTATGTTTATTCAACAATTAAATGTTGGTTTCATCGAAAAACAGAGAGATCTAATATACATTAAAGTGACTTTACTGGCCATAATATTATTTATAATTGTCAAGCTTACTAAAATAGTTATGACTTCATGCATTACGCTATAAAATGCCTAAACAGTTTGCTAGTTATGATAAACTGATTTAAGACAAATTGTCTCTACGCACATACGAACTTGTTTTGAGATTCAGAATTTAGTCATGTCATGTCCTGGAAGAATTAACAGGACTCCAAGATTACTGCCCAAGAACTGCAGTGTCACTTGTGGTTGTCTTTGCTGTCGCAGATGTCGCTGTTCTTGAGTAGACCGTTTCCCTTCTGTTGCATCCAAGTAGGGATGCGTAAGCATGCCGATAGGATTTGCTGCTAACCGAGTAAATGATGGGATTGATGACAGCAGAGGCCCATGCCAGAATGGATGCAGAAATGTGAATCCCAGGGTATGAAATCTGCACGAAAGAAGTGCATGAAATACATTAATAATTAAAACGTAAATATTATATCGTAAACACGAGCAGTACAGTTAACAAACCAACCTTTTCGTCAATAACATTCACCACCATCAAGGGCACGAAGCAGAGGACAAAACAGCCGAAAATTAGGATCATGGTTTTTGTAAGCTTGAAGTCGTCCTTTCTCGACAGCGTGGAATGACAAGGGGCACCAGCCGTTTCTTGAATTCTTCTATGACAAATAATGTAAGCATATAAAAGTTTGGATTAAAATCGGTAATAAAAATGGAGATCATGCTACAGTTTCGGAGCATCGACTAATCATGCAACATTGGGCCACGTGCAAATCAGAAATGAACAATCATAATTATCATAATTTTCATTAGTATTTACCTCAAAACTCTTTTACTCCGCCGGACACTGATTAAGATGCGGGTGTAGCAATACAGGACAATAAAAAATGGGGGAATAATGCCAAACATGAAGAGCAATTTCTTTGGTGACTTTCCATCTTTCTTCAAAATGGTGCAAGAGTAGGTTTCCTCATCAAGTCCCATACTGCCCCAAAACCCAAGAAGTGGAGGAAGTAGAATGAGGAAAGAGACCAACCAGACGGCGATGATCATGATTACCACGTTGATTGGTCGATAAACCTTTTTGTATTGAATATAGCTGGAAATCAGCATATAGCTAATTTGCAAAAATAAAAAATAGCATAATATTATTATAATATTTTTTCGCATTACTTCTACCAAGTCATAAGTGGCAAGGTGACAAGAACTATTATCTGTCCTGTTATTATATATGCTTGTATGACAAAGATAGATGATTTGACATTGAGCATTGTGCGCTTTTTATAATATGCAAATAGCATTTCTTTAAACTCACCGATTCACAGCGATCAGCATGATATGAAACAAGGATGCTCCAAAGTTTGCGTAGAAAAAGAAAGGAAATATTTTGCAAAGAAGATCATCAAATATCCAAGCTTGGAAGATGAACCTTGTCGCTGTCAGTGGCAAGTTGAAGCTGCAGAACAAAAAGTCCGAGACGCTTAAGCTCACAACGAACCATGTTGTCGCTTGCAGCTTCAGCTTTGGACTTTTGCATAACGCCGCTATCGTCAATGCGTTCCCTGAAAATTGCGAAAGTCAGACCAGAAAAGGCGTGATTATTATTGTGATTATGATGAAGAGCTCAATGACTTTGCATTTAAAACATTTAACGTAATCTTGCATTTAAAACAGAAAGACGTCTTTGATTCTTTTCTTGTATAAGCCGTTTATATGTATGTATTGTTTTATTGAAAAGAGTTGCACGCTGCTGCACACAAAGTGAACCGAGTTGCAGATAATGTCACATAAATGTCATTTTTTTCTTATTTTAATATGCAATCAACGGTGTGATCGCTGGGAGCACGCTGACTTTTCATGAAATTTGCAATCATAAATAATTATTAGTTCAGTGCACTGACGTTATTTCCGATGAATTTCCACATCTCTTTCATCTCCTGAACCTGAGCACTCCGAATGCAGGAAATGAAATACATAACTTACCAATAATTCCCAAGATGACGAATACAACTGCAGCTACTGCCGCAATGATTGAAGCGTATTTGGGGTATTTGAGGGTGGCGTCCGTCATGACATTGGTGTCATTACCACTTTCCACGGAATATAAAGACTCCATCGTTGTTGCAATATATGCAAAACAGGACTAACTTTCACATAAAAACAAGGTTCAATGTCAAAAAACCACACGACCACCATACAATCATGAATGGGGAAATGTAAGAATGTCCAGGTATCTTTCCTCTGAAGGTAACTTTTAATTAATTTTCGCTTAGACTTGCTATCCCACAATTCACTATGTGTAGAACTTTCCTAATTAAATATAAAATTGAAATTATAGAAGGGATGAGTGTAAGTACAAGTTAAAATGACTGTGTAACAAGTAACCATTTATATTCACATGACCACATTAGGTTAAGATAGGCAACAGTTTACAGACAGCGCGACTGGCTATGTGAGTAAAAAGATTCGTGTACTCAATCTCAAAATCTTTAACGACTCTGTGTCGTGTCCCTATATACTTGTGTGGGAATGGAATTGAAACGCAATGATACATCAACTACTGCACCTCACTCTACACAAAATAGGGGAAGAGAAGGAAAACGACCCTTTTTCACTCTTTCCAAGTGACTGACGTGTAGAGTATTTTAATAGATTTGCTATTATAAACAGAGTTTACAAAGGGATTTTTACCCTCAACCAAAAAACGCAATGAATGCAGCTGGAAAAAATAAAAAGCAAAAAAACCGTTTCTGCTTTAGTTCACTTTCTTCACATTCACATATGTACGTACAGTCGCGTATCGCCTCGAGTCCCATGTAAAACGCAATGCATGTCATCAAGGAAGAAAACGCAGACTGACAGAAAGAGAATCTAGCAGACAAAAAAGTAGGGAGAATTTTTCCAGCTCCTTTTTTTGCTTCCTACTGAATCAAAGTTACTTTTCAATATGACAACGACTAAATGGTTATCCGTGTGGCTGATGTAGATGATTTAAGGTGGTGGTGTGCGGTGGTGAGTGGTGATATATGGGGATCATTTATATTATACGTGCATACAATCTTGTTACAAGCCAACAACCCTCCTTTCTTCCTTCAGTGGCAAGGCTTTGCCTTTGTTACCCATGCATTCTTATACTGGATCTTATCGCAATCGAATAATAATAACATAATCTCTGCATATAATAATATCTCTTGGAGTTTCATGAGACGAAGGTACGTATATAATATGTGTGATTGGGATGACGACGATGAATTTTGGACTTCGGTCGGTCGGTCGCTATCCAATAATGCTGTGTTTCTTCAACAAACATAAACTAACCTCCTAAACAGGCATAGCAAAAAAACTACAACCTTTTCTAACGTCGCATCTTTTTCAATTAGGATACGAACAAGGCGATTGGTACAATATGCACTATTCTGTTCCTTTTAGGAAAGTTGAATCAAAGGCAGCTGCATGGACTGTATATAGTGAGGAGAAGAAATAAATGCATAAATAAAAAACTGAAATCTGAGGATGAAGTGTAAAAGTTACTTGGTCATTATTATTATTCCTATTACGCTTTTATAGAATGTGCAATTTACTTTAAACTCCTTTCCTGACTTGTAACTTTACGCTCTGTGTGTGAGTAAGGAAGCCTACAAAGATGGCATTGTTGGTGGAGCGGTGGAGATAATATGATGACTTTGCTGACGCAAAAAACTCAACAAGTAAAAATAAACGCGTACCGGATCGTATTTCTAAATAAAGGAAGAAATCAGCCCTACTCGAATGATGAACCAATGTAATGATGATGAGGATACCTCAAATGGCATGATTCTTCCGACAAAAAAATACACTTTCAGCTTTTACTTGTCAATGTTTATCTTTTCTGGAAATGACTGCAGACTAGTGTTTTAATGTTTGTTTAGCAGCAGGAGTACGAATTCATCCTGTGCGGCAGGTGGTATTTGGGTCAGACAATTTTTGTTTTTATTTAATGGCTCCAGCCTCCAGCCTCAGACATGTCTTCATGTTAACCCTTTTCATTTTTTACAAAAAAAATGTCGCATAGTGAAGGAATCTTGAGCGTGTCCATTTTCTTTTGGCCATTGTGCGTAATAGTATTTCTCAATTTTTCACCTACTTTGTAACTTCCTTGTGTAAATATCGTATTTGCTTTGAAGTTTCATCATTGCTGACGAAGCGTTTGTCTTGTTATTATGAGTTTGCGTTTGGAATATTAGGAGCCAACGAATCTTTTAAGATTTGTGTACTATTTATTGTTTCAAGACTGCACGTGAAGTTATTACGCTTTTTGCGATTGATGTACAGATATACGATGCGCTATTTATATCGATTTTTTTTATCTTTATACACTCATTCAAACTAAAGAAACCATACAAATGCAATTTTACGAGCATAACAATAAAAGCGAAAATGATAATGCGCCAACATCAACCTAACCAGAAATACTACTGACAAGATAAAGATGGCAAGGAAATGAAATTCCAGAACATGACTTTGTTTGAACTATTTTGAGATGCATTTTGTTAATGCAGCTTTGCCAAGATAATAGTTTAATATGCCTAGGTAATTGTCTGAGATGTGAAGGCGCAAAAAGGATTATTCATTCGGCAAGTAGCACATAATGATTTTATTTTTGAATTACAGTCAACAGTGAGCACCCATGCGCTTACGAGTTGGAGGGTGAATTGTTTATAGAAATCTAAAAATTAATTTGCCGTGATTGGTGTGAATTTGTATATGGGTATTTTGACGCATGATTCTACTTATATTACTGTAAAGAAATAATCAGACTGCATATACCTATATCGTAAACATTCTCAATTGATTTTTAATCTAATAAACACAATAAAGAATGGGATTCAATCATACAAATGCGTAGATTTTTAAGAAATTGTACGGTATCAGCATGAAAACCAAATATTGTATCCAGTGAGGACTATGGAATAAGTAAATTATATATTATTAGAAATATGATATTCATTTCTTCATGTTTGTAAATGCTTCTATTCATGCCTTATCTATCCCAACGGCTCATACTCATGCACACTTAGTTAATAGTACCATTCATTTAATATTGGTGCATGCTCTTGGAATTCTAAGAAGCATCGATGACCGATGTTCCATTAAACAAACTTGAGGATTAGGAGTTCAAGAGAAGATGCCGAAAGGAAACAAAGTACCTATGTAAAAATATAAACAACTAATCTGTATTGGAATTTTAACTGTATTGAATTTTAATCTTAACAGTAATTTTTAAAGGTGTCCTTAAATTGTTTGTGGCGACACTTCGTAGCACACCAGTAATAAAATCGTATCACCACAATTATGAGTCACACTCTTAACACGTCATGTATTCATATACATATTCAGTTTTTGAGACATTGTTTCAAGCATTGGCTTTGGTAATCTAAATATATTTGGTAATGCAATTTTCATTCGTTGCCTAAGCTTCAAGTAAAAAAGGCCCAGGAAATGGATTACAAGGCCGCAAGGGCTTATGTGTAAGTAGTAAAACAATGAAATGCAACTACAACATCATGTTACACAATTTTGTCGTTATCATTTCGCAGTTATTTTAGAGTAAGGAGAAAAGCCAAGACTGCTTGCTTTCTGCTGGTGCAATGTTGTATGTGCGTATGTACTAACGGATATATATATGCAACAAAATGTAAATCCCCATTCGGAAAGCTCAACGTTCTTAAAGTTGGAGTATGGTGCAAGTTCTTTTGGTACGTACGTAGGTATATGCTTTTAGGCACTTTTAGACTTAGGGTGAGGTGGCGAGAAGTATTATAAATTATTATGGTTAGTACTTCCCTTTAAGCTTGCGTTCAAGTTGGTGAGTCATTTTCTTGATAATAATAGTTGAAAGATCAATACCGTATTGACCTTTCAGTTGAGCAGATGGAAAACTTTTTCCGTTCATTTGACAGTAAATATTTTTCCCTTGCATTGTTTAATTCTTCACATTGTACAAAAATATTATACTCATTATGTTAATTATTAATTAATTCATGAAATGATGTCTACATTAAGTGGTCTAATAGATTCCAGATGTTCCATACGTAAATGTTTGTGTCGCCCGTAACTTATATCAAACGAAGTGCTCTATTTAGAGAAACCCTTTTTATAAAATTGAGAATATTTTATATAGCCTTCAGGGCGAGGATATACCATTCAAATAAAATTACACGATGATATGAAAGAATGGAAGTCTCACAGCCAACAAGCCTTCGCGATAAGCCCCCAAAAATCAGATCGTACACTTCGAAAGAAAACATACTTCAATCATCATCTCCACTCCACTCAACAAAATTTAATATACACAGCCCAAAATGTGAGCCGCGAATAATGATTTTGCATTGATTCGTAAATTCACTAATATGTAATGAAACATTTGCGATTCCTAAAATCGGAATCCTTGTAATTTTTACTAATACTTCCTTTATTACCAAGATACTCATTTAGAATTTTAGCATACACTGACCTTAGTACAGATACACATACATTCATTGTTTAGGTACTACAATACTTCATTGTACACCCGGTAATATGCTGAAATGCAAAAAACTCAAATATGAATACCTAGATATTTTGGCTATTAGCAACATTTGTTATGATAAAGGACGTTGTAAAATAAAAAATCTTAACAGGAGAATAAAGCAATTCGTTGTCAATTGAAAGAACTCCGACGCGAACACGTGTATATTACATCCTAATGACAGTATTAATATTTGGTTTCATTCTATTCGGTAAGCCTTTCCGCGATTTGCATGCACTGAAAGCGATTTTGGCCTGGGCATATGAAAATAAGATACTTCTGTACTTCTAATACTTTGCTAGCAGCGTAAAATACGATGGAGATTTGGAGATGATGATGTCAACGGGACGAAATCTTGACTTACTGACGCCGGTCTGCCAAACTTGACTCAATTAACTGTGGATTTGGATACATAATAAAAATGGAAAATTCGTATTTACACAAGAAAAAAGCATGCATCTCCTGGCGACAAGTAGCTAGCATAATTTTATGTCGTTCTTATTGTGTTTTATTGATAAGGCTGAAATGTAAATGGAAGCTTGCATAATATTTATTTCTGTCAGGCCAAACTATGAAAAACCATGCTTGCAAATTTTATTGCATGTAAATTTGAGACACTTGCATGTTACCGCTTTGAAAATGCCCTACCTACTAGTAGCTACACCAAAACCGAATCACAATGATATGTATTCAACAAGAACATATAATCATTAAATTTAATGGCCCTTCCTTTAATACTACCTAACGAGGCATTTACGCTGTTCAACATGGACATAGACTTATGAAAATGTAATGCAGGTTATCATTTTAAACACATATAAAGCGGTTACATCCTTGCCCATTGTAATATTGACAAACCGAAAAATGTTTCGTATTTCCTTCGATATATGTAATTGTCATTCCATTACGTTAAAGTACATGTTAGGTATAATATGCAAAAATATAATATCATAATTTGCGTGTAGAAAGAAAATGTTAAGAAATGTTATTTGCAGCTCAGTTGCATTTACGTGATATCATGACTAACGATATCCCGTTCCATTAGTTTTCAGAATTGTTAGCGTGGAAATGAAAAGAACATGACAGTTTTGTACAAAATTCAGTAACATTAAGCTCTGAAAAAATTCAAGATAATTAAAAGTCAGCATACTGTTATTATGCAAAAGTCTCCATTTACAATTTCCGGTTTCATTGTCAGTTCACTTAAGTTAACACTGTAGCATCTTGAAAATTATTGTAGAACGCCACGAATTTGCGCCCACTTCCGGTCCTGATAACAATGCACAAATCCACCATTTTCTTTCGTCTTGCAATTCATAAAGCAAAGGCAGGTTCCAAGAAATTGCTATAAATAGTGACTGCAACTCCGTTCTGGAATCATTCTTTTGAGGTGCAGAGTCCAGAACCAACAGTGCTTCAAAAACCGTTCACAACTCACTCACTTCCAGTCATCTAGTGAAAACTTCTATTTGAAACATTCGTGTTGGGGACTTGAGCATCTTATAAAATAACTTTGAGACTGCTCCATATCCATTGTCTTCAATAGGCAAAATGGATCGAAAAGCAGTAGTTGGATTATCTTCGCTTTCAGTTGCGTTATTTTTACTGATGTGCGTAAAAAAGTTATCCAAGAAGCAGGTTGAACCAAACCAGGCGGTGAAGGGTGAAAAAGTGAAACAAAGGAAACGAGGATGCCAGACTGTTGCTGCGTTTGGCCATCCACCGACCGGATATGGATCTGTCGACATTTGGAATACTGCCATGTTCTTTCCAGATTATTTTCCCGAAAACGAAGGTACCAAAACACGCCAGTTAATCTGGTATTTGGAGCAAGCTACATCTACGATTGACGTTTGCATTTACGGATTTGCTTTCAAAATGCTCCAGGACGCTCTGATTCGTATGGCTCGGCAAGAGGGAATTGCTATAAGAGTCGTGACAAACAGACCCATTGTTGCCAACAGACAGTTTAGAGCTGCAGGTAACATAAAAATGCATATAACTTACAATTATTTTAATTAGTAAATGAACAAGTACTGATAATGATGCTTTGATAAAGTAGTGGATACTATATTGTAGAAGTTAATGTAGGTATATTGTATGCATTATGCTGATTTTTTTTGCAGGAATTCAAACTCGATGGAAAAGGCATCTTTGGAGGAACCAAATTGACCCAACCCAATATGTTGATTTGATGCACCAAAAGTTTGTCGTCATTGACGGGGAGGCGGCGATGGCTGGATCACTTAATTGGACCCTTTCGGTATATTTTTAGTAATAATGTTTTAACGATAATAGTAGACCTAGTTATATCTCTTCTTGATGAACACATGAATTAACTTGGTTTTTTAATTTTTGTTCCTTTAGAGCATTACGGAGAACTGGGAAAATGTAATGATTACTACCCAACCAACAATAGTGAGGAAGCTAACAAACGAGTTCGAAAGGATGTGGGAAGAATCAGACCGCCACTTCGTAAAAAGAGATGAAATGGAGGAAAGGGAGAAGTACTTGGAGAAAGGCGACCCTGCCAAGATTGCGAAGTGATGATTACAATGCAATGGGCTACGTGAAATGAACTTGCAAAGCTGGATAATTTTCTTTAACCAGTTCCATTGTGCGTTGTATTTATTGTATTATCACTTGTATGTATATAATCATTATCAATCATAAATAATGCTTTCACTTACATACTAGATATCTTATCACTATTCAGGTAAAATTATTTATTTAGTTTTTTTGCCTCAATAAATAAGCATTAGCATTGATTCCTTAATTATAATATGGTTCTAATAGCCATGTCTCCTTTTCTCAAATCAAATTGAAATATTATACGTCCACACACTGCAAACGCGCTATACAATTACGTTGGAATTCTGAACGTTGATGATTCGATAGGCTTATCATATCATCCATTTAATAAAAAGAGAAAGAATGGATGTACAAGTAATTCGAAAGTGAAAATTATTATCAAGATCTAATAAATTGAACTGGAAACATTCCTTGGAAAATCAATAAAACTGCGCTGAAAAAATATTTTTTTTAAAGAAAAGAGAGTCCGCACATTTAGGCGACCTCGATAAAGCGTTATTATAAAACTACACATCACATTAACAATAAAATGAATAAAGAATATTATTCTCTTCGTCTCATCTAATAAAACATGTACGAAAAAAAAAGATTTTTATAAACAGTCTTGTAGTTCCTCCGATTGTACAATGGAAGTGATATATAAATTCAAACCTCCAAAATCCAAACTTGCGCTTCCCGTTGATAAAAAACGTAAACTTTTCTTAGTTTTGCAAATTGCAACAGAATTTGAAGCAGTACAAAAATCGGATCAGCGAGGTTACTCATATGAAAATCAACAATAAACTCTTCATTTTTATAGTACTCCACTGAAACCGTTGAAATGTACTAAAGTGATTGCGAAAACAAGAATAGCGATTCCTAACATTTTCTAGACTAAAACGTCATCGTCCAAAATCAAACATTATATCATGCGTATCTTAACTTAGCATATAAAGTAAAGTATTTTATATAAGCTTTTGCTCTAAATTGCTAAAAAACAATCATGATGATAATAATATAACAATAATAATAATAACTGTAAGTGTAGTAAATACATATATCATTTTATAAGTTGGAAATATGTAGTTGATCGTTGACTGAAAGACAGATATAATACTCTGTAGTTATTGTTGCCCGGATTGATCAAATCCGCAACAACTATCAGAGCTAAACGTACACATAATCGTTGATAAAGATAGCATTACACATATACACACATACAACACAAGATAATACAGAAAATCATTCCTTTTTAATAATAATTGTGGTAGCGATGATGTAATGTATATTTTTTATAATTAATCATTGCATTGTTGTTCGACTACATACACAACTTGAAATAATATTATATTATGTCTCCCCTCTACAAATACGATAAAAGTTCGGTCCACAGCAGAAAAGTTGAATATTTTATGCGAAAGGGAGATTTTCTTTTTTTATTAATAAGAAGGCAGGGGGACCTATGTAAATATTCAATTATTTTCATTGTTTTAATATGATGCAGTAATCTTTAAAGTCGTTGATGCCTTCAATTAGATAAACTCTTGTACTTACTTGCTGTTTAATTATTTGCGATTATTGAAATAGTGAAAATATATTGCTATGTAACTTATTTATAGTATGTGTGTGTTGTAAAAACCACTTTTAAATAGTAAAAGTTAATAAATATATTATCAGTTGAGTGGCTAAACAGTTACCTCCTTCTTCCCCTCTGTCGTCGTGAACTATATGCAGTATCTTGTATCTATAGAAACATGGCAGAGTGTGTGAAATGTATGCCTACATACATTTACAATCTTAAATAATACGACATGATTTACGTAAGGTACTTATCTATTTTTATGAAAGTGGCACAACTGGCATGATTTCTTTATTTTTGTCTTCGTTATCGTCACGGCGAGACTTGCCAGGAAAGCATAGACATCCTGAATTATTACGTTTTCGGCTTTTCTTGGCTGGATTATCCATCTTGTAACGCTCCATGAGTGCTTTTTGATAGTAATCGAAATCCTTCACGTACCTGGGAATACGAACATGGGAGAAAATTCATTAATTATTAAATACTGAATGCTGCTTGTTTCTCATGATATCTAGGCCATTTAGTAATAACGCACCAGATCGGTGGCCACCTATTCTGAGAAATCCACTGTCGGTTTTCCACGTTCAGTTCTTTAAATATTTTGCCGTGCTTACGGCAGACGTAATCTGAGAAAAAAGGTGAAAATAAAAGAAATGATACTATGCTTAGATATTTCATACATATTATAACATCCATTGTTAACAATATTTTACCATAATTCGTAGCTAGTTGCAACAAACACCATTGTGCTAACTGTTCCGCATTGTGGAGCTGCAAACAGATAAGAATATTTAACAAATTTGTCACTTCTGACACAGAGATGTTTGATAAATGTGGGAAAATAGGTATATGACGAAAGAATTACCTGCGCAGATTCCAGAATTTTGATGCAATCCTCAATAACATCTATTCCATGTGATTGTTTTTGAGCAAACACTACAAAGAAAAGAGGAAAATTTCACTCACGCGGAAAAGACAATCTGTTGCCAATAAGAGTACATAATTTACAATACAAGCAACGGCACTTCGCATTCAGGATTGACTATTTTTATATTAGATAACATTTTTAAGATTACATATAACAATTGTATTTAATAAACGTAACCTTTACACATGTACGAGATTATGTGTTGTGAAAACGAAATACTGATTAATAAAAGAATTATCTTACCGTTAATCAAGGTACTCTCTAAAAGGTTGATGAGACGAGTTAGACAGAGTCTGTTTGCAAGTTCAATGACGGACACGCCAACGTCCACAGGCACATGTGGACAGACAGAGTCAGTGTACAAATATTCCAAAAAGCAAAGAAAGGTATCCCTCTTTACTCCAGGTAAAGAAACCTGCCAATGAAACATTAGGTGTGAGTAATTACTTAAAATACAGAGATTGCTAAGATGATGAATGGATATATATAAGGAAAGCTTTGTCTTACAGATTGGCTACGGCGTTCTCTAAAATCTCCAGAAAACATAGCTCGCATTACATCACTTCTTGCCATAAGAAGGGCTCGATGAGCAGGAACTTTCCCGTCATCCATATGGAAAACAACATCAGTGGAATATCCTTGGGTGCATTTGCTCCACAAAGACGTCTTCAAATACTGAAGTAGGAACGTTTTCATTAAAAAGCAATGCATATTATGGCATATATAATTTGGTGGCAATTTTCTAATATACCTACCTGTCTGTACGCTTTCTTCAAATCTGTCATGTGACGTGTGTCACAACGATGCCACACGTCGACATACTCTGCAAGCTCAGGAATTTTTAACATCTCTGCGGTTTCTTTTAGCTCCTGAAAGAAGAGAAAGTAATTGGTTGAAAATAACATGTTGACTTACATGTCTTTTGTCGTAAATACGACAGTCCATGAGAAAGTAATAATGCTTGCGTATTCATATAAAAATCAGTTGCTCAATTACTCACTTCAACAGTTGAAGAAACATTTTGAGGTAATTCTCCAGTATAAAGAAAATGGACATGACTTCGAATTGTGTCGTAAGACACTTTATCACTAAACTGTACAACCACTTGCACTCTTCCAAAACTATCCATGGGTGCTCTGGTGGTAACTTGTTCAATTATATCACAATTACTATTTGTTTGTGTATGTTCAGGAGGACACCACTCGAATTCGGAACTACACGAGAACAATTCATTCACGAATCCCACCGTCTCCACAGGTGTTTGAGTTTTCAGTAGCCATTCTGTCTCATCCGCTGTACTTTCACTGGTCTATAAAGAGAAAAGTGAAAGTCATAGTTAAGCGTGATATGCCTCATAATATACGCACAGTTAAACTTGATACAGCTTCATGGACAATTACCGTCTCACTGGTTTCACTATTCCTCCGGCAGCTAGTGTAGGTTTCAGCTTCAAGGAACCACAGGAGCTCCGGAGCACCCGCAGATACTAAAAATCTGTGTGCATTAATTTCAAATTCACCTGAAAACAACAGATTAAAGCATACACGTTTAAATGGGAAAATTTCCATGTGAAACAGATTGACAACTTGGGAGAAAGTGAGGAGGTGCCTTACCAATTACAAATACCAGATCTGGGAAGCATTGTGCTGCAAACATACTCTTCATGTCCGTCCAGTAAGTTCCTGGGAATACTTCAAGGGTGCTTAGCTCCTTTTTAGGAGGACAATAAGGCGCCTATGAAAAATCAGTACAGAATAGTAAAGATAAGGAAGCAACTCTTGGTTCGAATACGAAAGTGTAAATGCGTGGGTATTACATCAAGAGACAAAGTAAATTGCGCACCTGTAACAGTGGTTGCTGAATGTGTTTCAGATTGGTCATCCAAAATCGCTGATTTCTTCGGCAAATCAGTGCTGCTCTGATGGCATTCTCAAATACTTGGTTCACTCCATGATACGTTAATACAGACGTTTCATAGTAAGAAACTCCCAGTTCCTTCGCCATAGCTCTTGCCTGTTCCGGCATGACGAGATCACATTCTCGCGTTGGTCGAATGAAGGGACTTGGTCTACAATAGGCTGCCGGGAGACAATCATGTTTGGACAAAGGTGATTGATTGGGTTAAATCACAAATGTGATAAATCATAAATTTTTATGCAAATGTATTGTATTGATAACTTACCTAGGTATGTAGGGTCTCGACACAAGAACCGAAGATCATTTTTACATCCAACCAAAATTACTGGTGTTTCAGGACAAAATCGACGGATTTCCGAGAACCACATACTTTTACAGTGTAAAAGAGAGTTTCGATTGCCTATCGAGAAACACAGTAGTATCACGTCGGATCTCCCATAGGCAAACCTCCTGTCTTTTTCATGGTCTCCAAACGTGTCCCACAGGCGTAATGAAACCTTTTTCACACAATGACATTCGTTTCTGTTAACTTTCTTTTTTAAATACAAACGGCATATAATTTACTTTTTCAATTTACCTGCACCCCATCCACTGTAGTCATTGATCTTTCTAGAACTTCTTTGTATATACGGTATTGGTCTATGGCCCATACAGTAGGTACCTTAAAACATCACAATTGCAAAATCATACATAAATCACGTCCAATCATCTTTGTAAAAATTCATGAATTTGCTGCGACAATAATCGATGAAACCTACGTGCTGACGAAGAAGTTGACGGAGTGAAACTCGGGAGTTGCAGGCCCTCGCGCAGATTAGTCGAGTCTTCCCAACAGCCGTGTCCCCCACAAGCACACATTTCACCAGTTCCTGTCCAACAGATTCATGTGATTCCATATTCGTTGCCTAGAAGAGCACACAATACACCATCACGGGTAATGATTTCAATCGTATATGAACACTCAAAGTTTCCAGAGGACAGAAATAAAAAAAGAAAACTTTCACTTCTGCAGAAAAATGCTTCACTCTTTCCACCACTGCCAAAGATCACATCACCAAGAGGTTTGATACGCAGAGCGCAGCAGCATCTCCCCCCAAACCAAAGCGAAAGAATATTTACAGAATAATGCGACAGTTTCCAGAGAACAAGTAACGCCTTTTAGAAGATAACAAGCGAAAAAAATAAGCTTCGATTATTTATTTAGTTTGCTGCAAAGTACACGTTGAACGTTACATACGTCAGTCAATTTATAAAAAATGTCACAAGCAAGCGACAAATGTATCGCGTCCTGGAAGAAAAAAAAATCAATCTGTTCTATTGATAAAGTGAGGAGATGGGTTCCAGCGCATGTAACTCGTCAATGAAAAGGATAATGATTGGCCTAACGATGTACACAACACCATTGTTCTGTTATGCTAGAGAAGAGCAAAGAAAGTCTCATCTTCAATTCAAAATGAAGATTCGCCATATGAATAGGATGAATTTTAGTATCCATCATAATCATCCTTAGCATGATAGAGATAGTTCACCTCAAAAATCGCGATTAATAGCAATCGGCTATGCTAGCAGCGTTAGTATTAATAACAAGCATAATAATAATAATAAAAACAGCCTACGCTCGTGTTCATGAATGCATTCGTTTGGTTTATATCATCATTACATCAAGTTGATAGTCAATCTGACAGAGTGATGGTGATTACCACCAAGCGACCGCTGGAATGCTTCACAACCTCAATGCAGACAATTGGAAGTGTATATAAGCGCAAACCTCTAATAACAATTATGGTCATTCATTATCGCAAGGGTGGCCACTAATATATATAAATATATTGGTATTCAGCTGCTAAATAATAAAAAAGCAAAAACAAACTTCCGACGAAAGAAATATTCTTCGTGACAGGAAAATAAACATGGGCAAGTTAGTCAATTCCCCAAGTCTGACAGCAACCACATTGCCATTACACTCTCGGGATTATTAGAGGATGATGTGATAACTTGGGTTTCATGACATCACATCGATACTGGTGATTAAAAAACAACCACAAGCGCAAAGTTTATTGACACATTACCTATGCGTATGTGTGCATTTTGGTGATGGTGTAAGCCTTTGTATGAGTTTGTGTGTGAGGTAAAATAAACATCTCTCTCAGTCCAGGTGTTAAATATAGAAGCAACGTTAAAAAGTTTGATTGTGTGCTTAAATCGCGTAATACGTAATATAATGGTATTAATGATGCTCCATGTCAACACACAGGTAATAATAATAATACTGGATACAGATAGATGACTATCATCAGCAACTGTCTGTGCAGCATATAAATGTACATAAATAGCTCATTTCATCAGAAATGCGCTCCTAATTGCTATACTGATGTGAGTGAGTCTCCTTTTCTGCGTTGTGCATATTAAGCGATTTGTGCATGACACCACTTCTACGTATTTTTATTTGCATATCTACGTAGGTAGGTAAAAAACATTATGGGGAATATTTTGCAAGCAATTCCTTCTAGCAAATGTGCAGCGAAATAATTCTGAGGCGGATATAGTGCAAATGCGCACATTATATGTCTTATAACATGATATGATGTATTATTGTCGATAAAACGCTGCTGTTGACAACACAGGCGCTGAGAGTAGGTTAAAATAGAAACAGCGTCATGTGAAAAGACGAATTACATGTCGAATGTCGATATGTCTATTTCACTTCTCTTCCTTTCTCGCGTGCATTCTCGGCTAGCAAAAAAATAATATGTGTCTGCACAAAAGCAGCACATTTTCCACCGTAACAAGTCAATAAATGAAACAAAGGACGTGGTGGAAATGAAAAAAGAAGCATACAAACAAACGCAGTGGCACATGCCTACATGGGAAACCACAGTGCAGCTGGCAGTAGTAGTGCAGTCAGTGACCAACCAACTTAGGTATAAATGAGAATATTATATATTGTGTGCTCTTTTTTGTTCAGTCAGCAGACTCATATGCATTGCATATTTTGTGTTTTGTCAATTGTCAGATAGCAAGTTGCGTCTGGTAGGGTTACATGTAAATGGTTCTAAAATAAACCAGTAATTGCGTTTGAGCTGTCACATCGCTGCTAATAAATAAACAATGAGAGCACAGAGCCTTTTGTTGCATCATTCAAGCGAAAAGCAATTTTGTTGGTGGTGATGATGAGGATGAGGCAAAGCAGGCATGATGCATTGATACTTGCTGCCGTTTTATTGCCAGTGAAAAGGAAAATAAAAATGGATGGTACGTATACATACAAAACATGCGGCTCCAAATATACGCAGTGTAGAGGTCAATGACAATGAAAGAAGATAAAAGCTTATCAATATAACAGCGTTTGCATAGTGACAGTTTGGAAAGAAGCATCATAACACATTGTCGGATGATATGCAATATGCATGAATGCAATGTAAAAAATGCATGGGCAAAAGTGAATTTCATGCTAGTAACATTGTAAGCAAATGCAATCAGAGCAATTTGTTAAATATTATTAACGTGAGCATAGCTTGTGTATACAATGCAATAAAGGTACATGGCAGGACGTTACTAATGAATTGAATTAAAAAGCGGCATGTGAGTGATAGCAAATAAAAGAGTGCACATTAAATAATTTAATCAAAGAGAAAAAATGGCTAATCTTACCAAAACAACACTCGATACTTGTGAAGAAACTATTTGTGAGTGTTAGATTCTCTCCATATATTTTCTTTTGTACTCTCAATCAGGTCGAGTGAAGCCATGGAACGAATTAGGAACAAAGGTTTAAATAAACAAGCAAAAATAATAACTCTGATTAACAATGATAATAATAATAATAGTAATAACGAAAACAAACATTCCAGGAGGACGTGATTTGGAGAAACACAAACAAACTTTTCTATATATGCGTTAATGAAGTTGTAAAATTCCCCCTTCAGGACAAAATAACAAACTACGCGTACTTACAATTAAACTCGTATATATAATTATTCAAGATAAACACCAAATTTACCACTTTGAATGAAAGGGTTTTCCTATTTACACGTGAGCGTTGTTGCTACGGACGTATGTATGAATGTATGAAAATGAAGCTCGTTTTCACTTTGTCGTCGCTGGCTGTTGAAAAGTACTAGAAGAAGGCAATGTTGTTGAACGAGTAGAAAGTAGAAAGAACACTAAGTATCCGTTAGAACGAACAGCAGACAGTTTTATTAGACTCCTTAAACTGGCTTTTATGAATCTAAAAAGGACACTTTATTTTCTTTTAGTACAGCCAATCTACTCTGGTTGAAGGATGAAAAAACAATGAAAGATTCCAAGCTCATAGTTGTGACTATACTTAGTAAATAAATAAACCCGGATGAAATGATATTGACCAGGAATTGTTGTGGTGCGGAAATTGGTATCTGACATAGCATCGCCTCTGAAAACAAATTTCAAGGTGTGTAGTCATAGTCATAGAAAACAAAAATATTTGCCCATAATAATAACTAGGACGTACGTAATGCTAGCTTAGCTTTCATAGACTACTACAACAACAACGGCTACCACTACTACTTCTACCAAGAAAGAGAGAGTTGCAACTTCAAAACTTTTTATTTACTTTGACCATTTAGTTTACACGGACATATATATGCATGTACATTTTTTCCATTTTACCTTGCTGTGTTTTTCCCTTTCGTTCAGCCTTTGTGCTTTCATACAACAGGGTTTGTCTACCTGCATTTTTTCTTGCCTTCCTTGGCTCTTCCTGCCACCACCACCGCTGCCACAAGCACAATAATTTAGATATATAGAGAGGGACAAACTCGGTATATTATACAATATATATGTAGGCATGAATAAGTACACGGTGTCTTTCCACAGTACTCTCTGGTTGTCAAAGAACTACTACTTCCACTCTATATAGTTCCTTTCTATAGCATTATTGGCAATATTGATCCTTCGGACAAAAAGTAGTAGTAGTAGAAGTAGTAGTAGTAGTGAGTAAAGTAAAATAAACAAGGGATACTAGGCATTTTTTCTCACATTGGCCAAGTGTTAGTATGCGGATCTTTTTTCGGAGTGCCTACATACATCTATTAATTATGTATCCTATTGGATGGAGTAGCTTTTTCGGTATTCCAGGGGCAAAGACTTTTCATACTTTGGACGTCATTCGTTTTGTAGATATGCTTACACTCTCTCTCACACACACACTCCTCACCAGGCAACGTGCAATCACGTTACTAACTTAGTTCAAGGTTCTTCGTTCCTTCATCACCGCCACCAACACACAACCAGCCAGCCAGCCAGCACCACCACCACCACCAACATCGCCGTTGTAGATTGCAGACAAGGAAATCTACTAACTAAATGTACATGTTATATTTATATATTATGATGGAGAAAGTTGAAGTATGAGCAAATCGCGGTGCCATACACACGGACACACAAGGGAGATAGATACATAAACATGATTTGATTGGCCAAAGTGTATGTACACCAAAAAAAGAAAGAAAAAAGAGTCAGAGAGATAGAGAGTCCAGTAGACTGTTTTTCGTCTCCCAAGCTTTCTCCGCTTTCACGTCATGATATATTTCTCTTATTATTCTTCATTATCATGGATATACTCTTTATACAGGATATTATGAAAGGAATGCTATCCCGGTTGGGTTAATACCACGAGCGGTTCTAACTTATGTAAGAAGAGGCAGAGTACCACAAGTACAAATAATACTAATATTATATAGCATCTCAAAAACAACTTTGCAAGAAATGGAAAGGGAAAACTTTTGCAATCAAAAAAGAAATTATTGGAGCATTCTGGAATACACCTAGCTAACCGGGTATATATCAGCATTGTATATTCTATGCAAGTATGTAATCATGTTTTCAACAAATAACTTGTCAAACAATCACCTCGTCAACCTAAAAGTTGGATGTGAATGTAATAAACTTTTCAATACAACACACCCAGCCAGTCAGTACATGGATACATTTTTTTGCTATTGTTGGCCAGCTCAATTGCGGTGAGCACGTACTATTTACGGCTTTGAAGAGAAAACATGCTTTATCTTCATAATATTGACGTTGCATATTTCTATGAAAAAAAAATCTATCTGTCAAAAGAAAAATTTCGAGCCCATTTCCAGCATGACTTTAGGAATAGCAACTATGCAATACTAAGTGAGCTATTTTTTAAGGATAAAAATGCATGCCTTTTACGGTAATACGCATGGAAATATTTACTATTTATTTTTGAATGAGTAAAGTATGCATGCCGATGCCGACGGCAAGGTACGATCGAAAAAAAACTAGCGTTTCATAATGTTTATATCGAACAAGAAGCCGTGCATAAGCTCCAGGAAATCACGTTACGACGACTGAATGGCCGTTCGTTCTTTCATGGAGTTTTTGAGATTAAAATGTTCGTACAGTCATGCAGCTAGCAAAACAGTCGAGATGACGTTGACGTTCCGATGGACAACTTATTACCATTGTTATGTATTAATAATAGGATTATGTCTGTGCTGCATAACTGTAGCGTCTAAATTCTGAACTGGTTCCCCAGCAATAAATATTATACTAGTAGCTTTTGATGCAAAAAAAAATTATCAGATATAGTTTGATAAACAAACAGTATGAAAATCTTTCAGGATAAATTCCTGTGTACTAAAAACATGCCATGTTGTTCTGTAGCAGGTACAATTCGGAATACTGATCAAAGATTCATTCATATATTCCATCTAGATATTATACCCAATTAATTATTTTTAGCCTGGGTTGGTGGTTGTGGCACACCTACTACAACACGTAATTTCTAGGCTTATCACGTCACAGTACAAGTCGGTTCTTGTTTTGTTTAGTTTTCATTCATTTATTTTATATCCATTCATTTCATCCAAGCCAAATTAGTTTCTGGAAGATTAAAGAACTTTCGCACAGTGCGACAATTCATATTTTATGCTAGACTCTCTCTGTTAATACTTAATACCGTTTCACCAATCATCATTATGATGACTATATACACCTACATGCATCGATATAAACTATAGCAATGGGAATGGGACTGTGTATGCATGTAGACGGTCTACAGTAGACCTACCATATTGTCTCATTAAATAAATGTTGCCTCATCTTCGTAAAAAATGAGCGCCTGCTGTAGAACAAACAAGCAAAGCTTGCATTCGCCAATAAGGAAGTGAATGAGGCCGTGTGTAACGACATCTTGCTTGATTGCATTTAATAAGCTAGTCTTCCCGGAAAAGAAGAGTAGTATAGAAGGAGAGAAGTTTGGGATGAAAAGGAAAGGACAAAGAGGGAAGAAATGTAGGCAAGGGTCAGGGTCATCTTAATGTTTCAGCAGACTCTCCTTTTTATTACCAACTACAACAGCACGTCTTGATTTGGCTACGGCTGGAGTTTCGTCTTATATATCTCCCACACATGAACATAATAATAATAATAAGGAATATCTCTTGTCTGGCTGCTGGAAACAAGAGTTTCATGTTGTGAAGTTTATCTTGTTGCAGCTTGTGTGTGTGTATGTGTGTTTGGTATACGAACATCTGCATGACATTATACAGGCTCCTCCGATGCGATGATAGTGTTGTGAATGCCATTGCACACCTAACAAGAGCACGCCGTAGTGGAAAGTTATGAATGACATGTTCATCATTAGTGTAAAATCTACAGTAGTACATTATTATACCATGCGCCAACAAAACGAGTCGTAATCCTCTGCACTCCGCACCAGACTGCGAGAGTTGCCTACTGAAACATTGCAGCCATAATATACATACATAATACCCACTTCCTATCGCATCTCCGTAGTCTGATAAATTGCATGCGCTTTTATTCATTCATTTAATTCGATTCAGCAGAAGAAGCAGAGAGAGCTCCGAGTCGCTGCTGCTACTGTGTGGCGCGTTGCTATGTGTAGCTGCAAGTTTTTACACTGCGATACCTTCTCTAACATAAATGCAATTTGTTTTTTTTTTCGCTTGCATTGCAATTCAATGACAGTGTCAAGGAGGACTGAAACGATGGTCCTTACTCGTGTCTAGTCGCTATAATATGAACTTTTAAATCGATGCGCCTCTCAATAAATACTTCACAGTACAATAATGCTGGATTCTGACAAGTGATAGACAAGTAGGTCGCTTAATGTACATATTACATTATTGATTATTAATAAATAAATAAACAAATAAAAAAAATGTTATCGCACTTGTTTCTTCCTAAACATGGTAGGGGAGAGAGGACGAAGAGTAACACAGGTAGAAGGAAGGATTTGCCAACGCAATGGAGTTTCTCAGAGGAGAAATATCACGAGGATCTAAGCTTCAGCATCATCAGCAATATGATGAGCATGCGGATGATGAGACATGCGATGTAGCACCGCAACAACTACCGCTTTGTTAGCTCTTTTTTCAGGTTTGCACAACTGACAGCGTATTCAATGCAAGCAAAGATTGCCATGTCAGATTGTCGTCTGCAAATCTTTGCGATCAGAAGTAAACAGCGGAATTCAGTCGCATGCTATGGTACGCTGTTGAAGTTACAGTGGCTCTATTCTATCACACTGAAGTAATTAACGGATTAACACTGTCACTGGAACACTTATTTCCGGGAATAACTTCATCCAGTGAATCTAGTGGGCACAATGATGCTCCACTGTAATAATGAAACATTTCGGCTACAAAGGTAGGAATTCAGTCGTAGAGGGGCAGAAATTATTGGAAGAGGAAAACTCATTAGGAATTTGTATAGGTACACTTTTTGTGCAAATGTTTATATCGCATACTATAAACTAATATATATGACACTATTTCACAACACACAAAAAACAGCGGAAATATAACACAATCAATGCAAAGAGCAACCTCATTCCTCTTTCCAAAACAAAACAACAATTTCTTTCAGAGTATGTCCATGCTTCCTGTTATTTTACTTTGTTTCGACATTTAAAATGTAATAACAACTACATATCTGTATCTCTCTGCCTTGATGAGTATAGGGTTGAAGAATGGGGTGATGATAACGATGATTTGGTTTTGTCCTTTTTTAACGTACCTCCATAACAACTTCTACCGATGAAATAAAACGCACTAAAAATCGTAATAAACTCTTGAAATTTATGTTATTCTACCTTTTCTTGCCTTTTTCTTGACAAGTTCTACATACAGACAAACGATGCTGACATTCTCGGTTCTTTGCGTGTACGCCTGCATGCAGTCATACGATACATGCATGGTGCTTCTTGGCGTTATGAGTGAATAACTTGACACTTGAGTGCATCTGAGCTGATGATGCGTATGCGACAATGCATACGTACTCACACACATTTTTTTCGCTGTCGTACACACTGACGGAGATCCTATAATGAAATGAGAGAAAAAAAAGAAGCTCAAAAGAGACGTCTCAGTCTGATGATAACCCATGCAGCATGGAGACATATATGGATCATCTATAGGTTAGTAGTAAATATGCCCATTTCTTTACACTTTTGTAAAATAAAACACATTATATGTTCATAATAAAGCACTAAATGGGCTATCCGTGAAACTGCTTACGAGTTCCGTCTACACATGTATATGCATTATTTAAATGGACAACTAGATGAGCATCCCATGAAAACAACGGGATGAGTAGAGCCAGAGAACATATATCCTCTCCCTCCGCCATATAAACAATGTTTATTAAACATTTAAGAATATATGTAGTAACTGCAATTAGAAAAGTTAACAATCGCACAGCGCAGGATATGGAAGTGATTTTATCGTTTATAGTTGACTTCAATGAAACTTTTATTAATAAAACAATCAACCACGTAGTATTTAGGCTTGGTATTTAGTCCATGAATACAATTTGAAATGAAAGTACAATGGACCCTGATTTTTTATTTAAAATTCAGCATTTCCCTTCACTAGAAGATACATTTTGTTGATCTAAGTTATCGAATGAATAATAATTATGTACAAGTACAAAAGTAACCGATTATTTTAAGAAAAATTGAAAATTTAATATTTTCGTTCGACATATTGCTCCACGCGAGTTGCATACGTCACCAAATAAAACTGAAATTATTACAATGTGAATTTAATTTATTGAATTAAATATTAGTAAAAAACGGTAGTACAATATTAGTGTGATATGATACACACGATGATGATGAGGAAGTGAAAAAAGCATGCAAAGGAACAACAAAATAATTTTATCTTCTTTCATCTGCCAAAATACCTATTGTCCAGAGGGGAATGGCACAGGAGTAAGCTATACATAGCAGCACATGTTTTCGTGCTGCTTGCAGCAATGAGTAACGTGATGTTCTTTCTTGCCTTCAATTTTAAAAGTTATAAGCGCATTATAAAATGTCTTACCTTACCAACATACCTTTTCTCGGTAAATGTCTAATATTGGTTTCCCTTTTAAAAAATAAGAGCGAAATTTTCATTAAGTACTGCTTAATGAGCACTCTTATGTATTGATTTCACACATCATGTCCGTACATATCTGCTCATGCTTTCTTAAAACTTCAAAACATCATCATAATCACATTACTATCATCATAACTTGATGACACCTATTGATTTGCAACGGTCACGGTGAGCATTTAGCAAACACAACGAAATCTTGGTACCAAAATGACATGAACATTCAATGCATTGTACTAAAAAATAGTCAACCGTATCCGCATATATGTGTCTATTTCTTTTCAATTGCATGTCAGATATCAAAATGATTATTACTTGGTGTTTATCTATCTAAATATCGCCCCATCCAGAAAACAATGGGGCAACACGAGACAACCATTTACTGCAGATATAATACTTGTTTTACTGCGTCAAAACCATCTTTAATCGCTTTACCGTTAACACAATACCTCTTTATTGCTTAGGGACATTGATTCTTTTTCTGAAGTTCATGGATACCAGTAAGCTTTCAAGGTATGTAAGGAAGCATACATCTAACTCATGTAACTGCACCCTCGCACAAAAGACAGCAACTTAAGAATACTTTATCGGCATTCATTGTGTGTGTTCTTGACTGCTGATGTTGAGTAGTGTTTTATTAAAGACTGGAAGTAGCAGCAAGCAAAGCACAGTCATCTCTTGATTGTATCGATGACTCTTTACAGGATGTTAAATAGGTATATACGGTTGCGTTACTTGCTACCCAACATGTTATTTACTTATAGCTTTCGCAATTCGAAGATAGCAACACCTGCATATTATTCCGTTTCTCCTCTCCCTAGTCGTTCGGATGATCATAAAATTTCTTTGTGAATACGCCACCGTTGACCGTGCTTTGGTAGAGCTTGTTTTTTACGTTCTGGTCTATTAGGTACAATTGTACACCGCTGTTAATGTACGTTCACCATATTATTATGCTCAAATATATTTACCAACCAACAGTGCAGTTCCATGTAAGTATTTTAATGCTTATGGAAAAAGAGCGCAGTGCGCATATAAAGTCTTTCAGAATATCGAAGTGTCGATGAGCTCCACAGTGATAGTAAGCTGTATGTAAAATTTTACTAATATGATGACAATGAGCTTATATATCTAGCAAATATCTGTTGCTTCATTCATTTTAACCGTGCCTACTTGTCTATGCTTCGCAACTTTCACTTCTGGGACAAATATTGGGTTGTAGGTTAGAGTAAACTATGTACAATAAATACTGAGGACGAAGGGATCAACCTTTTTAGGAAAAAATATTGTTGGTGGCCGCTGCGTACCTTTCTGGATATAATAACTAATTACATACAAGAATGATTTACTATCCTCAGCCTGACATTCACAGTAATATCTTAAATGCATGCATCCAGTAGCAAAATGGTACCTAATTATGCAGTCATGACAATGCCCGCTTTGTGCATCAGGATGAACCAGCATTGAACGCTTCATGACAGCTTCTACGGCTTTTCGGGGAAACAGTACCCAAAGCATTCTCCAGAATGGTTGTTTTAAACATTCACGAAATATTTGTTTTCGTGACTTCACTGTCTGACCGCGTGACTTACATATAAAAGTGAAGATACACAGTTTCAGTAAGTAAAATCAAGTGCTTGTACCATAATAAAGGATTCATAATAAGCGATGCAGGATCGACACAAGCTATCATAAGGAATGTACAAGGAATTAAAATTTCTCCCTCAAAAAATGAAGAAAAAGAAGTTTTTTCTTCTTGAGAAATTCGTCGGACCGGTGCATGAATGGACGACAATACATAATATTACTATAATGATGCATTATACAATACCAAGCATGCAGACAAAAGTTGGGTAGTAGAGCAGTAAGCAGCTACTGAAATGAATAACTTTTTGGACCATAGTTCATACGGTCTCTTGTTTGTTCATTTTTTCAGGTCCTTTTTCATCGAAGGCATCACTTTCTTTGTATGCATTCGTAGAATGTTATTATGTCCATATACCGTCTCACAATGTCTTATTGTTTTGCAGTTTTACAAGTTTTAGCCTATGGCATTTGGAAGACAATGAATCAGCGGGGTATCATGTTTTACTGCGGTGCAGGGTC
Organism: Sinella curviseta; assembly: GCA_004115045.4. Taxonomy (NCBI): domain Eukaryota; kingdom Metazoa; phylum Arthropoda; class Collembola; order Entomobryomorpha; family Entomobryidae; genus Sinella; species Sinella curviseta. Next base: position 20,337,818 of record CM065489.1, on the reverse strand, counting down.
AGACCAGACAGTAGTCACTGTCTTCACTCAAGCATTTACAATGTTTTAATGAAATGCCTTTTGCCCATTTTCATCATTTTGCCATGTGACTTGTTGAAATGTTGTAAAACGCGTATATGGTCAATTATTGTTGCTTTGGTTGAGTATAATACGAATTTATACTACATGGAAGTTCACAACAAAAACGTACTACAAAGTTATTTAATGGGGGTATCATGAAACTGGATCATTTTTGTTTCATAGGAGAAAAGAAAATAGTTTACCACTGATATGTGATGTCAATAGATTTATATGTATACTTACATATTTAAATCGGTTTCACGTGTGCTCAAAGTTATTCCTTCAATCAATGTCTTCGTCCTAAAATGGTACAGCGATTAACTAGAAGCCTCATCAAAAACAAATGCAGCCAATACCCCTAATTGGTAAAGTAATGAGCAAGGCATTATGAAAATCGTCAGTGAAAGTGGTGAAAACTGGATTTCCTCAATGGAAAATTCTGCTGTGGATAGGAATATAGGAATGATATAACAAGACACAAATGTATACAATTTCCATGACTAAAGTATGTGAGGAGTGGATTGCCACTACCATTGGTATAATGTAAATACTTGCTACCACGTAATGTAATATAGATAATGTATGGAAAATTGATTTTTTACTGGTGCCACGCGCTTGGTGGACATTTGTCTAAATCATCTAATAATATGCTATTTCTGATTTCTGATGACCACCACAAGCTGACAAAATGGCAATATATTATGCATTGAATTGATTGACGTATTTATGTTATTACGTACCTTCCCCTCTGCATGCAATTTTTTGAAACCCCAAAGGAAAGAGGAGAAAAATTATTCTCCCTTACTCTGGTCAAGAATTTTTGTTAGAAGGCACGTGCGCCTATAATTTAAGATGTCAGCGGAAATACATTGTATTGTTACTATTGCCACTAAACTACATACAGATATGAATGTTTTGAGATGCCTAACCTTAGATTAGCATGTTTTAAGTTACGAATGCATCATAAAACTGCATAGGACCTGAACATGCTGGAAACAGCTCTAAGGTATAATATTCTGAAATGTATAATGACTTATTTTTAAGACAGCATCCCATCCGTAGAAGGTCGTTAATGCAATAAGATAAATACAGATGCAGGAACAATATTATGGCTTTTTATAGTTATATTTGTTCCTGGCAATTTAAAAATGAACACAGTACTAATCAGGAGTTATGAATTTTACGAAGTGATGTGCCAGAATTCTGAACTTTGCTTCATCATGAAAATCAGAATGAGTTATTTTATGACCGATTTCCTATTAGTCATTCTTTATGCATTTGAATTGAATGTGTGCTTGAAACAAACGTTGCTGAATTTCTTGCTGAAGCAATTTGACACTCTGATTGACCAAGCAATTGCATCAGCACGAATATAACCAACTTTATGACTGGAGATTTCGTATCCGTATTTCCACTCCAAGAGCATGTCTATTTATAGAACTGAAATTACGACAAACATAAGATAGCGTTGACGAGTAAGAACAACAATGATAAAAAACACATAGCAATGCATTATTTGTACTAACGTTAATGCTGATAATAATGACATTTGTCTGCTTGTGTCTCTGAAGTAAGTGATAAATGGTAATGATAGCCTAAGCCAATGAAGCTGCCGACTACTCAAAGATATAATGAACATCCATCACAAACACAAAATCCTGCATACACGAATATTGCATTTGAATGAAGAAGAGCAGCGGAATATAATCTGTCAGAAAAAAGTGCGTGAAGTGGTGCAAGGATCATCTTATCAGAAAAGCTGTTTGCTACGTCTCTTTTAGCTAAAGTAGGAAGCGACAATGAGGCATTAGTTTGCTTCATTTTGTAAGTTTGATTGGTAGGGTTGGAGTCGGAAGAAAATTGTATTGGGCATGCAACATGAAATGGTATATTGTGGGGGTATTGATAGTTTACGGACCTCAATCAAGGAAATGCATTAATGAAATCGACCCGAAGTATTGCAAACAAGCAATCAATTCCCAACAGCTCAAAATGACGTGTTGTAGTACATTGTTATTGTAAATGACGAGTAGGTCTTAATTTGCAAGCTTTGTATTTGTAGCTGTATGAAACGGAGAAAGCAAGTTGAGACATCATCATCATCGGCAATATCAAACAATGTCGAACTGAATGAGTATACGCCTATTCCATGACCACCGCCGTCGTCGTAGTTGTTATAATACCCAGGAGACAATGCTACACATTTCCCAATCTCCAAATTACACGGAAAAGCTACGAGGCATGTATGTAAGCTATAATGTCTATGTATGAGATAGCATGAGGTTTGCAATAATTGAAATGGTGTAATTACTTAGTATTTACGCACTCAAAGGAGATTTGTAACGACCTGTACGTAGGAGTCAACAATATTTCACTGTCAGTTCATGCCAGTTCATACTTAGCATTTGTAAATAAACTAAACTACTTAAAGCATAGCACATTGACTATTAGGTTTGCGCAAAGAACGGAAAATTATAATTCTAACGCAACTTTTATAACATTCTAGAGATAGGACGTACTGTAGCAAGCTTTGTTTAATTTGCACATACAAAATATCACTTAGCACGAAATGTCACACAAGCGAGATGTTTTATGATAATGACATGAAGAAAATGGCTAATGCATACATACCTTCTACCTCGGCCACAATCCGGAAAGATGTAGTAGGTTCTTCACAGGAGAGGAAATAACTAGTTATCTGCCCGTACACATTTTTACGATTGATCCAGATAGTAAAATTTAACCAAACGACAAGGTACGCAGATACATGTTTACCATTATTATTTCCAGCTAAATGAACTTTGATTCATTTTTTGGTGTACGGAAGAAACCAAATATCATCTTATGGAAAACAGTTTATGATTTGTTGTCTTTTCTGCTGAATGCATTTATGAAGCAAGTCCGTCTTTTTGCACTTTAACCACAATCTCTTTGAAGGAGATAGAAATTATTAAAAATCCATACACTTCGTTAATTTCATGTCAGCACTTTACAAATCTCGATTAAGTTCACCAGTAAAAGATTTTTTCAGAGAAGGAAAAGTTAAAGAATAAGTATTGTGTACCTATGCTACGAGAATGCTAACTCATGTTTTACGAAAAGGAAAGTCTTAATCGTGGCAAATGTTAACATGCCACCTATTGTAGGCTGGGTGGGTGTGTTTTCATTTCGAGCATTTTATCTATTATAATTATATTTACCAACTTTTTAACATTTTGTCGGAACGCAGAAAAACATAACTTGAACTTATTGTTGCTGTACTAGTATTTGTGTGTCAAAGGCTAACTGAGAAATACTAAGCAATCATATAATATGAGCAAGCGTTACACTTAAACATTAAGATATTCTTTAAGTGTTGCGTATTAAAACTTTAAGTACGTAATACAACCAAATAATTTTGATATAGGTAATTACAAATCAACACGCCTAAAATTACACTGACATTCAGGCTTGTGGTTATAATTTTGTAGAGGACTTGTCTTGTCTACTATCCTTAGCTATTAATGAGTAGTTGGAGCAGAAATCATTGGAAGGAAAAGTGAAATTTCTGGTTAGTAAATTCCGGGAAGAAAAGGGGCGGTACGCTTTTCAGTGACAATTACCTCCTACTATAGTCAGCAACACATTTTACAGAATAAAATTTGTAGAAACATTTGAAATTTCTTAAAAATGACTGTCTTCAACTGAAGATTCCGTCGTTGATTTTCAGAGTGAGGAAAGTTGAATTGCTTATTATACTTGTCACTTTCACCAATGATCTGAACATGACTAGGTACGCTGGTGTCATTCAATGACCTTAGAACCAGACGTGACTCTAAATTTGAACTACTAAAAGTGAAAATGCATAGTCTCGGTAATGACATTTGACATAACGGTGAAAGAAATGAACTAAATAAGTGGAACTCGAAAATGACGATAGAGTTTTGCCGTTTTCTTTTTAACGATATGCAGTAAACTTAAATCAAATAATGAGAGGAAACCAGCACAAGTTTGCTCGTCTGCTGACCCTGAAGTTTCTAATGGATTTGGTAGTTCATTGGCATGTATATATATGTGTTCTCTAGAATCAGCCAGCCTCAACTGTCATACCACACGTACAATTTCCTCCGATAAAAAACCGAACTGAGAAAGTACTTCGTAATGCACTTGACTCGGACAAGCGCGGGATCTAATCCAACTACATACGTCTACCAGAAAAGTATTATGCAAAAAAACAGCAAAACGGGAAACGAGTATTGACGATGCGATCACAGAGTATAGGAAAATATTATTGTATGCGAATTCTGAAATGTTATCCAAAGGCAATTACAATTTGAATATGACAACTATAAAAATGCTTTAAATCATATTCGATGTAGATGGCATGTGTGGCAACTAAACACAGCCATAACAATTTTTTTAATGCCAGATAAAAATGATGGATGTATTGACCAACGTTATGGTTCCGTTTAATGCGATGGGTTAATATCCCGTTATGCATATGATAATAGGTCAGTGTTCCAAACAATAAAAAAACTTCAATGAAACTCAATTTACATTCGCATTCTTTATTTCGACATGGTTTACTTTACTTACATTACAAGTTACCATAATTTGAGTTTGTGCTTATATTAAATAAAACAGTAGAAAATTGCAAGACGTACATACCTATATAGTAGTAACTAAATATTCATAGAAGGACATATATAGTGAAAGGATCGCTGAAATTCAAAACACTACAAAACATAATTGGCATAGTGGGTATGATAATAATATATACTGTCTTACACATAAATTCTATTATCCTTAATGATATTTAGTCTTTTTCAAATGTCAACCTTTTGCGACTAGCTGCAGAAGATACGTTTTGTTAAATGCATCAAAATAGTGAGATTTCTCGGTTGCCGTAGTATTTAGTATCGACGCTATATGTTACTCAAATTAAAATGGTTAACCATACTTTGTGCTATTACATTCAATAAAATAAATAGGCACATAATGTAGAACTACACACATCATCTCCCGTCCGAACGTTACAGGAAAGTGCATATCGCACTTTAAAATTGACCACTATGCCTTACATTTCATTACAAATATGGTTGATATATTTGTAAGAATGATAAATTCAGCTAAGAATAAACTCATCCTCCCTCACTTTGCAATATACTTTGCAGAGGGAAGTATTCACTCCCTAAATATTTACAATAAAGCTAAGAGAAAAAAGAACGTTCAATCATAAAATCGTAACGTACAAAATTGTGATTGTTCCTTTTTACCGCATTTGCGCAATAGTAATATCATATCATGTACATACTATTATTGCGTTAAAATCTTCCCTAATCTAATTCGAGATATTTTTTAGAAATAACTTATCGAATTATCATATAACTCAATCCCAACAACAGTTTATCACGAGCAGCCTTTGCGTCATTTTTACATAATGTGCTCATTTATCATGATTGTTAATTTTCCTTTCACGGAGAGCATATAATTTAACTTGTTAATAATAAGGTAGACACATTTTCTCCACAAGAAGCTGTACGAAAATTCTTAATAGCATTAGCACAAGCTTATGAATATTGTTAAAATAACAAGTAGCAAACTTTTATTATTTGTTACGCTATAGGAAATGTTGCTTCTTTAGAACTAACTGTAGGACATTTCTTAATAGCTTGCTACCAAACTGAGAACAACAAAAAGTTTCATAAAATAGCCACAGGGGTTAAGTTAAAATTGGTGTGGATGAGGTAAATGTCATGATTGAGAAATGTTAATAAATACGTTTAACAACAATACTGTGTTGCACACTGATAGCAACCACGATCTTTCGAAGAAGTCTACAAGGAAGACAATGTTATGTTATCTATTACGTGTGTATTAAAAAGAGTATCAGTGTAGTATTACATAGTGTATCACATCGCAAATATATTATTACAGTCTAGGAGTAGTTGTGAAGATTACAACAAAGGCACTATAGAGAGGACGGTCTGGTTAATCTACAGGTGGGGGATTGGAATTGTGTTTAGTTTGTCGACGATTCGTTTTTGCGGTAGTTCTGGGAATAGTCCCGTAAATATTCACCTAGAAGAATGAAAAGGAAAAAAACAACATCAAAAACACATCAATCAACATTATATAGTTTACACATGAAATGAACGAGTATGAAACCAGAAAACCACCATTAAACAAAAAAATTAATTACATATTAAAACGATATAAGAACACGACAAAGGACAGTTGATAGAAACTACAAACGGTTATCGGTAACATACGCCAAAAACACCCATTATTATTTCTTGATGGGGAAAATATACTCAGGGCATGTTATGCTAGGTTGTTGATTGTAAAGATTAATTGTTCGAGTCGAATAATAAAAGAGAGTTAGTCGTGAAAAATCCATCACTTTTCTACTACTTTAGACTCAGATTTACGCTTCTTTTCCAGGTTTAAGCTGGCTCTGCTAGCTGTACTTCCACTTCGTTTTAAGTTTGACGCTGGGGTCGCCTTTGGAGGAGAGGAAGAAAATGGACTGAGTACTCGTCGAAATGATGACGTCGACCAAATGCTGGCTGGCTTAACTAACTTTAAATCATTATTGCTAAGGCTTTTTTTAACTTTAGATTTGGGATCAGTTCCTGACGCTAACCCTGACTTTGACTGTAGCGATGACATAGAATTTCTTTTAGTCTCCCGTTCATTTGACCTAGTCGTTCTCCGTCGTGGTTGCGGTGGTGGTGCACCGTCTTTAGTATCAGTTTCAAAAGTTTGTAGATTTCTTTTGGGCACTATTTGAACAGATGGATGAATGCTACCAGATGAAGCAACTGTCACCCCCTCTTTTTGTACTTCTGAGATGTCGTCTGTCTCCATTTCACAGTCGAAAAAATTGTCTGTTTCACTTTCCATTACATCATCTTCTTCACTTTCATTATCATCATCATCATCATCACTACTGTAAAAAGTCTCCATATTTTCACTATGTGCCTTTGCTACTTCTACTGGGTTTTCTAGAGATTGAGGTGGCAATAAAGGAGGTAACATGGATGGCTGAACGTATACAGAGGCAGTGTTCATATCCGGGGCAACACTAGGAGGGGGATACCAACCAAATACTAATGGCATCGCCATATCTTGTGATGTAACCACCGTGTAGTTTCCGAACTTTTTTTCAAAAGAAGTCAATATTTGTCAAAATTATTATACATGTAGACATACATATTTACTCATACGAGAATAAATATGCTTTTTCCTGTGTAAACCGACTGCTTTCATTTGACTCATGCATTAACCCAATTCAATTAAATTGATCTTGATTCTTATTACTGCAATACCTCTTTCTTCTTTCGAGAGCTACTTCGCATCTTTGGTGGCTGAGCATCGGCTTCGGTAGTTCCCAAATTCATCATCGAGTATGGCTTGGGAAGCCCATTGTAACGGTTCATCTCAATTTCCATTGATCCAAGTCGATCGTTCGGTCGTCTAAATAATTAGAGCAGGTAAACAATTAATGCTATAATCGTGCCTCAATTGTCATATTCAATATACAGAGACAGAAAGATTTTAAAATTATATTTGTACCGCTGGCGAGATTCCCCTGAATCTGGACTGCTGGAAAGCATTTCAGTGTCCGAAAATAGCACTACGGAAAAATAAGCATATAAATTATGGTAACTCATTTCTGCAAATTGGTAATTGTCCACAAATTCCAGTATAATCAATGTATGCATACCTTCACTGTCTTCGCGCTGTCGCTGAGTATTTCTATTCATATCTTGTTCGTCAAATCCTTCAAGACTGAATGGACCTTTCCTTTGTTTAATAAAAGCATATTCACCAGAGCTGGCCTGTGAATCAAAAATAATGTCAATGTGTCATTATGAGTTTAAATAAAAGTATTTAAAAAGAAAGGAGGTTATATGAAAAGGAGGAGGTTTAAAAAGGAGGTTATATGAATTAAATGAAGGACATAATACAGAATCCCTTAATGGTCTATTTCAATGTCCAATTCATCAACCCAAGCTCAAAATTAAAATTTCCTTGCGTTTAAGAGAAAGAGAGAAGTGCACTGAAGCCTATGATGTGAAACCAATGACGTTTCAGTGTAAACAGTATTTGAAATGAAATCAGAATTTGTACCATGGAAAAGGCTAATAAAATATGTTTAACAGGTACTGTTAAAATGCATCATGGGTAAAAAAATGATTTGTTTTTTTTTGTTCTACACAGATCTATGTAGATATTAAAATAAAAAACAAGATTTTTTCATTAAGTGTACATTGTACATACCCGCAAAACCGTGGCCATGACCATCTCGGTAATATAATTGAAGCAACTTGTGCCCCACCTAACTACCAAGTTGCTTGCATGTAGCTTGAAGTCTGCCAGATACGCATCAATCTCCTATAAATACACACATACATATTTACAAGGCAATTCAAACATCGCTAGATGCATATTACTTTGAACCACGCTTTCATAAAAATGAAAAAAAAAATCGCAAGTGATTAAGTACCGATTCATGACGAGTAAACATTGGATGGATGATTCGACGATACAGAACGCTTCCTCCTCTAGTCTGCGGTGACAGCATCCAGAGTATAAAAATAATTTTCAGCTCATAGTAAAATGGAAACCTTGAAAATACGCAAAATAATGGTTTCTTCTATAGAGACTTGTAAAATGTACACAACGCACACGCATGAAAATAAAAGCTACATGCTTTAGTGCAGAATTATTGCTTCCGCTTTCTGTGACTCAAGAATCTTACCAACAGCCAATAAAAGTATCGACGAATACTTCAAAAAAGCTGAAAATTGAGAACACAATCCAGTACATCATCCAATGAACCTGCAATCAATTTGGAAAGTATTAAATGGTTTCCCACTCTCAGATGGCTCAGATGAAAAATGAATGTATGCTACACGCATGCTTTCTCATTGCAACAGCAGCAGCAGCATCATCATTGAATAGAATAGAGAACATCATCACTTACATATTCTTTCACGTTCTTTGTTTTCACTGCCTTGTACGAGCAATACGCTGGGTACAGAAGACCCATGCACATTCTGGAATATGAAAAAAGACTAATGTAAAATATCGCAAACCGAGAGATCTATGCAGCAACAGCATCCAACTTGACACAAGGTGTCGACATGGTAAAAAAGTAAGTATTTCGATGCTAAAATCGGTTGAAGAAAGATTACTAGTATGCCTGTTTAAACCATTGAAGCAATGAAGCCGGAGCTATAATAAATTTTATGTGAATTCCATGTGGCGACAAAAAAAATTGAAAAGTTTGCAGTGAAATTACATATTGGTTGTGATGTGGATGCGATGATGATCATTACGGAAAGAATTTCCATTTTCCATTGAACACCAGTGCCACAGTCAAAAAAAGTTTTACTACGGCTACTGACTGACAAAGATGCGACACCGAAAGGCAAATAACCGTACGCGTACCAAACTTCCTGTGTAACGCATTCACTTGATCTGTTCTCATTCCATCACAATCTAAACTCATCCTCTACTCTGACTGAGTTTCTGGTAATCATTAAAGAGCAGAGAACACCACAAGCACTCCAACGAGATAATCTTTTAGAATTACGCATGTTAAAAACCTGATCAGAATGCAGAAATTCAGAATGTATGTATGTTACGAGGCGTTTGCTAATTTCGGTTTGATTTTGGTTCTTTCACGAAATTGAAGAAACATGAGCATGCCCTGCCGTCGTGCTGTGATTTTTAAAAAACGTATGCGTGCTCCCATATACAATGCACAGTCACATTCACTACAAGCAAGCAATGATCCCTAAGCAATGTGTGTTTTAATTGTACCACGAGAAAAATGGTTTTGAAATAAAAAAAAGTTTCCCTTCCCCTTTACATTCAACATTTGTCGAGGTTACTGTATGATATGGTATGCTGCGTAATCCAATACAATGGCCACTCATTAAAACATTTTATACACAGAAAACTTGTGCAGTGTGTATTTTTGAAAATGAAAACTTGACATGGAGGAACTTTTTTCAGTAGCATAAATGACACATAAATTAGTTAAAAGCAATCCATCCTACTCATGAAAAAGTCGACTAACTAAATATACTGAAGTGGCGAGAGCACACTTTTAGGAATGTGCACAGTGCACAGCAGACACAGCACATAGCTATTTACTTCGTTTTATGAGCCACAGAATTGAGGAATTTCTGAAAAATTCATAATAATATCTTAACACAATGTCCCACACCTGACAAATCTAGCCGCATTCCGTTCCCTCAACTTCAAGGTAAACTACCTAACTAATGACGAACGACGGAATATCATGTACCTACACAATATATGTATGGGGATTAAAACGTTTGGACAGACAAACGGACAAGATATATCAAAATAACGAGATTACTCATTTCAAGCAATTAGTAGAAAATACGAAAACCCATGAAAAGGAAACATGATACATAGACTGCAGAAAATGAAAAGCCATTTCCATTTCACCATTTTCCAAAGGTGAAAGAGTTGTTTTACTTTTCCCGTATAACAGAATGGCATGTCATAAAACTAATCGTAAATGCCATGCCACAAAAATGATAAAAACGTTTGGCCCATCTCTGCATCGTGATTTCGGCACTAGGAAATTCACAATTATAGATAACATTCCAGTCCCTACTTTTCAAGCGCCCATAATTTTTCACTTTATCGAATGTGTTGTAGGAACCTATTTGAAACGATAAATTCTTCTTTATTTCACATGGCAATTACTCATCAAAAATATTAAATGCAAGTACTAGATGATGTGCTAAACGGAGATAAACGGTACATGCTAATTAATATTTGAGGCTCATATCGCACTCATATTTCTGCCTATAAGATCGTAATTTGTAATCCAACGGCAAATAATGCAAAAAGGTGCAACGACCGTGTTTGAAAGCAAACATTGACAAAAGATTCTGACTAATGCCAAAACATCCGGGAGATCATACACCTAGATGCATAATATGTAAGCTTAATTAGTGTATATACGTGGTGACAGTAGCCACGACAATTTCCATACAATAAGATATTGCTCTGCAATGCTTAAAATATTATGATGAACAACTTAACCTACTTTAAGTATGAATAAAAAACCATTGTCGACAGATTTAAATGTACGGCACAAGTGACCTCTATACACAAATCGACTGCATAGATGAATAGTTCACAACAAATCATACACCATATTACTCGGCCTTGTGCAAAAATATCAAAAGTACACCTTTTAATCACTCACATTCGAAATTCACACACACAACATTTCACTTCCGGTGCTATAACCATATAACCAAATTACACAAAAAATATAAAATGCTTTCACTTACGAGATAACTTTGGAGAGAACGTAGGATATCATGATGAGAGGTCTGACTAATTAATATCGGCAAAACTGCTGGAGGGACTAGTTATCACTTTTACGTGTATAATAATAACCTACACAGAATACTCCTCGCGCGCGCGCTGTACAGTAATACTAATGAGATCTAAACTAAAAATAACGATGATTTTTTTTGCCAATTTTTACATAATCATAGCAGCCATGAATATATGGACATGAAATTGGACATGGAGGAGTAGTGTACACAACAGCAACGTTAACTAAAAAATCACACTCTCTCAGAATAAATGATGACGATGCGATGATGATGGAGAATTGTAAAAGGACGAAAAAAAAATTGCCCAATAAGGGACAACACGGATAAGTGGATTTATTGCTCTGACACTGAGACTGCTTTAAAAAGGTAGTAAGGAAGAAGAAAAAGGACGACGACGACAACGAGAGGAGCAGCTAGCCAAGCAGCAGCTGGATATGTGTGTGTGGTGATATGGCCAAGGAGCCAATGCGCTACTCACAAAACAACAAAACATCACATAAGAAAAACGGCTCTCTCGAAAAACTGCTGCATAAAAAGAGCACGCAGATTTTTCTTGTTTCTCTACCTACGCTCAAGAATAATGCTTCAACATAACTTTGTTTAAAAAGTTCTCTCTGAGACTGAGTGAGTGAGAGAATTTGTGTGTACCTACTTATCACAACAAGAGGGGTACAGAGACAAACGAATAATAAGCTAACGTTCAACTTTTTTATTCTTCTTTTTGGTTTAGTTTACGTTCTCGCGTACTCAGAAGAGTTTAACCGTTGTTGCCTTGCCTGCGCCAATGCAATGCTGCTGCTGCTACACAAAGTCACACACAAAACTTTACTAAAATAGCTTTACATACAGCCACAGCTGCGGCGCGTTGCGTTACTATGAGTTAGTTAGAATATTAGTTTGATCCTCCAACAACACTTGCTCGCTTGTAGCTGCTGGGTATGTAATAGGTAATAGGAAAAAGGTAATAATATGTTGCACTTCTAATTTCTAATCACAACACAAAACACATCTCATATAGCAGGAGCATAAACTCTTTTAAAAATGTATATCATCATGAGAGGCAAGTAAAGCGAAAGAAGAGAGAGAGAGAGAGATAATGTTGTTTATTATTAGAGTGATGGCTTTAAAAAAACGTTGGTAGACTTAAATGGAGTTCAACTGACGATATGACGATGATATTTGTTATGATGACTGTAGTATTTGCTGCTGTGTGTTTATGTGACTGACAAACTGTGTGCCTATGGCCTGTAATAATATAAAGATGATGATTAGGATAAAATAATGCTATATGCGAATGTTGTTGGTTGGTAGTATGGAGAGAGTGAGTAGGGCCGAGTATAACAAACAAAAATGAAAGATTCATACATAATCATGTTTGCATTTGCAAAAGAGCAGAGTTGGTAAAATAAGTAAAGCAATGTGAGTAGTAGTAGTAAATGTAATGTAATGTTGTTTGATGAGGTGAATTGAATCTAGGAATAAATTTGGCTTCTAGGCACTTTGTAGGCACACGACGGACGACGACAACGTTCACTTTACTGGCCGTTTTTTGTTTCACCGTGCCATCATGGTTTGGTGCGGTGCTTGCTTGCTGCTGCTGGCTGTTATGGTGCTGCCTGCTGCAAGCAAAAAGTTTTTTATTTTGTTGGCCATTTGCCGGATTCATGATTCTCTGCATATTATGCTAAAAAACTCTCTCTCGAGCGCAAAAAAAACGGTCGGTTGTGTTTGGTGTCGTCGTGGAGTGTCGTGGTCGTGATTTGATGATGATCTCTTCTATTCTTGTTGCGTTGCTGGTTTAGTGATATATGTACTATGCATGCGATTAAAATAGTCAACTTTGCTTCTCTCTTTTATTTGTTGTGTAGCCGAGGCAATTATTATTATTATTCTAATTTCCAACGTGTAGGGGGATGTTGAGCTCTCCGTATTATCTCGGCTACAACATGAATATTATCACCATAAAAAAGTCAAAAACAATAATAAATATGGGATGTTACTAGGATGATGATTGGATTTGTGTGCAGGGAGCATAATAGATGTAAGCCTGGTTTGTAGGCGTACTTTAATTTAAAACTTACATGGCCATATAGTATTATGAATTGTATTCATAATAATATAGTATGCGATTATTATGTAATTCTCATTTTGCTGTTTTTCAACAACTACTGGGCATTTTTTGTTTGAAGAACTCAATCTTGATTCTTGCCCATTTTTATTTGTCCACCCTCTTGATTTTCATGTTTGTGCGAAGCAAAGTTCGCCTACGCACACATTAATTACTACTCATCTTACTCTTAAACACAATTTTAAACAATGTAAGTACAAATGTACCTATGCATTCCTTAATAGAAGACAAGTCAAATTTTTCATGCACTTGCAAAGAGGAAGGAAGCGAAGAAAGGTCGCTTGCTTTGCTGACGCTCTCCATTAATCCATTCCCTAATAACAAATGGCTACTAGTAAATGCTTGCGTGCTGGCTGCTTGGCTATATAGTGTACTTATGGTTAAAGTTAAAGAAGGTACATTTTCAGAAATTGCTATTCTTAATTAAGGAATCATTGATTTGTCTTGTCAGTCCGACTGTCTTTTAGTCAATATATTTGATTGGATATATCATATGTGGGCGGAATATCTTCTAATTTAAAAGAATAACCAGGTTATTAATGAGGTCGAAGACGTAGAATGGATGCGCGAGGTACTATCTATGTGTACGTTTGTTTACGAGGTTCAAAGGTACAAGTACCCGAAAACCAATACATTACGGGATTTAATTGATAACCATCGTTATTTTTTATTTTGACGGATGCATTGATTCTACTCAAGCTACTTTAGTATTTCCGTTATGTCAAATTTATTATTACTATTATTACTTATAAATTAGCTTTCAAGCAAAGTAAGAAGCGACCGATCACATGTGTACTTAAGTGAAGTAGATAGATAACCCACACAGAGTGAACGGCATGCCCCAAAGTATATGAAACTTTTTTACTTCTAAAATTGTTTTTTTTTTCCGCAAAAAAGAGCTGATGTCCGATATAATCATTTAGCAAGCTGTTATAAGACTTTACCAGAAATACAAAATAGTGGTAGCAGAAACAGAGAGATAGGTAATCAACGTAGCATAAATATTGTACTGTGTACTTATGGAGTGACTGATTGTGAGTAATTCAATACAGGAACTGCACTATTGGGTACAACAATTTTCTGCATTTTCGCATGATTTCTTCTTATCATTATCATGCTTAGTGGTTCTGCTATGCTGCATTACTTCCATCTCCATCTCGGGTATATTGGTGCTATTAGTGTTATATGCCAAGTTTTTTCATGATCCCACAGGCAACAATTATGGTAAAATTGTAATCGTTTCATCCATTTAAGAAGGCTGGAGTATATGGCGAACGTGAATGCTACTTTACCTGACTGGTACGACAAAACTTTCATTGAGACGAAATGGAATGGCAATGGTCGTTTAGCAAATTACACGCATCAAATTTTATAAACTGTATTGACAAACATAAAAGTTTACTTGTGACGCTGTCTCGGTCGGATACGTTTCATATTTCATTTTACTGTAATGAATAATTCATGACTGGGTCATGTCATGACTATGACGAATGCGAATTGCGAACGTGACAAAAACGAAAATATTTTATCAAAACAAACAATTTGGATGTACGGTTCAGAAAATTGAAATGTGAAGCCTAAACTCGCAACGTTGCATGCAATTGTAAGAAAAGAATGAAAAGATTATTATTTTAAAGACCTAGGAGCGGCAGGTTTATGCCAAATTTCCGTTCGTCACGTTATCACTCTTAGCGACTTTTTCTGATGGCGATAAGTGGCAGTGACACTGACGCATCTGCCATGCACAATATTCTGTTGTATTGTATGAGATATTTAATAAAGTCTGTACTTTACGTAGTTCAGCTAACTGCTAGCTAAATCGCTTTTTATATTGATATTTTCGATCTTTTATGAATATACTGCTGTTACGGATGACACTTACTGGTGTTAAATGAGATTATTATTCCACAAAGGCACATGAACTTGCCTCTCTAGATCTAAAGATTAAACATGATTAACAACCGTAAAGTGCAGATAGAATATAATAATATGTATGTACCTCGTGAAATGTATTTAATAGCTATTCAAATGCGAATTCGGCCGTACTGAAGCGGAACAACACTGAATTTCATTTTCAATTAGATAATCTACCTTTATAATAATAATATATCAGTACAGTTTGTATAACGCTGCATGTCAGCCAGCGATAAAAGTCGACAGTTACAAAAAATCAGCAAGTATCCACCATCGCAACTGAAAGATGGAAAGTTACCTATTTGTTACATGTATGTAGTTTGGTTTAGATTTCTATATTATGCAAGGATGTAGCATAAATCTCCAGTTGTCAATTTCAAAGAATATTTTTACAGATTCGTTGAAACTGGGGTTTACATTTGGTGATCCATTTCCATGTACTGCTAGATATTTACATGTTGTTGTTGTTATCGTCGATATTATTGTTATTCTCACTTCATAGCTCTTTGCAACAAGCATCAGCACAATTCCACTCATCTCCCTTCACCCAGGATATTATTGTATGCTACATCACTCCTTAATATGGGCTAGTTGATGTTAATTGAAACCGATTAAGTTCAACTCACTCATTCCTTTGTTATATTGGACTTTCAAATGTTACATCTGTCATCATAATGTAATCATGTACGTCAGAATGAAAGCAATAATGCCATGTTTATATAATGATATATTTCAGTCAAGGAATAATTTCATAATGAGGTTAGATTATAAAGTTCGTTTATATATCGTATAGAAGACAAGGAAGCACCGTACACAATACGTAATCCTACCCCAACGGGAAGATGTCATTGCAAAAAATGACACTTTAGTAGATACTATAAAAATGTATGCGCTAAATTAATATTTTTTCGTAGCCCTTCATTCTTATAAATTTAACGCTACTAAAACAGGATTCTTGGATGAAGGTACATCCTTTCATTATAGTTAGCATCATTGTTATTGTCAGTTCTGGATCTGTGCGCACATTTACTCTCTTCACTCTTTGTTGCGTTACTACGGTAGACCATTAGACGCTCAGCATTAAAATTGAGTAAATAATACTTGTATTCACATCATAATATTCGGTGAAGAATGAGGGAGTAGACAATTCTTAACAGCTCCTTTTGAACTATAGACTGGGCTAGACTACGTCGTAGTTAAAGCAACAATGCCAAAATGCCAACAATAGTCCAACAGCTTAGTATAATAGAAAGTTTATTACCAAGGTAATTTACCAGTTATGTAGTATGCAATATCAATTTTTGAAGGTTCATTATTTACGCACATATTTTTAGTGTTTCTGGTGCCTTTATAACTTGTAACAACACCTTTGATTCTCCGTTTCAGATAGGTAGTTCACAAGCAAGATATAATAGGTGGAGCTAATACAGCTTTACAACAACGGTTTATACTACACGATGTGAAAAAATAAAGTAGCAGATTATTATACTACAACGAATGAAAATTGATCGAAAATTTGCTCTTTATGAAAGAATTTTCAGTCTCGGATCCACGTAGAACCTATTTTATGGAATTATACAGTCAAGTACATTGCGGAACCGTCTATCTGTAGATTCATCGCCAAGGTACAGGGACAACGACCTTTCGGCAAACGATGGAACATTATCTTGTCTCGTCTCGTAGACAAAGCAATGCAGAGACAGACCCGACCTCTATGTAGGTTCCATTTAATTGATGACAATGGTATTTATACTACCAATTTCCCGGTCCGTTGAACATGTATAAACAATGACAGAGAAAGGTACCTAAGGAGTCAAATGTATTTTTCCAGCACATCGAATTCAATGAGAAGCCATTTAAAAGTAGCCCATAAAAGTGAAATATTGTAATGGACTCAAAGAAAATTAAAAAGGCAAAAATGTAGTACATGTAAAGAAAAAAAAGAACAATTCGGAGAATTTAATCGGAACAATCTTACAACCTGCATCACTATCTGAAAACACTAACCAGATCTCTCTTACTTCTACTGTTTAAATTAAAGCCATTGTTGTACAAGGATTTTGTTGCAAATTCCAAATGTGGTCTCGATGAAAGTTGCATACTAATTGTTCATTATTAAAATACAATTATGTACCCACGATGCTATTTGTTTGTGATTTTAATAAATTTTAACCTTTGGGATTTAAACATGTAGAGAGACGCATTCATTTACACCTCTAGTCAATTAGGTAGATGTGCTAGTTCCTTTTTATCAAATGGAAGTATTTGATCTTTTTCGTAAAACAAGGTTTGCCTTTATATTTTTTAAACGGTTGATTTTTATGAAACTTCCTTTAGTGTAGGATAATTCTGGTCATTTCATCCCACGCTTCGTAACAATACACTTTACGGCTGGTTTCTGGCTCTTGGTCAAAAGAATCATCCTCACATTACAAACTTGAATTTTTAAGCTCTGGCAATTTTTTGGCATAATACAACAAACATGAAAATGAAGTCAGTGTGTGTTGTCTGCTGATATCTATACATCATTATTGCTAATGATAACAATGTGTACAGAAGAAGATACAGACTACTTCTGCAACTTGCCAGTTTCTCTCTTAATTTGTTAAATCTTTTTACCTTTTTTGCCCAACATTTGGCTTCAAAGTATGCATATTGTAGCGAATCCGTTCAGCGCAAATAATGGGAAGCCGACATCGACAAGAAACTTGACCAAGATCAATATCATCGTCTTTTCTTTTTCAACAACTACAGTCACAGAGCTTAAAAGCTAAAGTGGATTATTGTATTCTACCCACATGCACAACTTCTTCTTCATTCACCTGAAACTTGTCTGGCTGAGAAAATTGATGATGAAATTACGAAACGTGTGCTTAAATGTCGCTTAACTAAGGTGAACTTGAAAGCTGCGTTCTTGATCTTCACTATTCCCTATTTTAGCTAGTACGTCAAAAAAAGTAGTATTAGTAGTCCTGACAGTGACGCCTCATCACACACAAGAGACTTATATGCATTTTTATAGGCTTGCATAAAGCTTAATATTCAAGAGCCGCTGTGCGTGTGAACGTGAGAAACGTGCAGCGTAGTTTAATCCTAATTTTTTTACTGCTTGATACGTCTTCCACAGTAATTTTAGAAGCTTTGTCTGTCCGTCTGTTACCATCCCATTGATTTCACGCTTCAGGCGCAGATAATTTGTTAACAATTGTGACTTTTTATAAGACCGTTTTTTACTTTGACCAATTCTTCGCGAATAGAGGATGAGAACGAAAATGTACGACATGCTGTGTATATGTATGTGACAAGCGGAAATTGTCTGTTATTCCATTGTGTCAATTACATGTCATGCCAGGCTTGCAAATTCTTCTAATTCACATTCTACGCTAGTATGGAATTTTATACCTTAAGGCAATTAGCTAATCGTTTGTAGGTTACACAACCATAACTTCATAACTTTATCCAGTTATCAGCAGTTATGAATAATCAGCGGCGCATTTGTATCCGGATTAGCAGTTATTTCGTATACTTGATGTGCAATATTTCATTTAGGTAATAATAATACACAGATATAAGATGTCCATTGCAGTCATCCCACACAACACAGCGTATCAATATCATCAACTTTAAAAAATCGATGCATTTTTATTGATGCCCGAAATCGGTCAAATGACCTAGTTATTTCATTCCTTCGCTATGTACACAAGCATTGCTTCCTTTGCAACGAAGCTATAAAGTTGGCAATAAAAGTCCATGTTTTGTATACTTTTACTTTATTATAAATATTTTAATCTCGGTTAGGTTGTCTGACATGCAATTATTGTGCTATCGCCGTTGTTCATTTTTTTGAAATTCTAAAACAATTTAATTCCTTCATTTATTTCTTCTAAACATTTTTATCATATGATCAATGTTATGTGGTCACCTTGAGCTTGACTTTTTGAGCAAATCAACAGAGTCAAAGATGCATACCTAGTAATAATTGTTATTAGAATATTCGAGTCAATGACAAGATTTCTAAAAGTTCACACAATTACTTCATCTACCCATTAGTTTCGACGTAGTTTAAAATGGTTTCATTGTATACTGGAAAACATAACTAGACGAACTAGACGCGAATTTTAATTTCACGTTAAAATGAAAGCTGGTACTGATGGTTATTAATTGCCACAAGCACTACACAACAATCATAATTACTAGGTATGCAGCAGTCACAGTCATGAACGAAGCGAAATGTTGTACGTTTTTAGGTTTCCATTAACCTAGAACTTGGATAATAAGCAGTAAGTAAAATACTAAAATATTGAGTTTCTAAAGACGATGTATAAATCACATAACCAAAATTAAGTTCGACGTAATTGCCAAAACAGAAAGAAATTAGTTGAACAACGTTTGCCGTATACAATTTTATTTACCTGATCTGCCCTCTGGGAAACCACTCATATTTCATGACAGCTCCTGCCCTGCCTCAAACTCCTTAAGCGTGGGTGGAACTTTGAAAGTTGTATTATTAAAAGGTGTATGATAAATATCTCAGTCTGTTGAGGATTTATTCTGCGGTCAATAATTCCATTTACAGTAAGCATAGTAGAAATACGTAGCATAGGTATGCAAATTTCATACATCGTGCGTGTACAACTACAGCCCAAAGTTTTCTTCTTTTTCATTTTTGCATGCATGCCTCATCATAATGGCCAAATAAATGTCTCAATATTTTCTATTAATAAAAAACTGCACAAGGCCATCCACCATTTGAAATCTGCATGGAAGCAGATTATTTGTGTTTTTTATTTAAGTGTGGTGAAATTAGATTCTGATGTTTAGAAATCGTTTTCCTGTTCATCGTGTACTTGCAGCTATGTATTATGTATAGGTAGATCTTAACCTATGAACTTTGAAAACAATATTACGGCTTATCTAGGCCAATAATATGTAAATTGATATTTGCAAAAGCGGGAATTAAACTGGTGATAAGGTGTTATGTTCTTGTTAAGCATATCAGCAGAAATCCGCGTATAGCATTTACTAAGCGTTTTTCCTTCCAGTGTCTTTAAGCATTGAAAGAGGTACCATGCCAAATACATTAACACTTTTATGAACGTTTAGTACAACGAACTCAAAAACAAGATTAAGCTAATGTATGCATATTAAATGCTTTCGTTCAGTTTAAGTGATGAGAAATGTCATCACAATTTGTAGAATAAGGTAGCATACTGTATTATGTAGGGTTATTTTATTTGAGAACGACAAATCTGGAGCTGCCTGTTAAAAAATGCTAGAAAAATGACATCATGATGCTCCGAATTAAAAGTGTAATGGATATCGTAGCAGTTTCAACCGACATTGAGCAGAGCCTTGATGAAAAGAAAATGATTGCAAACGCATTAAATGAAAATGCGTTTTTTAAACGAGTGTAAGTAATTATCTCCTTCATGAACCCATCACACATGAGAACCTCCTTTTCTAAAATAATATTCCAAGAAGATATCATTAAATTTTGCGGGAGATTAACATTTTTTTTGAAGTTCCTTTCGCATGAAAATTTGGGATTTTGAAATTATGGATCAAATAAATGCAGACGACCTGCGAAGTGAATATAAGCCCGGCTGTTGCTGTTACATGAATCACTTATGCATGTATATGTAATTATTCGGTACTATCCTTTTCTCTTCCATAAATCCGCACTTGAAAATTAAACCTTTCACACGCCACGTTTTTACCTTGGCATTTTTGTTTGACACGTTAGAACTTTGTAACAGATAAGTAGTACCCACAACAACATAACTTACACAACACTTATAATATTAGGTTAGCGTTAAGCACACCAGCACATTATTTATATCAGCCACCTTTTTGCATATTTAATTCCTTGTTAACCTACGATAAGATGAGCTAGTGTTATCTCTCTCACAGTATAGCGTGACACACTATAATTCTTATGCATGTATTCAAGTAGAGGAATCATCACAGCGATTAAAGTTATTCCTTCCTTCTTGAGCTTTTTTATGAACCATGCTTTTTCTGCCTTTTGGATAATTCTGGAAAAGTTCAGTGCATTTTTTATCAACCAAAGTAATAATTGAATGCCCCCTCCACTTATTTGCATATTGAACTTGATCGAATGACATACCCAACCCATCCCGCCTTTGATAAGGCAAGCATTCAGCATCCGTTATTCACAAGTTAGCAGATTGCCAAACTATTCCTTTAAAAAATGAGATTTTATCATGCAAAGTAAAAAAATGTCTAATGATAAACACATCTAATCCCGCTTTTCTTGTGCTTGCCGGTTAGAGTTAGACGTGCATTGCATTGACAAAATTTATACTCCTTATTTTGCGTTGTAAAATTATTTCAGTATCATATGTGAACCATGGAACATTTCGTAAAAGTATATAATTAGCAATATCTGAATTCTTTTGACCGTGTAAAATATTGTAACACCATATACTTCAGTACTCCATGTCCCAGTCTCACTCAACGTCAGCTAATTTATCATCTCCCGGATCTATATTTAGTTTTAGTCGGACAAACCCTATGGAAGATTGTCCATGTGTACACATAAAAGGAAAATCATTTCAAGTCAACTTTTGATAAGATATGTTTTGAAGAGAGCGGACGAATCCAGATTTTACAGTGACATCAAACATTTTAATCAATTACTAGGTAGGTTTGTGTTGCATGATTTCGCTGTTTAGGCCGCCGTGGATGACTGATATAGATTGTTTGTTTGAAACATCATCGAGAATGGGAGTGATGATGAAACATACTGCAGAGCATGAGAATGAGCACGACGAACTATGTTTCCAGCCACATACATCAATCTTTTCTTCAATTTATTTATAAAGCGATCGTTCTCAAGTAAATCAATATTTAATTATGTTAATCCGGGATTATAGCAGACGTAGCTGTATTAATTAATGCACATACAAGAAAAAGAAGTGGCTTCTGGACCTGCTCGGTCGTCTGCTGTAATGTTGAGGTAATAGTGTTTCGTGACATATTTATAAACTTGTCAACAAAGAAGCCATTCAGTAAGTAAAATATTGATAACATAACACAACACTGTATAATTTATCCTATATCGACTTCAGCTACATATATCACGTGGTCATTATAACAGAAAATGAAACACGTACATATTTGTAATATTAACCTGTGCTGTGCATGTGTAGGTCCTTACATCTACGTAAAAACCCACTTGATAAAATTTATGAAAATGTTGCAATAATTTAGTGGGTGCAAGAAATATTCCCCAATGAACCTGGTGAAAGCATTAAAGGCTAATTGCACAATATTCGATTATTCATTAAAATCAAGTGTAAAAGGAAATATATCCACATGAATGAAGTGCTTAGGAATCTACATTCCTTCACATAAAAAAAATGTTTTACTATGAACATGACCTTAAAAATGGCACATATCAACAATGAAGGTCAGTTTTCAAATTTTCACTTTGGTTAACTGTAAGTGACTTTTATAATTGACCTGTTAAGTTTACTGTGGACAAAGTTGTCATTCTTTTCATCATTCATGAAGTAACGTATTTATCCTCTACATATATAACTGATATTTTTATTTTTCATTAAATGATATACATCTATTTAAAATAAGCTTTATTGCTAAACCTCAACTTGTCAACTTGTGTTGCTGCTAAATTCGTAAAGGTCACTCTGTTTCACGATCAATTCTCTCGTTGCCCCATTGTACGCAAAGGCAGCTTGCTACAACTTTGATGCTTCAATATAAGAGACCCACCAATTCACATTAAAGTAGCCTTTATTACTCCACTTAATTTGCATAATTACTATTGAGGTAAAATAAAGAGCAAATTACTTTTAAGGACTTCAGCTCTGATTATGTTTAGTCATGATCTTGTCAGCACGTGTTTAATTATGACTTAATACTTTCAGTCTTGAACGTTGTACGTCACCACAAATCATTAATTGCTATATATTGCTGCATATTCTTTTATATAAACTGAACCTTTGTTGTGAATTCAAATGATAGCGGGCCGCTCGTATGGGGTCCTAATAAGTTTTTGAAGTGAATTCCACAGAATTGATGAATTGAGCCGAAAAGTCTGTCACTTAAAACTGTATTAAGGAAATAGTAATATGCGGCACATTGGTACACAGATAAGAGACAAACATTTTTATTCATGTACACAAACGTCATTCATGATAGTGCAGAACATCACCCCCCACAAAAACATTTTTTATTGATGCTTAATGTTTATCTGCCTATAGTAGCAAAATCCATAATCACCATCATTATCATTATCATCGTCATTGTTATTGTGATAGTGCAGATGACATATAACAATGCACCTTGCTTAATTCTTTTCACAATCTAGGAGCGCATGCATGCATGTTGTAAAATGGTACAAACTTGTCAATGATTATGATACCTATGAGTAGTAGGACAATAATGAATGCAAAAGATCGTAAAAAATGTGTAGCTCGTGCACTTTCCCATATAGATAGGCATGTATTTTTTAAAGAAGGGTTTATGCGTGAGCAATTTAGCTGTCAGCTAGCACAAGTTTTACGACACTCATTATGCCGTGCAAAATGCAGATGCAGACAGATGCACCACACACATTGTGATGAAAGTAATAAGATTTAGGATTTGAGATTCGCATTTACACACAAATGCACTAAAAATGTGTTTTTACTTTGTAGCAGTGGTAATCACCATGGCTACATGGGTGCAGCGTGATTTGATATGATAACCCTTGCGAATTGGCTTGTAAGTAGTGTAGATGTGGTTGAACTCTACCGTGAAGAACATGAATACAATATTCATGATATCGTGTAGATATTCTCCTCAGTGACTTTTTAATACACAATGTTATGTTGTATATAGCAATTCTTCCATAAAATGTTGCTTTTGGAAGATATACATATTTTATAAATTGTATCATTAAGTAATTGCACGTATACATTGGGCATTAGTTCGCATGAAATATAATACAGGATAGGAAGGAAGCATTATATGTGCTTTTTATAGGCATTATCGATTTTAGGTAGGTAGCTGCACACTCATTATGATGAATGTGAGGAAGATGACTACAGCGAATGACGCTATGTTAAGTAAGATTGGCAGTAAAGAAAAGGATCTCATTATCATTATAACGTGCATAATATATTTAAAATTAATATTCGCAAAACGTCCAACTACGTAAAGGCATGCATAATGGAAGCATATTTTAGGAAAAAAATACGCATTGCATTAAAGAGAATGATGAACAAACTTAAAAGGCAGACTGACGGTGATGTAGGTGCATGCAGATATGTATATTATTATGCCTCCTCCATCATCCATTATAAACTATGATTGAACAAGAAGGCAATAAACTGACAAGACGAACGGATTCTCAAACATGATGAAGGTGAGGAAGGTAACATTACTTAAGTTCACCTAAGCCATTAATTATACTGTGTTGTTACACAGTCAACAACATCTCGTCTCTGACAGCACACGGACGGAAAACAATGATCTACGCTGAATACGTACGGAACAAACACGATGGAATATTATAAAAGGTGCTTTAGCTTTATTCTTTGTGCACGACTAGCACGATGAGCAACTTGCTATATATTTCATGTATACCCAACTGAACTATCTCTTTGATCACACAGGCAGCCACCACCACCACCGTGCAGAATACAATGGGATGTGATTATGTGTGATGTGTGCATTGTGCATTGCATTTATTAGAATGAGAGTCTTCATCAAAGAGAAAAAGGAAGGGATGCACTTTATGAGTAAACTGAAGCTCAACGCTCAACAATGGTGAATGGGAGTAGTAATGCATAATATGAATGGTGGGTAGGAGGAATAGTACAATACACATTATATGGACTCAGTCAGCAATCAAACAAAGGCTTATTCTTTCGTAATGCCGACAATAATGGAACAGTTCGTAAATGCGTACGATGATAGTGCTCTCCTCCGCGAAGTCGAAATGCCTTCACATTCATGCTTTACTCCTGACTGACGCATCAGAGGATGAAGAAGTCAAAATGTTGCAAAGAAGAAGAAGGCAAAGACGACGACGGTGAATAGCACTGAAAGGGTAACATGTCGTATATTACTACAACAACAGCAAAAAGGCAATAATAATACAATGGGTTTAAATTGAAAGGTTCAGCTCAACTTTCTCATCATATCAAGCATGCATGTGTGTGTTGTCTGTGTTTGCATTGTGCATTGAGGATTATGTATGTATATATGTGGAAAATATGCCCAATTTAATATAAGACAGCGTGTAGTGGAAGAGGTAAATGATAATCATAATGCATCGGTATCAGTAGCCATTGCTTCTATCATGCAACCTAACCGTCATCATCATCATCAGTTCATCAGTAAGCACAGCAGCAGCAGCAGCCAAGCAATTTTTTACTACATAAAAAATCAAACTGGCTGGCTGGCAGGGTATAAAAAAAGAAGAGCAAAGCTGTCTGACTGACTGCCTGCTGGCATGCATGGCACAATTTACTTTGATAATCTAAGTAATGGAGTAACGATACGTAACAAACAACACAGAAATACGGAACGAAACACACAAGGATAGATTTACAGAGACGAGCTCTTATAGAAACAGAGAGAAATAATATGTACATCTTCTTATATGAACATTATGAATGTAGTTCAAGTGTAAAAGTAAAAATGTGTTATTCAAGCAGATAGATTACATTATGAATACATAATGCATTATAAATATCAGGTTGACTACTACTACTACTACTCCTTGTTGTAGTAGTGGAGGAGGGGGAAGTAAGTTGTTGTGGTAGTAGTGATATTTCTCTCTATATGCCTCTATTGGCTATATGGGAATTTTGGCTATATAAAAAAGTTATAAGTTGATATATGAAGAGCAACGATACCACATACACGGTACTACTTCTGAGAGCATAATATTCAAAGCACTTCTCACCAGTTGTATTTATTGTAATGATAATAAAAGAAAGAAAAGAAGAAAGGGATACTTATTCACACAATCATAATAACTGTTACTTGCTACTACCACCTTGTGTCGTGTGTGTATGTCTATCTGGCACTACTACCAACTGCTAGCAGCAGCAGCAGTAAGCACAGGGATCATATAATAATCACATATATAGCGATATTAAATGTACAGGTTTGCAAAAAAGCCTAGGCCTGAGATGTGAGAGTGTGTGTGCTCACACAGTGGTGAACAGAAAAGGAGTCATATTTTTTTAGCAAATGAGTTTAAAGAAGAAGTGCTTTCAAGAGACAGAAGGCTAAGGCTCCCATAATCATAATCGTAATCATTATTTTATCATTATCAACATCATTGCCATCATCGTATTTATTACTGCTACCGCTACTGCTACTGCTACTGCTATTACAACATATTATTATTATTATTGTACTTTTGTGTGTGTGTGTGTTGTATATCTCTTTATCTCTCAAGGAGAAGAGTGATCTCCTCTGCATACTGATCTGATATACATGCACAAACAACACCTGCACAATAAATTGCAATATTATGCAGTTTTAAAGCCAGCGGTAATTAACTAGCTGATTTGTAAATTGATTTTTTTAGTAAATTAATATTAATGGAGCTGCTTTGGACTACTGGACGCCTAATCATTATCCTTAGCACAGTTCAAGGAGCGAAAGAAAAAAATAGTAATTCTTTGAGAAAGTAAAAATTTGCACGATTTGCAAAAGAAAGCTGTACAGTATCAGTTTTCACAATGAAACAAACAAATGGACACGACAGTATTGAACTGCACGTAACAGATAACATTTAAATGTTAATTATGGATGCGTGTGGAGTTGTAAAAGGGAAGAGTTGATGAAGCTTGACTCTATATATCTATCCAGTATAAACAAGTGTGATTTTATCAAGTTAAATGCCTTTTACATGTGGTTTAAAGTGAATGTAATTTATTTACCCATTTTAACTCTAATTTAATATTGATAGATTATATCAATGAACATTTAATAGGATGGTCTAATGGCCTATAAATATTATCAATCACTGCTACCAAATAAATAATAAAGGAATAATAAATAAATAATTACAGAATAACGATATAAATAAATATTGTACAGAAAGGACACTCCATATAATAGTGCTCTCCTTTGTGACTCTGTGCTAAAAAGACGGAAGTTGTGTTTGTGTGCCCTGCGTTGGTGGATATGATCGTCAGCTTTGCCTCCATGTACTACCAAATATACTAGTAGGACTCATAAATTTTCGTGCACGGGATATTTTTACTTTATATTTTTTGCAATATATTATACTCCAACCGAAACCAAGAATATCGACTAGTATCACCACCACCAACCACGCTAGTGTATTTTAACTATTCTATCATTTCCTGTTTATATCACCTCCAAGTTACATTACAAGCAACATTATACATCTCGTCATTATTTCAAACATCTTATCCATTGATTGTGCTTTGTGCATGTGTACGTACTCCTCCTATGCAAAAAAAATAATACGCTCGCTCATCCCAATGCTAATCAGTGGCAATGTAATTAAATACTTGGAAATAGTGTGTACTTAAAGGGTTCCGTGCAATGACCGTATTAGGTTTAATCGTAACCACCACCGCCTCAAGGACTATTTTGTTTTTAAACTGGTATTCCTATTGATACTACGGGCACATGGCATTATTACCGATACACCGACCATTTGTTTCGTACATGTACTAATGACCAACTTTTTAAAGCAACGTGGACACACAAGTGTGAACTTCCATTTCTAGACGTACTTTCTCTCGTCCTTTTATAAGCAATTCCGTACAATATTATATATTTTATCTATGCAAGGGAAAGCAAGGCAACGTAGTATTCTAAAGGGCGCAAGGCGTGCAAGGCACAATTTCTCTCATCATTTGTGACACGACGACGATTGATACATGCAAGTTATCTGTGATTGTGGAAAAGTGAAAGAAGAAACATATAAAAAATATTTTATCTCCATACAAAAAAAACAGTTGTACTTTGATTTAACTCTTATACTCTGAAAAAATGCTCATGGAAGGAAAAACCAATCTAATGTTGTAATGTTTACGAATCCTAATCTATGTATTGTATACCGCCCCAAAATGCAATTTTTAATGCGATAAAATTAGAGCTTATCTTCTTCTGTTTTATCAACACCAATAAATAACTAGTTTGCTCTTGTCGTACACACATCTCTATGCATACATTTTGCGTGTATGCATGGCTAATATAATATGATATATGTAGTAGGTACATATATATGCAGTTCTTATCGTATAAAGAACACTGTTGTAGTACACACCGTATTATCAAGAATGACATTATTTTTTAAGTACGTTTCAAGTGATAAGTGATGAGGATGATAAGACTCTCGTGATCAATTGTCACTGTGTGTTAAGCGTAATCATAATCATGTACATGAAAGCCACGTTACATCATCGATATAGCTAGTAGCTAATGTGCGTTTACTCTGGATTGACAAGACAAGAGATAGTGAGAGAGAGAAGCGTTTCTCGGGTTGTGCTCCAGAATCACGCAACCACCACCAACAACGCAGCGCAACGGGACGATGTGAATGAAGGAAGTAGACGGATGCAATAAAGCACTCTCTTTGCCGCAGGTGAAAGGCCGGCTTCACTCCTCTTTCTGTCCCACTTACCTTTCCACTCTACTTTCCACGTTGAGGAGGAAAGCGTCAGCAACTCCGCGTGTCTTTTACTTCGATCCACCGACCAACAACGAGGCCTCAGAACGGTTCCAATTGCAACATTTGTAAACAGTAAGAAGAAGACCATTTATTCCTGTGCAAATAATTATAGCAAATTGTTTATACCTAATAATTATACCTAGTTTACTTCTTGAAGAGGAGCATAGTGAAAGCATGGTTTAACCTCATCATACGTAGCCATAATGAAATGAAACATTTCAGTTAGGCAGCCTTGAAATAAGGGAGGCATTACTGGTCGCCTAATGAAAGAATTGTTGAATGATTGAATGTTTTTTTTCTCCTTTCCGCAGTGGAAGTGTAAATCGGAAATGGAGCCAGGCGACTTAAGAATAAACTCCCGATTACGAGACGATAGTGGGGTACCTAAAAACTCTCCTGGAAACTCATATGCGGCTGCTAATGAAGGACATTCCGTCCTTCATTTTCGCAGTCATGTGCGACCGGCAGTTATCACGGATGGGCGTAATATGCACCATCTTCCGTCGCCTATGATGGGGGCGCCCTTGGTTCTAGACAGGTATATTGAAAGGTACAGTTGGAAACATTTTTATAACATTATGTGGGGTGCAGACCTTTCTCAAATTTCACTTCATTTTTCTATAGAAATGAACCTGTCAAGGTATGGAGGGATCCGTCGTTAATGAATTCCGGTGAAATACGCCATGTTGTCTCAATGCAACATTCTGGAGTTGTCCATTTGTCCCATCCAATGGTGGCACATGGCAGCGTTAATACCAGTGCGAATGTGTACCAGCAGCATCATGACAATAAACCAATAGATACAACTAGTCGAATGGTTCCACAGAGCACTGCTGAAAGTTTAAGAGGAAGGGCACCAGTTGTCTATGCCCATGCTCCACATCCACCACCTCAAAACAACGTAAAACCTGCAGCAGACAGTTGGCGGCCTCCTGGAGTGCTCCAGTAAGAAATAAAAGTTTGCGTCAAAAATTGGTATTTTCTTAACTACGTAAACCAAGGTATTACATGTATGCTTTTCTTATAATCTGTAACAGAAATTCAAAGGATTTTCGCGTAAGTGTCACAGCAAAGAATTCAGTTGAGCAAGCCGTACACGACCACTTTGTGGAAAGTTTAAGGTTGGCACACCTAAAAGGGAACCCACCACCTCAACCTCCTGTCATAAAACAAGATGATCGCCCAAACTCTCATACATCAGCCCAAATGCAGCGGTATTATCCGCCGCCACATGACAAGCGACATCACGGTAAGCTTTTGATGATACACACATGCTCATCATTGATTCTTTTTACAAACGCCATCGCTAATTTTAATTTCCTCTTTCTCTTCCAGAAATACCAAACCCTCAGGTTATTTATCAAATTCATCAGCACATGAACAAGCCTGAGCTGCCTACACCACCTCAACTACGTAGTGATCCTCAATACCGCACCACAAATGCTGCTGAAAATAGTCGAAAGCACCAGATCTACGGGCCACCAGAAGTTATTTCCAGACCTCATGATACTGCGCAACAGAGTAGTATTAGATATGAACCAGAGCCAATGTCAAGGCTAGACGTACTTCCGTCCGATAACTGTGTTCGCTATCAAAAACTCCCTCCTGCTCCACGGCGTCCTACCCCCCAACAGAGTGACTTACAGATAGAGCGTAACAGAAGCCCATTCGCAAAACAAGCACCTCCGTCAGCGTCACCCAACTCCTATCACGGCTTTCCTCAAGCACATATAAGTAAACACAAGGTGAATAGTCCTGCACCGCCTCACATATATGGGAAACCGGGGCCTTCAACTCGACCCTATGACATCAACAATGATCCATCCGTACCATTACCCTTAACGTCAAAAGGTGGAATGACGAGACCTTCCCAGTCCTCACCAACGTCCTATTCTCATTCAAACCCCACACTCCCACAACATGACGTTAGAAAACAGGATGTTGCATACTACATGTACAATAATGGACCCCCAGGGTTTCAACCCTCCCTGTCCCCTCAAGCACATATGCATTCAATTCAAACTCAGCCCCTTGACCTTGGTGGCAAACGTAAGATTGAGGAGGAGCCAGTCTACAAAGGACCAATATCAGATTATTCTGACCACGCATCAATTAAACCAATGTATGGATCTCGAAAACCAGTTGAGGACCCTAGACCAAAGTTGCCCCCACACAATCATATAAACACTCATGTTCCTTTATCGTTAACTGTTAATGAAGTACCATCAAAGAGAAAAATAGAGGATACCGCTCTGCCTTTACACCTTGTTGATACCAAAAAAATTAGAAGCGAGGGCATGATGACTGGCGGTTCAAGCAATTTGATGATTGTGAGAAAGGATCATGACATGAAACCAGCAGTGTCAGAATATGTTCCGGAAATGCATACCAAACGTCCATATATTGACAATTCAGCCCCAATGTCCCTTACTGTTTCCGGTAATGATATTAAGCCGAAACAAGAACCAATGACCTCCACCCCTCCACCTCTGGACGTGAAACGAACAATTGTTAAAATTGGTGCTACCGATGCCACTTCTGTTATTCAGGCAGCAACATTGACTTCTCCCTTGTGTAATGGGAACCACAAAGAGGCTAATAATGTTGAACCTGCCAATTCAACGACAAAGTCAGATCAGAAAACCGAGGTAGACTTAACCAAAGTGAAAGTGGAACCAAGTCCGTCATCCTCATCATCCTCAACGAGTAATTCATCATCAACGCCCAGTAAATTTCAGAAGGTTCCAAAGAAGGCGTGGGTGCTACAATGGCATGAAGGTGATAACGCAAAATCTGCAGAAGAAAATAACGTATCTAAAGGAAATGAGTGTAATAAGAGCAGCGATGGTAACGGTTCATCCTCTGCGACCACTCGTGATAAAGGTTCATCCGAAGAAAGTAGTGATAAGTTACCGAATGGGTATGCGTCTGGAAACGCGGACAATGAAGGAAAGGCAACTACCACATCAGCGTCACAGTCATTAAATGGGTTTGGAAGGGAAAGGCCGAATGACAGTGATGCATGCTCTGAAAACGAGTCTGATAACAGTGGCAAAGATAAGACTTCAACAGATTCTTCATCTGCAGTGAGAAAACTAGGCCGGAAAGGAAAATGCGGTGGTCAATCGCCCATCAAACCCGACTTGCGTAAAGACGGACTTTGCAAAAGGCCACCTGTCAGTCAGTTGAAAAAGACTGGAGAATCTTTCATTCAGGCAGAAACCTGCAACAGAGTAACACCAAAAATTGGGAAATGTAGGGAATGTCGTTGGCACCCTCACGGTCGTGGCTCGAAGAAGCAGAGTGGAGCGTACTGCAGATTTTATGGTTTCCGTAAGCTAAAGTACACAAAGGGTGGGAGTTTGACAGTTGCAGGATTCTCGGATCCTTTCATAGATCCTCGAAAGGTATGCTTTATAGCTGAATTGGTATGAATTCCCAGCAAAATTCAAATTTGACAGCATATTTCTTATGAATTATTTTAATTTTTAACAGATTACTGAACACGACCAGTTTCGTTTGTGGCTTCCATCAAAAGTTGCTCCTAAAGGACTAGATGTGACGATGTCGAAATATCTACTCTCACAATTATGTGATCAATTTTGTGATTTAGTACGTCAAGAGGAGGAAGCGCGACAAGTGGTACGCACCCAAGAGCTCTCCGTTGTCGCCTGGAAACCCTTGCTAAAGGGAGTGCTGGAAATGTGCGATGTTTGCGATACAACCTTGTTCAACTTTCACTGGGCTTGTGGGAAATGCGGATTTGTGGTGTGCTTATCATGCTTTAAAACTAGGCAGAATGAAACGGAAGAGAAGGTAAGCAAATTGTTCCTCGACGCTAATTGTACCATTTATTGTTTACAAATATATACATAGGCACATAGGTACGTGTTTGCGATAGCATTTCCTCCACACGTTTATTTTCCTATTTTAGGATGCTGAGAACATTGGAAAGGATCGTGATGAGTTCAACTGGTTGCTTTGTTCCAACCGATGTGCTCATGAACTGGATAAATTGATGCTAGTCCAGACAATCGCAGGAGATGCCTTGACAGAACTGAATAAAAGCGTGCACAATGTGTGCAATTCCTGGAAAATTTCTCAGAATTGTAAATGTAAGATGGTTGGTCCGACGTCCGAAGTATCAAATGATAAGGAGTCATCAGAAGGAAAAAATAATGACGAGGTAAGCCTTTCCAAATCACTTATTATTATTACTCACTAATTTCTAATCACATTTCAGTTAAAGGCTATATTTTAATTTTTAAACTAATGCATATAATTTTATCAACCCTAGAAAAACTCCGATACTGCTAGTGCTAAGAGTGATAATGAGGCATCAAGTGATAACAATAAAGTAGATGCTTTGGAAAAGGTATTTAATATGACTGTACTAGAATACTAATTTTGAACTAGAAATCATAAATACTCAATGAGCAATGATTGGAATATTAATTTAATCTCATGTCGTTTTGATTCTAGGGTATGGAAAAGTCGTCAGAGGAACCTAAAACCAACAGTTCAACATCTAACAATGTAACAGCTCAGTTATCTCCTAATGGTGAAAGCAACGACAAAGCTAACAAGAAAACAGCAAACGGTTGTAGCGGCAAGGAAAGCGTCGACGAACCGTCGATGGAGTTGAAACATTTCAAACGCCAAAGCGCAGTGGAAGTTGTTATAAAACGGAAATTGGTTTCCTTTAGTGCTTTCGTATCATCAGAAGTCACTGAAAAATGCCCCAGTGTGAAACATTCTTGGCTGTGTAATGGAAAGTTGTTGAGATTGCTAGAGCCTCACAATCCAGAGAATGCAAGCATCTTTCATGAGGTGTGGAGGAGGGGACTGCCCGTGTTAGTATCTAATGTTGCTGATAAACTGGACAAAACATTATGGACTCCGGAATCCTTTTCAAAAGAATTCGGGGACTATAAAAATGATCTAGTAAACTGTATGAATGGGGAAGTAGTACCTAATCAACAAATGAAGAAGTTTTGGGAAGGATTCACCTGTGTTAACAAAAGGATACAAGATGACGATGGGGAGCCGATGCTGCTAAAGCTAAAGGACTGGCCTCCTACTGACGATTTTGCACAAACTTTACCCTCAAGGTTTCAAGATCTGATGGCTGCCCTTCCGCTTTCCGACTATACGCTACGTGAAGGAAAACTAAATTTAGCATCCAGATTACCAGTAGAATTTATGAAGCCTGACCTGGGACCTAAAATGTACATAGCTTATGGACAGGGATCTCCTTTGGACAAGGGAACTACTAATTTGCATCTTGATATATCAGATGTAGTCAATGTGCTAGTATACAGTGAAGGTCCTCAAGACGAGGACAAGGGGGATCATGACAAAGGTACTTTTATGATTTGGCATACTGTTTTATAAAGCACTGTAATGACAACATTAAATCATATTGCTAATATATATATATATCCTTTTTATTCAGCGATAATAAACGCGATAGAGGAATCAGACTGTGATGTGGTTACCATAAATCGCGTTCTACAAAATAAAGAAGTACCTGGGGCACTTTGGCACATATACGAGGCCAAGGATGCTGATAAAATCAGAGACCTATTGAATAAGGTACAGTAGCAACTGAATCCAAAATTTTGACGACTTTCTCCATTTACATCTATTTTGCTGACTGACGTTAACAATTCTTGAATTATGATTACTTCGTTAGGTTACCATCGAAAGGGGGGAGAAAATCGAACCTCACCACGATGCAATTCATGACCAAAGCTGGTACCTGGATAAAAGTTTACGTACGAGGCTTCGAACAGAGTATAATGTTAACGGATATCCCATCCTACAATGTGCAGGGGATGCAGTATTCATTCCTGCTGGTGCTCCTCATCAAGTGAGTTTTGACTAATTATAGGAATTAAATTAATTACCTTGCAAGCATTATGAAACGGGATCAATTACGGTGTGCGTTGTTTATATTTAGGTGCGCAATCTTCAGAATTGCATCAAAGTAGCTGAAGACTTTGTTTCGCCTGAAAACATTAGTCAAAGTTTTTACCTCACCGAGGAGGAATTCCACACGTTAAACAAATCGCAAACGAATCATGATGACAAGCTGCAAATAAAAAATCTTGTATACCACGCGGTGAAGGATGCACTAACTGTTCTCCTGCTACAAAACAATGAAAAGTCTGAAGTACATCAAAATACATCAAATGATGCGTTGGTGGCATCAACTGCGCTTTCCAAAGACTGTCAATTTCAGCCGAGTACCTCTCCTAAAGAACTTGCTCCGGTGGTTGTGAACGCAGCAACCAACTAGCTGTACACTCGTATAAACTTTCATTTGTTGTTATTACTTAGTTTGTTTTTATTAAAAAAATATTAACTTGTTAAATAATAATAGATACATATTATTATTGTGTAAGATACTACTACTATTGTAGCTACAACAACCATTTGAATCTATACCAACTCTGGTCGATCTCAAATATAAAGATTTCATTTGCATCCGTGGTTGGTCGTCGCTTTAAAATGCGCAGCAGGCGCAACAAGCGTGATTGATTGTTTGAGCAAAAGTGTAGAGTAGTTTAGATTAGAAATATATAGGTCACCTTTCAAAGATAAGCATATATAGTTTTTATTATGATTATTATTGTTAATGTCAGGGGTCTTTTAGCATATATATTTATATGGGTCTTTCGAACATTTTTCTCACATTTATCACATATTTTACTTATACGTAATTGAATAAATTTTCATACTGTTAAAAAAGTAGCTAATCAGTCAATTTAGAACAAAAATATACACATACATAAAATATATTAATATTATTACAGACTACCTGACTCACCGATGCAATCGTTATTTTTGCCCACTATGGCAGTGTACGTTAAAACATTGTTACTTTGACATAGTTTGTGCACTAATAATTATTGTTATTATTTAAAAGAGTTTATGACTAAATACACTGAATACAAGCTTTGCTGTGAATGGAAAACATGGAATATGGAAGACTAGCTTAAGGTTTAATATTCCGGTTTGCCAGTATGACTTTAAGTAAATGGAAGAAATGGTATAATAAGTATATAATCAAAGTTCTAGATTTTATTCGTTTAGTAGTGAAAGCAGTTATATATAATGAAATAGGTGTGTATGTAGCTAGTGAAAATATGATAATCACTGACGAGCTGACTTGTATGATGGGGATGCAAGCAAATTTGCAAAACATTGTACCTTGTTAGTACTGCTGGCACTGACGCTACGTTTCTTGTAACTCTACGCTCCTTACAAAGAGGCAATGACCAGATCAAAAAAGTATATATATATATTTTAAGAGAATCCTAGGTGTAAAAAAATCGTAAAGGGGAAACGTTAGGTAGTGCAGTTAAGTTAGTCCTAGTCGTATAACACATTAATTAGAATTAATTACTATACAAAAATAAAAACAATTGTGAAACTGACCAAGTATTTGAAGAAACGTTTATCAAAATCGAAAATGTTTTGCTCATGTAAAACTGAACTATATGCACGCAGCGGGACCTTGTGCTCCCGCTAAATGACCTGATGAGAGAGTGTATTTCTGATGATTATATTTCGACAAGTTGTACAATGGTGGTGGTATATGCGGTATAATGTACTGATAAAAAAATTGAAGATTATATCGAGAGAAAAAATAATGAACCTGGTGTAAAGTAGTATTTTTTTCGCATCCAGAAATTTAATTAAATATTTTATCCGTTTTTTAAAAATGAAATTGGCTTGCTAAAAAACCATAAATGTGGTAGTAATGAGGGACGGTAACAGAAGCCATGACCGGAAATAAAAAGCTAAAGAAAACTTTTTTAGAGAAAAGCGGAAAAAACAATATTTTTGGAATCGAAAGTTTGAAACAGTATTTTTTGTAGATATACACACACATGATATATACATAGGTATATATAGGATTGAGTTAATTAGCAAGAGACGGGAGTTTGAAAACATTTGAAAAACTCTGAAACAAAATACGTATATTTAATAAAAAATAATGTTAATAATATCTAGAAAGAAACACGGTAAGAGTAGAGTGATAGAGAGAGAGAGCAAGTTTTTTAGAGTGCATGAATCGAACTTAATCAGCAGCCGTATGAATTGTTTTTTTTTGTTGAAATGTTAAACTTACAATTTAGAAGAAAAACAGAATTTGTACTACAACAACTCTGTACCGCAACTGACAAGAGATTTTCTCCTTTTAATATTTAAAACGTGTAGTAAGCATCCTATATATATTCACTAACAATCTACTATGTAATACCTTAGATACAATATATAAACATTATGTGTAAATAAACAATAAATATTGATTACTTGTGTAGAGAGTATAAAAAAACTTAACGTACAATATTATTATTATTATATATAAAGTACTAAATAATCGTAATAAAACATGAAATTTTTTACTGATATAAAAATTCATTGACGCTTCTTGCAAGACTTATTGATATTGATAGCCTCGTAAATTTCAACAATGCAATACCCACCGACCGACGCTATCGCAACAAGCCAAAGTGCCAAGACGTGGGAAGGAACAAAGACAAAATCAAGCGACTTTGCCTTTATCGCACAAGATGTTCCCTTTGTGCCTACTTCACACCTTCACACTGTACATATATTTTTGTAATTGGTTGGCTAAAGGTCAGGGCAGCGGTTGAGCGGGGCGGGCTGAGAGAAACCATCGTGGAGGCCGTGAGAGAGGCAACTGGTTGGACGAGACGAGTTGCAGTAGCAAAAAAGAAGAGGCAACTAAAATGAATTGAGTGCAATAAACCAGCAGAGAAGCAGAAAAACCAACAACAGCATCAGCGGAACTGGAAGCATAACAATAAGTTGTTGTAAGACGAGCAGCAGAGAAGAGCGAGAGATTATGTGTTTTTTGATGCATTTAAGTGACTGAGCTCACAGCTCGTCTCTGTACTGGATTGTTAGAGGCAGAGGCGATTGATTCGTGTGATATTTTTTTGTGTGAAACTTGATCGACGCGACGGCAAAAAAAGCAAACAGTTTTTCAACTTGTTGTTAAAAAGACAGAAGGAACTTGGAAGGAAGTGGGAATTTGTTTGTTGCACTTTACTCGAAAGCGAAAATTAGTTTTTTTGTTACGCTTAGGCTTGTCACTGTTTTTTCAGCTGGCAGTTGCGTTTTTAAAGAAACGGAAGTGGGATTTTTTGATTGGTCCGTTGGGCTAATTGCAGACTTTTAAACTAGGCGATTACAACTATTGGAGTTGGATTTTAAGATTTATAAGATTTTAGGACTTGTTAATTACAAGTTGCGGGTGATAATTAGGATGTCAGGTAGAGAGGGTAGGTTTTAGTAGTGTTTTTTGCAAGTCGAACGTGGACTGACATTGACATTCATCAAAATAGGCAGACAGAGTTGAACATTAATCCCGGAGTTGGAAGAACAAAACAGCAAAAGTGATACTTTCTTATTTTTTATTGAGCATTAGAAGTTAATTTTAATCTGTTTAATTAGGTGAGGTAGCTTAAGCTTTCTTTTGAGCAGACGAGACATTTTACTAATTAGTAACAGCTGAGTAGAGTATTGTATGGAGAGATAAACGATTGTGAGAAATGATAACCTACGGATTTGAAACTAAGCGTTGACATATAAAGTAGTAGCGATTAATGATTTAACAGTGGAAGGCCTAGTTGCAGATATGATTTAAGTGTGCCTTAGGCAACGTCTCAAAATGGACGGAAATAAGGAGGAGGAAGAGGGGGCGGTAGCACCTCCATCAAAATTCCCTGTAATTGACTCAACATCCATTGTCACCATTATTTGGAATGAGGATAACACTGAGTTCCCTTGTGTATTCTGCAAACGCTTTACCGTGGATGAACTAACTTTGGGGCCCCTTTATCGGCTTCCCGCGGAGGGCGTTGTGACCCACTACTTTTGTCTGGTAAGTTGCCTTACAATTAAAGTTAATGTCATGTGTTATTTCCACAGTTTACTTGTTACGGATTTAGAACAGAAAAAATATTTATTTTACAATGCAAAGATCAAGGTTAGCTTAATCCTAAATGACATTAATTGTTTTGTTTCAGCTGTTTTCAGCAGCTTTGGTTCAGAAAGGCAATGATGGTCAAGGGATCTTGGGGTTTTTGGCTGCAGATATATTAAAAGAAACAAAACGTGCACAGAGACTCGTAAGAATCAACCAACATTATCTAAGTAATAATTGTCATCTCTATTGTATCTTTGGTCGTCATTTACGACTTCACATGTGGACAATATTTTTATTTCAGAAATGTTCGTATTGCCACACCTACGGCGCTTCAATAGGATGTAATTATTCTCGATGTAAAATTTCCTTCCATTACCCTTGCGGCATTGAAAACGACGCCAGTCTGCAATTTTTAAAGAATTATGAGTATGTAATCAGCTTGTTTAAGGGCCATACACTATGCCATTAAAATCAAATAAACACTTATGAGAGATTGATACGCCATTTATATTTTATTTTCTATACAATTCAGGGCATACTGCAGAGCTCATGCAATTCTTCCACCAGTGGGAGAAGGAACGGATGAACGGCAGTGCCCAATCTGCCTGTCTCCAGTGGACCATTCAGAAAGACCAATTGTTGGTTCTTGTTGCAAAAATGCGGTGTTTCATAAAATATGTATTCAGGTAAGGTATACCTTTTGTCATTACAGTTCTTTACGTGTATTTGTTTTGTTGATTTAATAACAAATTCTCTGTTCTTCTAGCGGATGGCTCTAGATCACGGATATTTTTTTAAATGTCCCACATGTAACTCAGCTGAAGATTTTCCTGATAGTGCTAAACTTCAAGGGATATTCGTCCCTGAACAGTACGAATGCCACTTCATTAACAAAGTTTTTTTGCTAAGAACCAATCACTTTATTGTATATTGCAAATTTATATTACCTATAGGGATGCGGCCTGGGAAAGAGAGCCAGATGCTTTTCAGGAGCTTTATCAGCAGTATAACCATTGCGACGCAGAGACGTGTGAGTGTCCCAAAGGTCGGGACTATGGAGCTAATAAAGGGTTCGTATTTATTTTAATTCAAATCCTACTATTCATTATGCAATATAATCATTTTTACCAGCGACATGCCATTTATCAATAATCTACTTTCGTTACTTTCATTTTTACTAGTGCTTGGTTGTTAGCGCGATGTCATACCTGCGGTAGTGCCGGGACGCATAGACAATGCGGTAAACTTGCCACAATTGATGAATGGGGATGCTCTTCATGTCTAGAAATTGCTGCAAGGACAGAAACGAGAAAATCCGCTATTGAAGAACCTATACCCCCTCCAACTGTGGAAGAACCACAACCATCAACTTCAGCTGCCAGTTTTGGCATAAGCAAAACCAAAAGTTCGTCTTCTGTGCAGAAATCGAAGAATGCTACAGCGAATAACTCGAATCGGAAATCTAAAGTGGCCTCAGTTGGAGTGATGTCAAAGAAATCTGTGGCAACTAATAATTCCAAGGACATCAATGCTGCGCTAAAGTCAAAATCAGCACCGGTGAATTACGACGACAAGACTGAAAATAAGAATGGTTCAAAGCGGGCGCGAAGAACTGGTGTACCTGTTGACTCGCCGGAATTTGAGAACGACGATGACAACGATGATGACTTTGATCTAAGTACTATTCATATACAACCATCCTGTCGTGATTATTTCCCACATACCAAAGAAATGAAGGCAAAGTTCGCAAAGAAATACGGCAGTTTACCGGATTGGAGGAATCATTATTTAGAAGTACAGCTGGTGGATATTTTCATGGATACGAGCCCAAAGAAAGCAAATGTTGCCGTATTAGAATCTATTGTGTCGGAGAAAGTTTCTACACCTGTTTTAAATGGAGGTATCTCTGAGACGACTGCATCCAGTAGTAAATTACCAACCAAATCTAGGAACGGGAAGGCTCGGAAAAATAAGAGCAGAAAGCGTAACTCACGTCGTGCCTCCAACTGGAGTAAAGGATGGGTCAAGCGAAAAAAGAAGCCCTCTGCTGCTAAAGTCAAGTCTGAAGTGAATTCAAGACATGCATCTGTAGAGTCATCTGAAGGAATGCCATCAGGACGATCGACATCAGCGTCACAAGCTGTTTTGGTCGGAATTCGAAGATCTCAAGAGTCACTACTACAGTTACAGGCTCAGTCAACAGGCAAGGTTGACGATGGCCAAAGCCTCACTAACAATAAGAATGAATGTAAAGCTGGAAGTACGTTTAAAAGTCGAAATACGAATTCTGATCAACGGAAACCATAGATTTATTTTGAAGCAGTAGTTAATAATTATAATATACTATTCAATTGTTTTGTAGCATCGAGAGCTGCGAACGGTAAACAAAGTACAACTGATAAATACTCGCCCAAGGCTTTTCGCCAACCCATTCTTGTAAGTAGTATATCTTCAATTTTACTCTTGTTGGCACAACGCGTACATATGTAATGTGTTCATATGTATTGTTTTGTAAGGAATGTCTTATAATCTTACAATTGATTGTTAACATATAATGCTCAATTATTTTGTTTTACGCAGCCAAATTCCAGTAACGGCACCCTTCACAGAGATAAAAGAGAGAGGTCTCCTTCTAGTAACGAATCTTCAAAGACAACTTGTCCTAGCAGCAGCAGCAGTGGATCCAGTAAATCAGTAAATGGTGTTGCCCTTGGAAAAAGTGTCAAGCAATCTCAGTCTTCTAGATCTGATAAGCCTGTAGTCAAAATTGAAGCTAATGAAGCCAGTATTGTCCCACAAGCTCATGGTGAAGATACAAGAGATGCATCACAAGTAGCGACTCCCAATGGCAGTTTGGAAGTAGACTTACGACAATCTGCAGAAGGCATCGCTAGGACCCTCCTCAATTTGGGGCCAAATGAAGCAAATGCTCATATGAAAATTTTAGAAATGAGCTGTCCTCAATTATTTAAGGGTAATTCTTCGTAATTAAGGATTTTTATGTTACTTTTACACTAATCTATAATGTACATGTATGATATCAAGTGTATTCTGTGGGTTGCCCATTGCTGTTGATTATTATCGTTCACAATTGAATGTATAATCACTGTGCATCCCGCCGAAAAGCTATAAGAATTGAACTGAAAGTACCTACCTATGCTAAAATGTATTTTTATAGCATTAATTGTTGTTTTTACTTAGTCCTTCTCCTCATGAAACAATTAAAAATTAATCAATATAACGCCGTTGGTTATGGTTCATGTAACAATAATTTCGTACAGAGTACTGAAATGCATTTTAGGTCGAAAAATATATTCTCCTTTTAAACTGTACATTTACAATTTGTTTTAACTATAAGTAAGTACATGTAATCCGAAAAGAGAGGAATAAGATTAATGTAAATGTAACATTTACATGGATATGGCTCGATTTGTTAGCGATTTATATATGATATAGACTATAGTGAAATATCTTCTCCGGTTTACTGAATCATCTGACTTCCAGAATTGAGTATCTTTGTTACAAGTACAGTGGTCGAATAACTGAATGTAACCATATTATTTAATTTTAACTCTTTTATAAAATTAATGTATTAATCTTTTAGAAACTGATTTATATAAAATGGTGTTGATATTTTGTTTAATTTGATGTGCCAATTTGTTTTTCATATTTGCACGTATTGCATAACTACCCTTTATGAGATCGAATATGCATGTTCGATATATAATTTTACATATTGTACAGCATCGTTAGGACCATTTATCTGTTGAGATGCATTCGTGGCTCTCCGCTATCTTATAGGCTTCAGAGAAGATCCATCTCTAATTCATATCTTTGAAACAATATGGAAAACTGAATCCATGAAAGCCAATTATATTTTCTTCAGTAAAATGCCATCTGTTGCTGCTGTAACAGCAATTCATAAGGCAAGCATAACTACATACATACACATTTTTAAATGAGTTGTACTTATCATGCATAATGTCTCACAAAAAATGAAATCAAAACATTTCATATAAATACTTCGTTTCACTTTTCAGTACTTAAAGTCTCATATACGATCGCATCATTTTCTCCCGTTAATTACATAATCTTCGTTCGTTGGTTTTCCGCTTACAAGTACCGGTATCCATTTATATTCATTCAGAATCAGCAAAACTAGAAGTACTAAACTTTGAAAGTAGGCATATCTTGTGCACTTATGCACTGAAAAAGCTTTATAAAGTGAGGTGCCACGAACGTTAGCTTAATGCGCTCCCACTAAGGAATTCGATTAAGTGTTTGCATTGTCTGGGTGGCGTGCACGATTGATCGATAAAAGGCTACTTACACGAGCTATCAAACATGAAAAGTTTCAACCTTTATTCACCAAGGCAACCGTAATTCATTACACATGGCGCAAATGTTTTAGTGCATTAGCTCAAAGACACGCTAGAATATAACCTTAACTAGTATATGTTTTAAAAACCGAAGGAATTCTATGAAATAAAATCCGATCTTCATATTTCTGAAAAATGAAATGAGTGCAAATGTTGCGGAATATAGGCTGCAATTAAAAGGTATTTACTATATTATAGAAAATTCGGATTGTCTCGTTTATCATTATTCACATGATTTTATTCTGTTGCATTTACGATTACATTATGTATTTGTACGGTATCATTTTGCTTTTGTGGATTGGCTTAGATCACTGTCTACCAAGCCACGGTACAGTTTCCTGAGGAACGGAATGATATAAACAAAACGGAATGTTTTTAGAACCCAATTCCAACTAAAGTAAATGTTACTAAAGTGTGTATTTAACAATTTAAACTGGATTCATTAAATGATATGTTTTATGGCGAATTTATTGTGAAAGCACCATGATTGATAAATGTCAATTTATCTAATGCCGATGCACTGTTTGCCACACTAGTTTTGAATCATGATACCCCATTAGTCAACAAAGAAATTCAATAGGAGCAGTACTATCGGTATAATCTACAGTAAAATCCATAATTAGAAGATATTTTATAAATAAAAATACTATTTTGTTTCTGTCGATTATTTAGACAACAAAACGTTGTTTAACATTTTGGATGCAAAAATGCAATGCAATCCAATACAAAAATGAATGCAAGCATCATGTAATTTATACTTTCTCCTTACAATTGCTCGATATATTATTAAGATTCCACGTTTCTGAAAAATAAAACTCATGGCATGTAAGCAAATTCCATATAGTATGCCTCGTAGACAGGGCCCCAGGAGACTTGACCTATCTTTGAACTTGAGAAACGACCATTTACTCCCTCGCCGCTCTATTGATTTATTATAGTTTATTTCTTGGTGTGATGTAGCACGTTATAGAAAATCTGCCCAAATTAATTACATACGATTTATTAATCCAATTTAATCTAGAAGCAAAGCAGTCTAATGTTACCCTCTTCTTGCTAAGCCCGAAGTCAATATTGTGTATTTACCCTGCATCAGCAAGTCAATAATTTCTTAATAATATCCAGGTTTAACCTGCAATCGATATTATCTCTGTGTAGCAAGTGAAGTAATCCTTGTCACTTGTGTGGTGTAAGGATTTATGATTCAGTAATATCACTGAGTGACGCGTGACTGCACATTTACTGTGAAAGAACACGCTCTAAATTTCACTGGTTGACATACTTTGAGATTCCAATAACCAAAAATTCTAGGGAAAGTCACACGGGGCCAATCTTTTCTATGTATTTATTTTTCAATC
This sequence comes from Sinella curviseta, assembly GCA_004115045.4. Lineage (NCBI taxonomy): Eukaryota > Metazoa > Arthropoda > Collembola > Entomobryomorpha > Entomobryidae > Sinella > Sinella curviseta. The sequence goes on along the minus strand of CM065489.1, from coordinate 20,292,938 downwards.
TTGGAAACAACACCAAACAAATCAAATGCTCTAAGCTTGCATTCAATTTTGCAAGTTTAAACGGAACAGAGTCAGTGATAATCAGTAAACCTACTGCACTCATGTTTTGACTTGCCTTAATACCCTGAAATCCCATGGTATTTACATTTTACACAAATAAAGCTAATAAAATTTTAACTGGGCCAAGAATAATGTTGTGCTTTTTTTCATGACTATTCTCTGATACTCTCTTTGTCAGTGCTCAACTAATGCACTTTTTACTATTATTCCCGTTTACCGTGGCTTATTATTGCACAGATAATTGTATAGATGTGGCGAATCAATGAAATTCAAAATAAAAAAACTGCAGCTTTAATGTGGATTTCCTAGTAGAGTGTTATATATTTACAGAAGAGGACAGTGATTCGATCTGTGATTGCAATTATAAACAGAGTCAAAAGACGGTGTTATTATTATTATTTCTTCCATTTTTTCAGTATTTTTCTGGCGATAAGAATTCGCAAACATTGGGACTCCCTTGGGACGAGGACGGGACGATAAGTCGAGAATCGAAGGTTTACATGCCAGTATGCCAGGTTGCTGTGTGCACGTTAGCCAAGCCGTTGTCGGCGTATAACGACGTACTTGTTCACTCTGGCTCTCACTTGTTTGTCTAACAGGCATAATTGCCAAGTTGGTTTACAAAGGGAAAGAATTTCAGGATTGTAAACAGGCGTAATTAATTAATCAGAGACAAGTGGCTAAAGAAGATTAATGCGATTTCTCTTCCAATCAAAATGAGACGCGTCTTTTTGCATACGTACATATATACATGCATGTAACATTTCTCGGGGCGCACAATAGAGAATAATCAGAGGGAAGAAGAATAACGAGGTTTGACTTTTTGTCAGCAACGACGCATAGTTTCGTGTAGCATTTTGAAAGAAACAAGTGGAAAATGTGGGAGATTATTTTGGTGCAATAATTATCATGTCATATGGTATGCACTTTGTACACCGAATTTGTGACGTACATAATGTGTCTCGAAATACACCGGCAGTGAAAAAGGGTTAACTTATTGCACATTCTGAACTTTGCTTACGTTGTTTGATAATTCATTTATATAAACTTTTTTTTCTTTCGTCCCATGCGATCTCGTCACCACATTACATACAGCATCAGAGGCTAAGTAGTTCAATTGAGAGCCATAAATATTTAGCACATGCATGCATAATGAATATCTTTCATGTTTCTACCTTCAATTCAACCAAGAGACAGCTCTACAAGTTTCTAGTCAGAAAAAGAGTTCGACGAAATCTATTCGTCAGCAGCGGATATTGCATAATCAAATGTGCATAGAAATGCCAACGTTTTTTTCTATGCATTTCCTTCAACATCATCATGTTGCCAATGGTTGTTATATTACAAGCATGTGCAAAATTTTTTTTTGTACAATTGGTAGTTAGTTTTGTCAAACTCGAGTACAAGTATTTTAAGAACATTGCATTGACGGATATAACACATGTTTTAAATTAAATTGTACCGAATACCGTTTATTGCAATTTAAACGATTTGATTGCTTGTGAACGGTGACGCAGGAATGGAGCTGTCTATAATGCATTCTCATGTCAGTATAGTCATGAATTCCTTAGGTGAATTGGAAAGCCCCGTCCCATAACTCGATATGTTCGCAATACATCTTTAACTTTGTTAGTATGCACCAGATTTTTTTGTCCAATATCCGGTTTTAATAACGCATTTTGGGTTATACTAATGAAACACAGATTTGCAATCTGCTTTAGTTTTGTGGTTTGTGAATATATCAATAATGAACCTTACAAATAGTTTTAAGTATATATAGCCCATCCAGACAGATATAATACATAATGGCAAGTAGAATGCAGCATATTATAGTGCACATCTGTCAGTTAAGGTAGTACTAACCATAATCATCATGATTCACATTACACAGCATGCATAATTTATTAACCTCATGTCCAACCATGCACTTTGTTAAATGAGTGACTTGTTAGAGACTGGTAATGAGGTGCAAAAAAGTTTCAATGAATACTGCTAGAGACATTGATAACAATTAAAAAATACCCATGTAGTTTTGCCGTATTTGTACTATCAAAAGGCTCTTATCATGTCAAAGTTAATAATTATCTCATAATCATCATTGATCTTCCTTTTTGTAGTCAATTTTGTTATTCGCGTTGAGTGTACAATTTTGAGCTGGTTTGCTGCAAAAACAAAAACCAAACTGGATGCATTCGTGATGTACCTGCTGCAAACCAATACAATTCTTGAGGTCCATCACCTGCGCTTAAACAATTAGTATCATATACAAGCGAAAGCAATTCCATGCGTAGGGATATATGTATGTAGGGATTTTGTTTGTCTGTCTGTCCAATTCTGACAAATTAAAGTCTTCCTAGTGATGATATTAGCTTTCAATATCGGTTAGCATGTTTCTGAACGGAGAATGGAGCACGTGGACATTCTAGATGAAATGAAAATGCAAAATTATATGGGGATTTGAGGGCCATGAATTTCCTCTGGGGGAAGTTGGGAAAAATGATGTCATATGTCCTTCGTGATCATCAACGTTAAATTTTAAGCAAAGGCTCAAAGTCTTTGGTTTTTGGGTGCTGTTTGCAACAATGCCTTTATGATAAAGGTTTTATCATTATTATACCACCGTCGCAACTCAACTATGAATGACAACGACAACTGCATAAAAATGTTTGCATCATCAGCAAGTCGCGCCTATGCCGTGCAGGTAGTAATCATGGAAAGAAACATTAGACAACAACAACGCAGCAGCGGATGACGGTGTGTGCATCTAGAAAAATTAATGTTCGCCTAGCAAGATTATGATATGGTCTTCATTCCAAATTTGGAAGTTACCATCAACTTCAAGCCATCATGGTCTTGTCGTCCACCACAAACAATAAACTTGATTGTTATCCTTCTACTTACAATAAAATGTATTACTTTGCCTTGCTTTCAAGTTGATTTTTTTTGGGAAAGAACTCTTTTTCCGTGACTAGCATAGGGTGCAACTTGCTAAATAATCATTAGAAAATCGATCTTTGTATCATGCCTATAAACTTTAAAATGCATCGCTTGTATATGAGCGGTTTAGTAATGCGATGAATTGGGCAAAAGGATATGAATGTAGGGATACAAATATTTTAAAATGGATTTGTTTTGTTAGGTGAAATAGTAATGTCCGCCGTTAGTCATACAAAAAAAAACAATTTCAAACGAAACACAAGAGTCCTTCAATCAATGTAATCTTGGAAGCTATAAAAGATGAGTCGACAGAACTGAACGTAGGATGGGGCGTACTGAAGTTCATTAAGCTATTTACCTATGATATAATGTCGATAGTAGGATTTTCCATTGCTTTCGAGCTGGACGAGAAAACATCTGCAAAAATAGTTGACGCTTTCTGATGAATTATACAATAGTACATGCTATGTAAGTTAACCTACTAGACAATAAAATGAGGGGGTTTTCAGTTAATTTCGCTCTCGTTGATGGAAACGTTATATAATGAACAGAACAAATTGTTTGGGATCCAAACGTCATTGCATATAGTTTGCAGACCACTTGGGTAAATCAATCTCCACACACACAGGCGTTCGCCATTCTCGATCAAATAAGTGGCTTCTAGGTTATGATTAATTTAAATTTTGAGGTGTATTGATAAAAGTCTTAATGATGTCTCTCTTTCCAGAAATAGTAATTGGGATCATTTTCGCAAAGAAAATTAGCTCATAATCCACTCCCTTATGGCGTTACAAATTACACCCAACTCTTAGAAAAAATGATCTTGTTGCGTATGATAAGTGGGAACGATATGCTGGCAGTGATTGTTTGCATATTCGTGTACGGTTCATTCTAGCACTCCCTGAGATACATCGTTTCCTTTTACTGTTCTGTTATCTAAATAGTTAAATGTGACCTTTTTCCATGATGGAGATCTTTCAAGATTATATGACATCATATCATCTTTGTCAGTCAGTCAGAAGCTGTAATTTGTAGGTGTGTAAATTAGCCCTAAAAGTTACACAATATTAAAGCAAGAAGAGTAACGGTAGGTACATCAACTTTATCAATTGTATAAACGTAATTTGCTCGATCTATAAAAAATATTTTCAGACAATGAATATTAAATTAAATTATTATGAATCGGACATAATTAATAGGGATACGAGCACAAGTGTAAACTTGTCAGATAAACAAAGCAATGCCTGGCAAGAATAGTCAAAACGATCGATATGCTCATAATATTGTTTTTCATTTCATAATTTCATACACCACGCGCACGCATTTTATAGTAGTGTGCAACGGTAACAGGTGTAAGTACTTTTTATTGAATTAGAAAGTGTAGCAGCAAGGCAATAAGTTACTCAACATCCCGGAAATTCATAACAATCTTGTAAATTTATAATATACCATTTAAAAGAAAATGTACATACGGATACAACGGATACATTTGGCTCTTGCATTTTATGTGCAAAGAGACCAAACTAATATGCATTTAGTAATATAGGTTGTGGGCGGGCAGATAGTTCATAATTTTATTACCTCACTACATGCAGTTTTAATTATTGCAAGTTGCATCATTCTAGTCTGACACTTCAATATAATATTCCAAAATCCCTAATGGTTTCTCCCCAAACCCCTTGCCAAATGACCTGTCTAGTGAGTATTGCTTTCTTTCATTTTGCAGAGGTAGGTGTACTTTTGTACACATTTACTCTTTTTAATATCCCTGTTTGCAATTATTTTTTCGTACTTCGTAGGTCGTACTTGAGGATGAGGAGGTTGGAGAGGATGTTGTATTTTTATGACGAACAATTAGAATATAGGCAAACACTAAACTGATGACAGATTTTCTTGTCCTAGTGTCATTAAAATGCCAATACATGTTTTTTATTTTTTACGATTTTTTGGATCAGTATTTATATATTAAATATTAAATACGACAAACCCAAAAAATCTACATGTAAAATTCCTTTAGGATTAACACAACTTTATAGAAAAGGTATTTTATTTGTCATTTCCTTCGAGTTGTTTTTCTTTCCATACAGATCAATCATGTACTCATTGTTAAGCATGTTTAGTTCACTTGTTCAAGCAAAGGGAAGATGGAACATGGAGGTAAAATGATACATTTACAGTATGATTTTCTTCAGTCACACCTTCACACAAGCACCTTATCAACGCCTGCAGTTGGACATAAAGGAAGCATGGTGCCTAATAATTGTCAAGAGACGTCACAGAATTATCTCATCAAACATCATTTGAATGCCTAAAGAAGAAAAGGATTGTAATGTGAGACATGGTTTTTAACCTTGTTATTGTATTTATGCGCGGTGCTGTTTGTGGGAAATTCCTATAGCTCCATAGGTGCCATCAGATAATGGCTGCTAGATGGGCAGTTTTGCAGTGGTTGGCAGTAGAGGATCTTTCCTTGCTCCAACGCAACAATCACATACTCTGCAACAGTTTTGTGCAACCACCACACAAGGTTAAAAAGGTGGATTGATACAGTTAAATTATTATACTATGCCATGATGTATTGTAATTAGGTTAAATTAATTTATTATTATGAATGAATTAGCAAACTCCGGAACTCTGTGCAATTTTCTGGAGGAATACTAAAACCGTGTGTTTGGCATACTGTGTGGTGTGCTAATTTCGCTAATTTACAAGTCTCAATCGCACCAAACTATATTTTCATGAAAACATGGTGCCTCATCCAAACACTAAAAGATCCATCTCAAACCAGAGATTTCAACAACCTCCTCCAATCCTTGTTATTACAGTTGTAGAGAATTAATTTAATTCAATTTGTTGATTTAATTAAGGTGTCAAGTGAGAAGTTCAGTTTCTTGAGCACTGTCCAAAATTAAGGTTTTGTGAACATAAAATATTGCTAGCTGCCAGCTAGCGTGTATACAGTTTGCATAAAAGGTCACTTTACAAATGTATGTCCCCACATGATATGCAGTGCAGTGTGTCGGTAATTTGTAATGTGGCTTTTTTACGTTCCCTTGCGCATTGTTCAAATTACATGAATGAATGGCTGACTACACCGAAGAAATGAATGAGCTTACCAACAACGCCACAAACAGTGAGCTACACAGCTTCTGCTAAAGCTAGACTTGATGTTGCTGCTTCTGCTGTTATGCCAAACGTAAATTGACAACACCACAGGAGATTTGGTGAAAGATAACCCAAGTAGCACATGCGCATGTACTACAATTTTTTCACAGATTTTCAATTAATCAGATAAGAAGTGTAACATACATACATGCTCACTGATTCCAATACCTTTTGTTCATCGTAAATGGTGACTTGCAATTTTTATTGCTGTGACTGGTCGATGTACACAAGTTCATGTCACAAAGCGTGTAGCTTGTTCCCCCAGATATAGAAATCGCCTTTTATGAGAGTTTACACCATTGTACCATTAGTTTTTATTATATGCTTAGTTTTCAAGACTTGTTGTGTTCCTTTTAGATTTTATTGAAATTATAAAAGAAGATTGCATTTGATTTTATGATTTCCTTTAACGAAATTCTACTTTTTTGACACTTTGATTTTTATGCACCAACAAATTGGGTTCGTCTAGTTTACGGTCAGATTTTACAGTCATCTCTCTGGAAATACTTTTTTTTTTTTTTAAATAATTTTACTAAAAGCAGTTGTGTTAACAAAGCAATCGCGAAATGAGATTCGATCAGTTTGTAGCGACATGATGGTCCAACTTAATAAATTCATGTCGACTTTTTAACATTCACGCCCCTTAAATAAAAACCAGATTATCCTTCAGTGCGTTTTGTACATTACTGTTTCTGTTCACAGGTGCCACAACGGAACGTAACATAAAAATACGCAAAGGATCATCATAATAACATACTACTATATATTCAATATTATACCCCATCAATCTGACAATAAGTCAAAATGAATGGAATACAGTTCAAAGCAAAAAATAGCGTGATATATTTAATTTATGCAATAAAAGTGAGCTAATATCTTTCATGGTAGATTATTCCGAAGAGAGAAAGATGATCTCATTTGGTATTCCTTAAAAGACAAAGGGTATCCATTTAATGCTCACTAGAATATTATGTTGTGTTATATAAAGTTAGTCCAAGAGCGACTCACTATTCTTGTCTGTCAGTCAGAATCTTTTTTTGAGTGAATGAACCCACACACACTCATCTTGTCGTCGACGAGGTAGAGAATCAAGCGTTGTCTCTAACCTTTAACACCCTGTGCATCCAGTTCAACTAATAAAATTCCTTATGAGAGCAAATCAACAGAAAAGTCCATATATGGCTAAAATGAGATACAGAGGAACAAAACGACTCGGAGAGAGAATCAGAGCGAAAGGCATCAACAATAAATATAGAAATATAGAAGAAGAAGAAAAATTAATCTACTGCGTGCTCTTATTTTTACGGCTCGCGTATTTGTACACTGCGCAATATATTTTCCATGTAGCTTAGCTTTGTTGTGTGTTGTCTATGGCAAAATAAAGTTATGAAGACTTCTTTATTTCCTTCTGCATGATCCATTAACGGGTAATTCAAACAACTTATTAGGCTTACCTATTTGTTTTGTAGCAGCGACAGTGAGTGGACATTGAATGGTGTTACCAACAACACTTTGGAATCCCGACTTGTTTTATATAGGAACATTTTCCATTTGTGCAGTTTATTACATTCTGCATGGATGTGAAAACGCCTTCAATTTTTCCTATGTACACACTTACGACACTACTTAGTTTGCGACTGAGCTACACAATTAATTAAATAAATAAGGCAAACCAACTATGATTTTTGGGTTGGGTTCGATAAAGGTAATGAGACTGGCCATAAGAAATGGTTATTGAATTACTTTAGTTGCATGCAACAGTGAAAATGACTGATTAGCTCAAATGGAGAAATGCCACGTCACCCACATTTGAGATTCAATGAAATTTAATATTTATCTATCGTATTTCAAAGAGAACAAAAGTTTATTCTTTTGTAGTAGATGAATTCTAGGAACAATGATAATGTGGCAATGCCAACATAAACTTTCGTATACATGTTTATATTGCATATTATTCTTCTATTAAGACAAAAGAACAATAATCTAATTGACTACTAAAATTACTTTATATAAAAATGAATATCTTGCTTAGCAACACTGCGTATGGATTAAGTTCGGAACCTTGTCTTGGGTCTGAATAAAGGCAAATGCTATCATTTTGTTACTAAATTATTAGTAAACTATTATTATTATGACCCGAATTTCATTTGTCGCCAAAAGTAAAAACGAAACGTTTTTGAGTTTTAAGATTAATTTCTCGCTAGACTGTACCATCCGGGCCATGATATATCATAAAGTTAGCGTGGCAGATGATAATGATACAAGTTACTGAGGCGTAAAGCGTTTGGGTAACCATGCAGGAATTGATGCAATAAACAAGTGGTAGTCCAACGGTCCGAAACTGCGGTGAATGGGTCGCTGATTCTTCAAACTACTTTGTTCTCCGACTTTTGTTTTCCCTGAGCCGCTTTGCAGTGATAAAAATAATCCTACAGTTTCCATATTGCGCTTTAACACTTGTCGTCACAGGCGAAGTTGTAGAAAACCTTTTTCTCTTCCTTGCGTAAGGTACTTAGCTGTCAGTAGACCAAGCTTTGGTTTACACATTGCACTTGTTTTTGAGCAAAATTCTTGGCGGAGATGATGATGGTGGGACTGCAACCACCTATCTGGAAATATTTTGGAAATTTCTCTTTGGTTAGTTCGAAAGAGAAATAAAACACCTGACTGCTAATGTCAGTCCTGAAGATCTTTTCAACGATGTTTAGTGCCATTATGCCATTTATTTCTTATACCTACATACTTTAATGTTTATAAACTTGGTAATTCCGCTAACCCTGTTCCCATTCATTAATCTCTCTCTCCGTGGCATCTCTCCTCTGCCTTTGGTTTCCTAGACACCGAGATAGGAGCATCTTTTCTGCAGTTTTATGATGTTTCATACAACCTGCTTAACTGACAAGGAACACTCGAAAGAAAAGTGAAATTAATCATTGTTCTGAGCTCTCTGCTCTAAGATAAATTAGACATCATACGCTAAGAAAAATGCAACCCGAGCGGCCATTATTTTCGAGAAAAGCATTGCATATAAATATGTATGTGAAGTTGTATATTCGATTCGAGCAAAGAATAAACATTTTCATTGTTTTATTCTACTCTGAGCCGTCCATTGTAACGTCGATGTATAGATTACAGATTTAGTAGGTATATGGAATGTATGTGCGCGTGATGTTCCATAAAATCTATCTTATCTCTTGTAACGATCTAATGTAGTTGATTCTGATGTCTATCATGTACCAGGGTAAAATGTAATATTATAAATGTATTTATGGTGACATAAAAGCTGTCTTTATTGTCATTAACTGTATTTTTTGTTTTACAACTGGCACTAGCGCAGCGTCGCTGGCTCACACTGGCTCACACTGTGTGCCAACACATACTCAGGAGGATGATGCTGTATAGCACTTTGCGGTTGATGCATGCACTTAGCAAAATCGGGAAGACGCAATGGAGGAGCGAGTGGGATATAAAGTGAGCCATACATACATTCCTCTTCTGTGGACATGTTGTTCCACTCATTTTTTCTCTCCGCTCAATCAACCCATGCCATGCTACATTTTCCGAAAATGTTGGTGGCAAACACTTTAATGGCTTTATTTTTATTTAGTAGTGGTTGTATGAGAATCAGTAGTCGTAGCAGTAATAGTAGTATCAGTATTACTTGTCACGAGTCAGTTCCATAATGTTACGACTTCGAATTTTTTTATCTCTCTCTCTCGCACTTGGAAACTGATGGCGTAACTAAACGGTCAGAAATACAAGAAATGTTTTTATTTGAGGACTGATATTTCAACAAAATAACTACTGCAATATTTATGACTAAAGTAGTTTGAGTTTACATAACATATATTTATTTATACTCTAAATGTCAAGACTCTCCTGTAGTTTTATGACCTCAAGTGTAAAAAATCAGCATCGTGATCCTTTCTATTGGCTTATTTATCACTGGTTTTCCTTTCCCTCCGAAAGAATGTGAGTAATCGAATCCAATAAAGTTGTCACGGGAGCACACTCTTATGGGCATACATGTGTCAATAAGACAATTGTCTAGACCACCACACTGGGCAATGCCGGCTCATTTTTTCTCTTCTTGTGTGCAAATTTTAGCCACAACTGAAAGATCATTGTTCTTCGCATCACATGATAAAATATTTTGGAGTGACAATAATAGCTATCGCGTATGCAACCATTGCCACCAACCACGCATACCACAGTGACATAATATAGTAAAAAAAATATGTTTCTACTTGTCTGACTTGACGGTTTACTCCGCATGTGTGCTAGACTGACTTTGAGTGTTTGTCTGGTGCGAGGGAAAGAGAAAGGCAGCATTATTGTATGTAATTTTGTAAGTAAATAAAGTATCAGTAAGCAAGTAAAAAGTAATGCTTTACTAAAAAACTAGGCATCCAATTTACTTAGCATTGAGAATCACTTCACAAGATGATTATTCTGTGACATATATATATGGTACATTGGATTCTAGACGATTATGTTAAAGGTATCGCGAAGCTATCAATTTTATGCTAATGTTTGTACTGTCTTACTGTCTACCTGGTACTCTGTATGCACATTTTTGACAGTCACTGGTCACAGCAAGTAATCCAGAACAATTGCAATCAGTGCCCATATAAAGGATACAACGGTGCGGAACCAAATCTGTTCTGGAATGATAGTGTTGATGATATGATAATCAGTTCGTGGTAAACAAGGAGATATGAAAGGTGGTATAATTGAATTTTATGAAACAAAATCAAGTACACGAATAAAACCATCAATATGGGTCAGACAAGGTTTTTTTTTAAACAATTCATCTACGGACTATTCAATGCTCTCCATTTAATTCGAAAATCATGAGCCATGTGTACAAGTAAAAATGAGTAAAGGTGGTAAAACGGGAGTACAAAAGTAGTGTTGGCTACAAATACTTGTACATACATTCGATGTTACACCAGAATTATTTAAGGATTCAAGATTTTGATTGTATCGAGACTTTCTTGTCTTGCCGAATTATAATTTGCATGAGCATCAACTTGTAAGTAATCATCAATCGTTCCGTGAATATCGAGTGGACAAATAGACAGACGACAAACATGTTAGCAACATGACATTGTATTTGGATGCCTCTTTTATTTAATAATAGAAATAGCATTGAAGGGATTATTTGTATCGCAATATATCCATTTATTACAGCAGTAGTGTGGAGAAGATGTGATAAACTTGGCTTGTTGACACTGTTGTGTTGTATTGTATGGGCATCCAAATCTTTCGAAAATTGGCGTGTTGATGATTGTTTTCCTTTCAAGTTGGTTAAGTCTGCACAGGATATGCTATCTAGCCATCTAAATATTTGTAAGTGTGACTGAGTCAGCACTAACAAGCACCGAAGTTCTTGATGATGCTTGACACTTCTCGTCACCGAACGAACGGTTACAGGAGCAGCACAATGAGAAGACGTGATTGTGATATCGTCTTTCATGCAAATGACGTCGTCTAAGAAAAAAAGTACAATGGATGGTTACCCCTGGTTGAGATTGAGACAAAGAGTTTCTTTCAATATTTACATTCAGACAATTAATATAAAATATCTAGTTTAAAAAGGCACATCCATCTTCACAGTTTTTTTTTCGTGAAGAGGAATCATCCTCGTAATCACATTTTTAGTGTACTAGTAAAATAGGAGCAAATGCTTTTCTCTCTCTCTCTCTCACTCACTCTCTAGAATAACAAATGTAACATATTATGATATGCAAGGAAAAAAGAAGCTACAGGGTAGAAGAGTTGTCCTGTTTGGTCGTTTCACTTGGGCTCCTGCCAGATAAGATGATGGGTGTAAATGAATGAGTTTCTTCTTCGGCTTGCTCATGTTTTGGGTGCTATCATGAGCTCATGATGTTGTTGTTTAGAAAAGGAATTGGCCAACCCAGTGTCTTGGCCATGGAGAGCACTTCTGTCCTATCTATCTCTGTCTGTCTCTATCTCCCTTTTTGCCTTTTTGCATCCTCTAATTCTTTAACAATCCACTTGACTGCATTTATGTAGGTAAAGGTGGATTAGCTCGACATGACTTTTTTAGTGACGATGAGCTGTTTGCATTCGCATCATCAGTCAGACAAGCGGAGACAAGCAGTCTACTACTACTTACTAGAAAACAGGCTAGTGTGTAGTGCAGTGGCGTATATTTTATTTTGCTGTTTGTCGTGATCTACACTTATGTAAAAACCATTTCATACCAATTATCTTATTAACAAATAAACTCCTCCGTGCTCGTTGTCTCTCTTTGCCCCGGTAAAAAAAACGTTGAATCTCAAGAAAAAAAGATATAATGCTATCATTAGCAAAGTTTGTACAGATTTCATTTTGAACTGTTTCTTATCGTCGTACTCACTTAATATGCGCTACGACACAACTTGTAATTCATTTCCTCTTATCAATAACAACATGCGAGTTGACTCGGAAAGGACACAACATGAATTTTGTACCACTTGAATATACTCTCAATTTGAAAATTAAGACTTTTCCCCGTTGATACTTTTCTTTATTTCTTTTTTAAAAAAATTTCAAGAAAATACGAGTACGAGCAACTCGGTTCAGTCAGAGAGTGAAAGAGAGGAGGAAAGGGAAAACGAAAAATAGCAACGTGCAAAACACGTTTACATTTTTAGTATACCTACTTGCAACGAAAAGGAATCGAGAAATAAAAAAGGAAAAAAAGGAAGTCATCGCAGTTGCAGAATATTACCCGGTTGGTTTTGGAGCCTTGGGACTCATTACACAGGAAGTTGCTCCTATACTGGTACCGCTACTTCTTACGAGTATTAAAATAGACGCTAAAACAGTGTACTGCAAGAAAAAGAAAGAAAAAAAAGAAATGCTTTGAGGCAGACAGAAGAGATAAAAAGTAGAGGAAAAAAATAACTTTCTTTATTCGTTAAGATCAAGTCAACTAGGAGCACAATAGTCTCAGCTTCATCTTCTTCGTAAGATTTTACATTGGCCAGAGAGTTTGTGGTGGTGGTGGTGCAAGCAGCGGTAGTGGCGTGGCTTGCTGGAGAAACAGTTTGAGTAACCCTTTTTGGAACAGTAATAGTGTGAACAGATAAGCAACCCAGAGTTATTTTTTGATCATGTGGTGGTCAAGTTTTACTACCAGTGGGCTATTGAGCCTCACCGTCCTGCTGATTGTGGGTTTACCGAAGCCTTCTCATTCCGCTATCAACAGTATTTCCTGCCAAGCAGATCGTCTTACAGTTTACCGTGTCATTGTGCACACGTTCTGGTCTCGCGAGAAGTTTCCCAAACACTACCCGGAATGGAGACCACCAGCGCACTGGTCAAAGTTAGTAGGTAAGACAGAGCGAGCGGCAGAAAAAAAATGACTTGATGATAAGAAATGAAAAAACGAACGGGTGATGGTGAATGAGAGCTGGGGAAAGGACAAAGACAGGTCGCTCTTTTCTCTCTCTCTCTATGAATATTATGCTTTATACCCATACATACATCCAGCTACCCATTTTTCTTGTTCCAACGCTATCAATGTAGAAATTTTACGGTATATATATGTGTATACAGGTAATAAACGCAATTCCTCTGTTACAAGTAGTATAGTTTACCCACTACAATTTCACGTTACGTTTGCAGTTTACCTACAAGCACTCAAAAAAATAAATTATCAAAGGCTGGAGTAGTGAGCGAAATTGGATCATCCATTTCATTTGCTATAAATGTGTACAGTTTTCATTGTTCGTTTAGTCTGTCGTCGGCACATACATAAATTTAAGAACGGAATAACAGTGCCTTTAAATGAAATGACGGTGCTTTCGCATTTATCGACGAAAAGTCCCCATATGCAGCGGACTTGAGTGCGTTGTTAACGTACTCACCACATGTACTTCTGGATATCAACAGTACACAACAAACACAGTTTCACGTTACACTTACATTTCCACACCGCCATCATCACGCCACGCCATGCAGCAACAACGCCGAGCAAAAAACCATCATATGGCGAGGTAGCAGCAGGAAAGATTTTTTTTGGAGAGAGTACAAGAGAGGGGCATTTTGGAACCATTAGATTGTCTTTTTATAACCGTTGGGAGGACTCCTATTCCTTATTGTATCTCCACCTCCAAAAAAGTTCGTCAGATAGTCATTGATCTCATCAGATGGCTCATAAATGATGAAGAGGTAATAACAATAAAGGGAAAGAGGAGGCTAATTAAATGAATTAGAAATATGAGAACAGGTTCATTCAAGTCAACCCAATTCTTGGCAATGGCTGTAATAAGTATGCCGGTCCCTCTTCTTTTTTCGCTCTTCTACTTATCTAGAATACAAAAACGAAGATTCTTTATTTTTTTGCCCCGACTGCTGCCAGTTGACGGTTATAAATATACATAATATGTAGGGACAGATGTACTTCAACAAAAATGTGTTTGTACCTCCGCCATTATGCATGACATGACAGTAGTCGTTCAACATATTACACAACGCGCATTTATGTTACAAGGTTCCTTATCTTTAGTTACACTTCCTATCTAATATTACCATATTATTATTATTAATATTATTATTATTATATTTACGTGTGTTTGTGGGTCATTAGTTATTCAATGTACCGGAGGAGGTAATATTCATAGGCCACACATTTATGTGTCTGGCTAATAATTCAAGGAAATATTCATCCTTCTTCTTGTGCGTTCCTCTTTTGCAGCAAGCAGTTAGCCCGTACACACATGTTCACATTGCTTTATGATATTATTGTCAAGGCGTCAACGAATCCATTCCACCGCACAGTCATATACTTAATTTAAGCTGCAATTTTTGCAAATTACTTGGCTTTCTTTACTTCGTCGTATCGGATTCCTGGTGATGACGAGTATGGAGAGAGAGAGAGAGAGAGAGAAAGGGACAGGGATTGGGAAAAAGAGAAGGAAGTGTGAGAAAAAAGATTTCTGTTAAAAATTTATTGATTCCGGGTTTTCATTTGGTTAGTAAAACACCAGGAAGTTTAAATTTAATAGAGTATATATATATGTATTGCAATTGCAAAACTTTTTTTCAATGTTTTTTCTATCTATTATATTTGATGAGAATGATGAGCAGCAGCATGCTAAAAAGTTGTTCGTACACCAAAAGTATCGTCATCTTCGGAATGGAGGAATGAATAGTTGTGTAGTAGTTGTGGTTGTTGTGGTAGAATGCACCGACTACTTAAGACGTCAGAGTGCATACCTCACACACAACATAAAACATTAGTTTCCGTGTGTTACGTAATCATTTCTTTCACGAAGGTGATGATGATCTTTTGCTACTGTTTTGATGATGTTGAGTTCTGTATGCATACTTTTTATCCCGTCATTTTTTCCAAGAACACTGTCGTTTATGCATTCTTCTTTCCTCCTCATTGCAAACTTTTTTGACGAAAACAGATATTCTTGCCTATGACAAAAATTTCTCACTATAACCATCCAAGAGTGGCATGCAACTTCATCTTGCAATATGATGGAATGTAGTAGAGTACGGATGAGTAAAATATTATGCAAACTAGAGGAGAGAAACGAATAATAATAATATGGTCCTCCATGCCAGAGTCAGTATCAAAATGACGTAGTCGAAGCTGAAACACGCTCTTATCTGGCACATTTTTCGCCATTATTATTAGTTAGCGGTGGTGGTGGTACAATTTACCATGTCATGTTATTAACGAGTATTTGATTCTATTCTCTTCAGTCAGTCAGTGAGGGAGAAAATGGCAGAGAGGAGAAAATTTTTCATAATATATATCCACAATGTTGGCAGGAAACACATGAAACATAACAATAAATTAGATTATCCTGTAGTGAAGCGACGTAGGACCTCAATCCATGAGCCAAATAAGCTTCTCTATTGCATACTTTACAAGTTATCTGGATGAAGAAGAGGAAGATGATTATCACACTTTTTGCAATTATACATATATACATAACATGAAAATGTTTGCAAAGCAGCAGTGCAGCAGCGTATGGCACAAAAGTAGCGTTGGCAAAACCATTTTATATCGTCATTTTTCGAATAGATGAATACGAGATTCTTAAAACTCCTCTCCCACCAGCTATTTAGCAAGTAGTGAAAATGAAAACTGTTAATGCGGATTCAAATCCTCCATCAAAACAACATTGAACTAAATACATACATGAATCATGCATCTTCCTCGTCTTCTTCTTCCTTTTGTAATTTTTGTACGATTTTATATACCTAACCACCTTTTCTCTGTTTTGCCCGTTGATGCAAAGCAAATGTCAAACTATGATGTTTATCCTTCCCTCTGTCTCTCTTACACACATACAAAACAGAGAGAAAATGTAAGAGAGACACAGAGACGTTTCACTTTTTCTAGAGGTTGAAGGATGAAACTAGGTTAACAGAGGCAACGAAGAAAATTGATGAGTGTCTGATGAAATCATGAGTGGCTTGAAGAAAGAGATACGTAAGAAGTTTTTTTCTCTCTTTTTTTGTGCACATGCCTATCAAGCTCACTCATCCTCGCTTTAGATTTCCTTTTCCCGTGATTAAGTAGAATATAGCGACTAAAAAGTGAAAAATTAAATCGCACACCGTCATCATTAGGAAAAACAGGGAAGTTTAGAGTAAAAAAGGTCGTGCAGTACTGATAACGATACTGAATGACAAAAAATAGCAGTGTTTTGATATGCTCCAAGTAGCGTTAAAAATGTCAAAAAAATAAACGACGCGGCTCGATAGCTATTTTCAGCACCATAGACGATAGGCATTTCAGTTATGTGTTTATATAGATACATGCTTATATACATTAACGTGTGAATTCTACTCGTAATACTACTACAACTAGAGATGTAGATATGCAAAAACTATCGGAATTCAGTCAGAGAAACTACTTTGAGAACTGCATAATTCTTCACTGCCAATACAAGCTGCTGCTTACAAGATGCTGATAATGATGATACCAACCACTACTGCTGCTGCTCCTGATGTTGCTGATGGTTCCCTTCCCTACTGCCGTAATTTGTTATGTACACTATTTTGCTTATATGTAGATATTCATTATTGTAAAAGACGCAAAGAAAAGTGACAGTGATAGGATCAGACGTAGTTCTAACAGTGCAGGATCATCGTGATCGTAATGCATAATAATAATAGTAATAAGAAAAAATAATAATAAAAATGTGTGTGTGAGCTCAGATTGCGAACGCGCAGTGTACAGAACGACCTAACGAGACGACCTATAGTGTGGGTGCTGAGCTGAACTGAATGATCTCATATTATCATTATGATTATGGTCTCTAGGTTATAATATTCTTGTAAGCATTTCTCACCAAGATTGCCTGGTGGTGATGTTTTTTCACCTAAACTGTCTGTTCAATCAAATCCCATTTACACTTATTTGCCCCATAGCAAACATACTACATGCTTAATCGCAAAACAGAAATGCGATAGATTCATACTAATATTATTATATCGCACAAGTAGTAGGTGTGCTTATATCAAACTTGGATAGAAAAAAAAGTTAGCATACTTTTTTTATCTCGAGAAGAGACTGCATGATGCGAAGATGGTGGTGGTGGTGGCTCTCCGCACACCATCCTCTGCATCACGTCATGGTCGTCGTCCTGAAAAGTAATAGTAAATAAAAAATAAATAAAGGAAATAGTGCCAGTAGTGCCAAAGTCTAGTTATCTATCTCATTGTGTATATGGCACAGCAACACCTCTTCTCCTCGGCATTAAAAGAAAAATTACAGTCACCAAAAAAGTTCACTGCTCAAAAGACGATCAGTCAGTTTAGTTGAGCTTGTCAGCCTTTCGCTCTCTCTCTCTCTTTCAATTGCTGATTCATTTTGATAGAGTCCTCGGCATGAAGACGAGCCAATTTTCGGTGCTCGTTCTCGGCTCACAATGACGCTATAAAATAATAGCAATAATTGCTTTGATTCAACCAGATGTTCCAAAGCGTACTGGCGTCTTTTCTCCTTTTACACTCGATACCATGTCATTATGAACCACTATACATATAATGTATCGTGTGTACCTACGTATCTTGCAGGCTTATCGAGACAATTGTCCTCTAATATTTTTATGGAGGATGATATAATGCTGCTGCTCTTGTGGCGTTGGTGGTGAAACCTCTCCCACCATCACACACAAACACAGTTGCACTCAACTCGAAATTGTTATGCTGCTCAAGACTTTAGTTAAGCCAGCTGAGCCAACGTCTTCCTGATTACAATATTATGCACTAAAATGAAAGGGACTGCAGGACGGACAGAGATTCGCCTTTGTTTGCGGAGGAATGCGTTCAAGGCGCAGAGAGAATAACAGTAACCCATTACTTAATCGCTGCAGCTACGTTATGTTGATGGCAGAGAATAGGACGGAAAGTGGATTTTTTAAATTCAATGGAGTATAGCGCTAGAGCGTTTTCGTTGCATGTCATTGTCTACCTTTTGCACTTGAACCGTTTCCCTATTGTTGAAACATTTAAACTGTTTACGGCTGACGTTATCATCTCATATCCATTAGAGAATTAGAGTATGTGCTATACTGTCGATAAGAGAGTACACAAGATATATCACGTATAAAATGTTCTTAGGGGCATTGCTATACAATGTACTTAACCAGGTATAGTATACCTGGTTATACCTAGCTATTAAAGCATATCAGATCATGCAGTTAGAAATTAGCTTGTGAAAAGAAAAGTAAAAGCGCACATAAATGCTGATGAGTGAGAGAATAAAAGTAAAGAGTAAGAAGCAACGATGCTATACAAGATTCCACTGTAAACGGAAGTACTACGTCTTGTACAAATGGTAAAATTCTCCCATGAGCATATATTCAACTATCTGTAATGTCTCTTAAGTAATCTGAGCACGGCACGTGCACTTGTATTCATTTTGGGAGTTTGATGAGACAGTTTGGCAGTTGATGAGATACTCTAGCGGAGTTGAGATACTAGTGGAGTATCCTCAATCCTCTGTCACATTGCATATTTATACCCCCTAAGGTAGGTAAGGCATCTGAACTATTCTCCACTATTTGTGTACTAAAGAAATGTAATGTCAAACTTTTATTTTCTAACAACAGCACAATAACTTTTAAAAGGCTATAAGAACTTGGCTCCGCTTCTGGATATTATGCAGTACAAAGAAGACAGGCATTGGATTATTATGTAAATTGTGTCTTTCTCATTTTCTCCATCAGATTGTAAGGTCAGTAGTAGCAGCAATCTGAGAATAATGCGTGTGAGTTGAAGAAATGTAAAGGAGAAAGGAGCTCAATCGAAATAATAATAATAACAGCTTACTTTTATGTGAATATTTGTTCACCCAAGCCATTTGTAGAACAGTAAGCTGTGGTTATATAACAGATACAGATACTCTTACATAGAATACATGCACCATTTGTAGCTTATTGGCATCTATAAAACCTCTTTAATGAACAAAGTTAATCGACACTGTTCACTTCAAAATTCCGAACGAATTACGCTGCTTCCAAGTTTTGACGACAACAGTGTAAGGTCAAAGGAACGTTCCTTTCAATCTGCTGTTTCTGTGGGCGAAAAAAAATTGAATGATAAAAGCTTCTGATATGCCATCAATGACCCTTAAAAGCATAATAAAATCCACGAAAAAAAATCCAACACAAACTACAAGCAACATTCCTGGAGTTTCACCACGATGTAACCCAGGAAAACTATTTGCAGGGATTTGCATTAGAATGCACACAAGTGATTATTTTTTAATCCAACGCATTCTTTCTCCTTGACGTCGTGGATAATTCGAAGGCTGCGAGTTCTATCGAGTTTATGTTACAAATTCCAGCCTCTCTTTACAATCCTGTAAACCAATTACAGCTTCCTCCTCATAATAGCTAATTTTTCACAGGCGAGAGCGTTATTACATGTCTAGGAAATGCAGTGTGAAGTCACCATAATGTTCCAGTTTTATGGAATTTCCTTTTAGATTCCCGTTTCTAGCTTCCTCAGAGGGAGTAGTAACTTTATTGTTGTTGTGTACAGATTTTTTTATTACCAAGCGACGACGCTATGGTTGATTCCTTCATGGAAACAAAGAGGAGTGATCATGAGAGAAAAGGAGAAAGGTGACGAGCAAGTATTCATTAAGTGGCATTTGAAGTTGTTCTTAAGTGCACACTCTTTTTCTTGCTCATCATGCTGCTTCCTGCTGCTGCTGCTCAGCTACTGCTCCCACTCCTGCTCTTGTTCTATATCACTCCTTTTCGTCTTCGGTTTCTATATTGCCTGTCAACTTTCATTCATAGGGAATGAGGAAGACAGGTTAATGTTGAATCCAATCCAATCTACACGTATTATTGCCACTCGTATTCATGAGAAGCACTAAAAGAAATAGAATTGACGCATTATATAGCCTCTCTCCAAAAGGCAAGGGAGAAGAAAATGAACGGTAAAAAAGCGAAACGAGAAAAAAACATTCTTTTCTTTTTTTCGTCTTCTTCTCCTACTTTTACATTATTATTATGTTAGTCTTGTACACTTCCGTTTGCTCCTAGCATCAGCGTAATGCAAAAAAGGGAGAGATTGAGCGAATATTCCACCTATCAACACATAGAAATGTATCGTTATAGGACCGTTGCCGTTGAGGAAAATAGAAAAACGCTGTTTTATTATAGCCCTACTTCCTCCATTTCCCCATTTCGCTTCGTTTATACATATTTTTTCACTTTGCCCGCTCATTGTATTGTAATGCCACTCTGGTAATTCCTTTGGTGCACAATCGTGTAACAACGGCAACTGCTGCTTTCTTGTGCGGTTGGTTGCTTGACCTGTTGTTGTGATACCAATTTACTGGCTAAATGGTTAAGAAACGTACACAATACGGAGCGTCTCAACACACTACTAATTCTTAAAAAGCATCAATTCAATTCTCATCTCTGAGACGTCTGCCTTCAGTCTCTCATTCTTTTACTCTTTTCCCTCTCTCTTTGTTTTCCTGATATTTCAATTACCCTTGTGGCTGCCCTCCTTTTATGCTACATTTTTTCATTCTCTTTATTACTTTTTACTCTTTAATCCGTACTGATGCTGCTGTCTGATTATACGGTTTGGTATATTGATGATATATAATAATATACTTTTGTGCTCTCGATGTGCGTGGAGAGAGTGACGATTGAGTGCTGTGTACTGATGATGAATTTAATTGACTGTTTTGGATCACAAATGAAGTCAACTTTTATTTGCACTCCACTTTACTTTTCGCTTCTTGGAAATATAATAAAAAAAGATACATTGCCATGATGCGATGAGTGAGACAGAGAACGTACGAATGGACTAGAGAATTCTAGGAAGATGAAGAAAAACATGTGATGGAAGACGTAACTCTACTGATGATTCCAATCATTTTGATCGTGACGCTGATGCAAATGCAACAACGATAAGATGAAACAACGCCACTGAAATTCTTGGCGATTTCCCCCAAGTCGTGGTAGTCGCATTTTCTCCAAACCAGTAATTGAGAACCATAAACGTTCCTCCATGCTAAATTTATGCTTAGTGGTGGGAGCCATACTATGGCATTTTTTCTTCGTCTTGACATATGCATGACTGCATTTGAGACTATGTACAAAGCTTACGGCAGGAGGAGATTCATGTCTGATCAAAACTGTCTGTCTGCACTCAAATGTAGAATTGCAGAGTGCATAAAACTAGTTTTTTAGAGAAAATCTTGTTTATTTATTTATTTACTTACACGTACAGCATTTTTCTTGTCATTTTGCACATTAAAATGTTTTCATATCTTGTAAAACAGAACAGTAAACGTTAAGAGAACTGTTTTACATTTTCCGTTGATTTGTTCCTTCATGCAGAAATATTTGTGGTCATGCTCACACTTCCTTTTAGCAGTCGTAGTAGAACTTCCTTCTTTGACAGTTTCTCTATCTTTTGCCGAAAAAATTCCTCTTCGTCTTCCTTTCAATTTCAAATCAGCTGCCTATCTTTCACTCTTTCACACTTGTGTGTCTCGTAAAAAGAGTGTCTTTCATTTGTTTGCAAATTTTGCCTACACCTTGCCCAAATATTCTACTGGTGTTTGTGACAGTCTTTTAATTTGGTTCATAAAAAAGCAGGGAAACGACGTTGTAAATACTAGTCAAGAAAACGAGAATAGGTAACTTAATGAAACGGCGAAACTGCCAATCTCCTTATTTCTTCTCCCCTATACATCGTTTACTCTATTTTGTAGCAGCAATGCTTGCTTACTCGTTCTCCTCACTGCTGCATTCAACCATTTATTGGCATATTCCTCATCCACGCTTAATTGCTTAATGTGTGCAACCACATATTACTTTTGTTAGACATGCCGACTCCCATAGAATACTTTTGTGTGTTTTGCTTTTACTCTTTGAGTGCATATACATATATACATTACTTGGTGGGAAACGGTTAATGCATATACCACCACAGAATGATGCCTGTCATTTTGAAGCCTGACAAATTGTGGGCACGGTTGAAACATCGATTAAGAAAGAAATAAAATATGTTTGACTTTGGTCTGCTGTCAAGAAATGTAATTTTCAACGTTTGATGCATTTCCTGTTTGCCTTCCATTAACGTGCTCTGTTCTCCACTACGACAAGCACGAGTTCAGAACTTAGCAGACAGGTAACCTTGTGGGTGATGGGAAATTGGGAATAGCCAAATATCGATTGTATGTAGTACGTTTTACGACGTACCAGTACAGTCTGGTTAATATACTTTGTGTTGTGTAGAAATAAGTGAGTAGTGAATGCAAAGAAAAATGCAATTGTCTTAACGAAAACGAATAATTGAGCTGGATTTTGAGGCTCACGTGCTAATGACATGGGCAATTTTAACTAGTTTATTATGTGTATTAATTTTATATCTGCTGTTTTCATGTCAGAATTCTAATTTAAAATTATGTTCTAAAATCATAGCAACAGTTGCTACTGTTGCTATTTATCACTAACTCGATTAGAGTCCCCCAAGGTTTCACCATTTGTCCAAAGGTGGCATAATGATTTTTATGTGTATCACTCTCATTGAGCATGTATTTGATTGATTACATACGCTTAATGTAAACATTAACTTGAAAGTTGTTCAAAGAGGGATTTGAATGCTTAGAAACGGCTACTTTCCCTGTCTGTATCAATCTGAGTGCTCAAGCTTGCCAACTTCAAAGTGTGCATGATGGTAAACGGGCATGCAAGCAATTAATCAATAGTATATTGTGCTAGAATGGTATGGGAATCGACGCTATATTTTTACAAAATATATTATTACAAAAACGAACATCGGAAATAATAAAGCGGTGGCCGTGCAGGCCATGTTAATTTTGTCATGATCGTTTTCTCTTTCACATCTTCTAAACATTTTGGCATCGAGAGACAATTGATAAAGCTACAGCCTACGTAAGCATTTTTTTATTCAATTTGAAAGATTGTCTGCAGTTTGCCACAGGGACACAAGTTAATCCACACTCTTCTCCTGTATGTCATGAGAGTTGGGACGGTTCGTTAGGCCACGTCCTGTAGCACGTCATTCAATGATCCTTCAAAGAGTAGGACTATATACTGGCTACTTTGTACCCACTATTTCTTGGGTTAGCCTTAAATGAATTCCCTGTCTGATGTGCATAACCTGACACGATATGGTAGTTTTTAATTTCCTTCACAATATTTTTATTGCTTGAATAAAATTTTTGAATTCATAACATTATCGAAATTAAAGTGTAAAAATGTGACCTCATAAATAAATAAATAGTTCAACAAGTGAATAAATCAAAGATAAAAATACTAAAAAGATTGGTTGTATACACTGATGAATAATTACCAGTGACATAATACAACGAGAATGACAGGAAAATGTATTTGATTTGAAGATAGATTCAATGAAGCAGAAAAAGGAGCAAACGTTACAACCACAGTTCATGTCACCCTGACACTGACAAGGTGTCACTCCAGCAACAACAAAGGAGGAAAAACGCACAAATCGGTGTCGCATAAGCTGTGTGAAAAAAACAACAAAGTTAAATGTAGGGTGGAGGGGGAATGAGGGTAATTTGCCATGCGACATCAACAACAACAAACGTAAAATGAATAGAATGCAAAGCATGCATGACTACATGTCTACTACTTGTGATTGTGTGATGTAAATTTCTAAAAACCGTTTTATTTTATTTTTGTTGTTGAACATGTTGCAAGTACGATACTCCTAGACGATAGACGATCACGATTTGTCAGTCATTCCATCATCTCGTTTAACAAGATTACTACGCCAAAAAAGTAGTGAAGTAGAAAAGAAGTAAAAAGGCAAAAAAAGACGCAGAAAAAACGCAGATGATATTTTATTGTCCTGCATCCTTCGTTGTTGTCGTCGTCATAAGTTTTTGATCTCATTACATGAACCACAACATTTTTACATTCATGAATATGCATGTAATGTTCATCCATTGGGTCTCCTTGTATGGACAGCGTCTTCAGATAATCATAATCAATACATTATTATGATAAGAAAACAAGTTCATTTAACATTTTTGATAACAGACGCTATGCAATTATCATCATTATTATGTTACATACTTTCGCTTGTAACATGAGTATGGAAATAAGTTGATGAAAAAGACGAGAGTAGGGGGAGAGTATAAGATCATGACTTTTTATTCGCTATCTTCATTAGTTTATTGCTTATTTATTATGACGATTAAACTGTGGGTGGCTTTTATTAGCGCACTATTTTTAAAGCTCACCAGTTAATGAGCAAGCATTAGTTGACAGGCAAAATGAAAACAGGCATGACAGCATAGTGCATCGACAAAAGCAAAACGTCTATCAAACAGCGTACAAGTTCGTAAATAAGAAACTACCGTCACCTGAGAGCTGCGACTGACGAATGTGTGCATTTGGATTGCATGCATCTAATTATTGTTTTTTCTTCTAAATTTGTATCGCAGCAGGTTAGCATGGAATGGTTGTTTATTACCACTTTGATGGACAGATTTCAATTCTGTCAAACAGTCTTCCATTACATCTTACAACTTAAAAATATATAATAATATGTACATTTAAAAACACATGGCATATCACAAAATTATGCATTTTGCTTATTAATTTTTTATTATCATCATATATATCTTGAACACGAGACTTGAATGAAAAAGACAACGGGTCATTTTAGCAAAATGTCTGGGCATACTCATTATATTATCATATCAGCAGGTTTCCTCATAATGTCTCTTTTTACTGCCACCACGCCACCCACGCAATCAACGATGTATGTACACAAATGCATGTGAAATCCGTTAGCTGAATGGTGATGGTGGTGTCCTTCACCACCTTTTCTGCTAACTATATTTGTTTCCTTTACGAGTCAAATGCTGCATTGTGCTTGTTAATGAGCAATCAGTAACATCGGGGGTGGTTCTACCGACCAAGCCTGTTTATCATATTATTAATGTAGTGTCTTCTTTAAGAGTGAATGAATGAAGAATACAGATTAGTTCTTAAATATTATTACTTAGTCAATCCTATATACAGCCACTTGTGCATTTCGCTTTTATAAAAAGTGACGAACATGTAATGAGGAAACATTTACACTTGGCAAATGACGCTGTAAATATATAATTTACATGCAGGCATGTAAATACCATGGGGCACACACACTTTTTACAAGGTTAAAGTGAAGGTGGATATCCAAATAGCACTTGACACTGTTAATGAGTTTCATATATAAAATAAATAATTGGTAGTTAAGCGTCAGCAATCATCGTTGCAACTTTGAAAAGATTTATGAAAGCACTCATTAAAGCCGTGTAATCAATCAATCAAACATACTGCCAACAGCAGTCCCACAAGAGTCTCATGTCTCGATGGACACAAATGTCCATTTTATAGGAACATTTTTCGGTACCCAAAGTTGCATACACTTTTTAATGGAAACTTTATGACGTCGTGCCCTTTATGGCATTTTCCAACATTCAAAACTGATAGGTGGCAAATAAAATAACACCACATGTGTCTTTAGGTCCTCTTTTCAGTCATTCTAGTACTCGATAAGTACTATTTAATATCGATTAGCATTTGACAAGGTGAGGTATATGCCCCTTCATTCATCAGACAATACTATTTGTTGTCACAATATGTCATTAACCTGTATCACCAATCACCAGACTATTATTTATTGAAACAATAACTCAATCCTTGGCCTTTCGGTCGTAGGATGAAAAACTAACGAAAACATAACTGCAATCATTGCTCGTGATTAGTTGATTTATGCCTTATGAAAATATTTTGCCGTCGTGGTAGTAGATTCAATTAAAATCAAAATTGCTGTAATCAACACAACCACGCAAAATGAATGCGTTAATTTATCGGAAGCATAAAGTCATTTTTACGTTGGAAGAAATTATCTGCGAGACGTGCTGGCACATTATAAACGGAACAGGCAGAGTTGTCTTGAATGAGCAAATAAAATGTGACTGGCTACTTGTTAGAGGTGACGATGATGGAAAGAGATGCGCTCATAAAAGCATAAGGGATTATGATTATTATTTCCTACTTCCATTGTTGGTTCATGCAAGCCAAGAAGGTGGTAAAGTAATTATTATTACTTGATTTGTTATTCTTATAAATAAAAGGGCAATAAAAATATTGCTGTACATGTGATGGTGGTAGTATGATATGTGTAAGAACATGAATGACTTCATTCTTCATGGACATCATAATAAGAAATAATTAAACGTGCTCGTCATTTAGATAGCTTAATTCAAGTCCTCGTAATAAATAAACAAAAGCTCACATTATAAACTCCAACACGTTAAAACGGTCATAGGATATTGGTGAGAATCAAGCTGTAAATGTTTTATTCTCCAAGAGTACTACAATAATGATGCGTTGCATCTCCCATACGATATTCATAGTTTATTGCTTGGTGGAAAATGGTGGACACTTACAATTAAATATCACTACATGCGTATCACAACAGTGTTAACTTATGCGTAGGGTAACTTTACCTTGGTAACGGTCAAATATGTACACTTCCATAAATACGCCCAGTAATATTCCTTTAAACGACGAATAACTATTATTTAACGAACGTTTTATAAAGTTGAACAGTTATGACTCTAGGGAACATGTCATGACAGAAGAGTGAGTCATGTCCCAATACGACAAATGGCTTTTTCAAATATTCATTCACGCAGAATTGATTGATTGGGACCTGTGTTTTAGAAAGGATGAACATGTAACAATTTGTCATCAGCCATCACAAGGTGCTACTAAATATAATTCACCGACGTTGTTTATATGTATTTACATTTTGTTTTCAATAGGATTGTCAGCTCAAACCGAACCAGGTTTAGTGCAAAAAATATTTCCTTCAGCTAGCTCATCACATCATTCATATTATTTTACTTTACAAGCTACGATATTCTTAACCACATTTTGTTTACAAGAGAGACATATTATTTTCATGCACTTTGTTCGGCATCATATGCCGATAGGACGATAGCCTCTTTGTTGCTCCGAAAGAAGTTTTTTGTCACTACATATTAGCGATCAAGTTGAACAACCGGAAAATTTGGCCCACGCAATTAGCAAAATTGTGATGGACGATAATGAGAAAACGTAGAATCGAGGAACACAATATTTGGTACCGTACACGTACCAAGTGTATAAATTCTTTTATTACAGCGAAACCGCTTGCAAATTTTGGCATTTGTGGGTAGTTACTGTAAGCAAGTGGCTAGTTTGGTTACTCATGATAATAGTAAAGTTGTATTTCAATTCGTTTCCGTAACTTGATCCTTTCAGATATCAACGAACAGAGAAAACGGCAGATGCCGTAGTTTTGATTGAGTAGCATAGTTTTTATAGCCAGGTACATGTAAAATAAGCAAAATGTTTCAAGTTGCCCCAAGCCTGGGATAGCACTTGCCATAATATGTGATAATGATGATGCGTATTTGTTCTCACCCCATCACCAACCCGTTGCAGCAGAGGTAATAATGTCCTATAGCCTGTTATTGCAGAAACGTGAGTTATTTTTGGTTTTGTTTTATAGGTCGCTCCCACAATGAATCCTTTCATCTTTTCCAGCTCGGAAAGGTGGCATCAGAAGGGATCCGCATATTTGCAGAGACAGGAGCGTCTGATGTTTTAGATGAGCTTTCTCAAGGAGAAGGCGGTGTTTACGACGAATTCATTGCTCCAGCGATTCCGAAAGGGGTTGGAAGAGCAGAGGCGGAATTTTTCGTCGACGGAAACCACTCAAGGGTGAGGTCTACATTCACATCAACATAAAATGCTAAGTATTCTAAAAACTGAAATACGAACGAGAGTGTAATGGAAGTGGAGCGTTAAGTAGTAATCCGGACTTATGGATTTCTACTACTCTCCTACTTATAAACATTTCGCTAAATGCTAAATACATTTATGGTCCAAGTAGGCTTGTGTTTTTTTTCTTCAAAATAAATAAATGTTAACTACTTTCTTTTTTATCTGCTGGCTAGCTAGTTCTACCACTTTTTATTGCTCGTGTTTTAACCTAGAAAGAGAAGTGGAGGATATGCTCCACTTCTTAGTACATTGGTGATGTTCTTTTTAAAAATCCGATCAGGAGATCAAGAGTAAGATTACGTAATCTTTTCAGACTATCCAACACCCTATTTGACTGTCTCCTGTTTGAAAATAGAAGAAGTAGTAGAAAGAGCATCATCGTCATCATCATGCTTGATTCAGCTCGTAGTCGTAATGCTGCTCTTATTGGATTGTGGTGGTAGTGGTTGTACTGACGTCTGTTTTTATTTGCATACTTGGTCTAAAAACTCACTGACAAAGAAAGCACACTCCTCAATAAAACTTCTCGTAAAACTTGAGCTCTTCCCATTCGTTACGCGTTTCTTGTAATAATGAGCATATAGCCTCTGAACAGTATGTTTACGCACCGTTTCTTGCTGCACCGTTCTACCAAACTACGTACCATTTTTACTAAAACGCAACAACAAACGGTAATAAACATCACAGCCGCAAATGTAAATAGGTGACTTCATTTTCACAGAAATGCAATTTTGCAATGTTTTAGCATGTAACCGTAACCGTGTGCCTCCTTTCCTCCTTACTGACAATTTCCCTATGTACTTAGTCACTGATGGGAGTTTTCTAACAGTTGTAAAACGATTCAATAAACATGTGTGCACTTGACTATGTAAAATGTTATTTAATCCACTGTAGCATAATGTCTTGATTGCACCCTTTACTAACGTATTCCTTTAAGGAATTCTGACGACAACCGGGATTATATGTGAAGGAGCTGGAACAAATACTCGTGTGAATCTTAACATAGTGGTAGTTTCAAGGTCTTCATTATGCAGTAAACTAATTAGAGAAAGTGTAAGAATGTAATTATGAGCTTCCAAACATACTGAAGCAGTTTATGGAGGCGCACTTGATCTTGATTTTATTACAACTTTGCACAAATGTATCACGCCTTGGTCATGACTTGCATGTTTCCAAGTTCCAACCGTTGAGAATGGGGTGAAAAAATAAATAGGGGTGTTATGAAAACTACTTTTATTACAAAGGCTGACGGTGAGTCCATAGTCCATCCTGGTTTGTTGGTAATTAGCCTTCTAATAGTGCAGAAGTAATGCTTCCAGCTATGAGATGATTAAAACTGTAACTTTCATCTTTAGCTGTAAATTAGAAGGACTAAATAATTAAGTCAAAATTGCCATTTTTTCATTGAGGGCGGACGCTGACTATGCCGAGGTTGCAAAAAAACTCTACTATGAATAATAAACCAAATTGTGGGTGAGCTTAATTACCTTGACAAGTGGTTTCTTTAAGTCATCATTAGTTTGTATTAACTCAACGTGTGTACAGAACGGCGACGCTCACTAACCGGAAAATTCCTAATTACGCCTACTCTGCAACATCCACACCGACTAACTTGTAACAGCAAACTAATGGCAGTGGTGACCTAGCTTTATAAATTCTTCCTGGCTTGGCCTCACCGACTCCTCACGGTATTTTTTGCATGCCTTCATTTCATAACTTCAATTCCTCCTACGTATGTTTTGCGCTAAAAGAAAACAGCCAAGCGAATCTGCCCGCTTCACAGAGCATATCGGTAATTCTAAAAATGGCATTGATTGTGTACATACAGGTATCCCTGATATCTCGCGTTGTCCCGTCTCCTGACTGGTTTATTGGAATCGATAGTTACGATTTATGCTCCAATGGGCGCTGGATAGACAGTGTTACTATCGAGGTAAGCTCTGTTTAAGTACCTATCGGACTCATTAAAATGCGAGCAACGACATACCTTTAAATGTGAGACTCTCAAACTCGTTTTATCTTATTTTTGTGTATGCGCCCCACAGGTGGATCCACTAGATGCAGGAACGGATTCCGGTAAGAAAATCTCCCTGTCGCTTGTAGCCACACGAGAGCAAGAGTAAATATAAAAGAGTATGCAAATGCACGTTAAAAAGACACTGTCAGTTGGGTGTACAGTGGATGCTGGCTGAGAGGTGGTAGCTTTTCCTTCTCTTGCACTTATAAAGTAAAACTACAAGCACGTGGATGATTGATCATGTCAAAAAAATCAATGAAAGAACAAGTATAAGATGATGATGATGATGGTAATAATGATGTAGTCTCCTCTACCTTTTGTTTGCAATATCACCCACAATAGGACTCACGTTTACATCACCCAACTGGGCGACAGAGCCACGAACTGAAGTGAAACGTCTCACACCTCGACAACCAAACCATCCTGCCTCATCATTCTACTACAGTGACAGAGAAACATTGCCACCAATTGCATCTTTTCAATTCCTTAAGGTAACTTTGCCTACTCTCATCAATTGTAGGGAAAGGATTACTCTTGTCACAATGTAACCACATTTCGTTTATCTTTCTTAGTCTGCACATTTTGTTTTCTATGACGGTGTTTCCCAAGGGTAATAGGAAAGAAGAGGAGAGGAGTAAAGGAAAGGGAAAATGACAAAGGAGGAAAAGAGGGAGAAAAGTAAAAAAAAGTGTTTCTCCAGTCGTTGTTGAAGAGAATTTAAGTTTTTTGAATGAGTCTTTCGACCCACTGTTTAGCAAGAAGGAACATTATGAGGAGACGAAGAAGAAGAAGAAAAGACACATTCTCGCGCGAGCTCTCTTTCACACACGCACACATACATTTCTCTCTGCCTTCTCAGTCTAACTATTTGCACTCTTTACAAAATTACACATCATCTTTTGCTAGACTAAGAAAATCTCACTCTGAGAAGAGACAAGAAGAAAGAAAAAATAGAGAAAGTTAGCCACACTTTCATATCACTTTTCTAAGAAAGATTTTTTTTCTTCAAATGTTAGCCATCTCGATAGACTGAGAACAGAAGGAACCATTTCCTTTGAGTCCCCTCAGAAAAGCTGCATACCGTACATTATAAACAAATAGTTTAAGCATGTATTTATATATGTACATACTAATGTTAGATCCCTTTTTACTTACTCTCTCATCCTCTTTTCAGGATAAGGCTGCTGCATCTGAAAATTCATATGCACTCGCCTAGATTTCATTTAAAGCTTAGGATGATGATGGAAGTCATGCGTGCTTTATATTGTTAGAAAAATTCAACTTGAAAGTTCCTATCCGTTCGTCTTGGAAAATGTGGAGCGAGAGAGAGAGAGAGAGAAAGAGAGATTTTCATATTAGACTTATGCTGGTCTCGGAAAACATCAGATTTGATACGACAATGGAAATCAAGTCATGCATTCATAGGATAATCTTTTTTCTTCTTCACTTTATTTGACTTGTATGAAATATACGCGTTTTTGGCATATACTGCGCGAATGCACGAAAAACTGTAAAATTGGACAGGAAAAAGTATGCATTAGTTTGAACACAGACAGATTTTGAATGTGTGCAAGGGCGAGAGTAGCAATATGAAACATGGTAATGGTCGCCACGTCAGTCGTTCGTCGTATCCTAGCGTTCCTCCTCTCTTATTTTCCTCTCCTCGTAGCTAGTTTCCCATCGCCAATTTTTGCAAGATATCTTGCACAATAAATCAGATTCAGTAGCTATCAATGGGCTCAAACCGTTTGCAATCTTTGCAAAAACTTAGCCTTACTGAGAGTCCCAAACCACACACATCATATGTACATATCGAAGAAAGAAGAGAAATAAATTTCTTTTTCAACCGTTTACACAGAACATTATTTTTTACAAAAGAGTACCAAATCTCGACTTACCCATTTGGGAAGCATTGTTTAAGTAGTTTGTCATATTTATAGAATGTTGTGATGGAACAGTACAGTAGTGGAAGCCGCTATAGAGTTGTGGTACATGTAATATGTAAACCCGATATCGGTAGATGCAGCCATTGCCAGTTCTAAATAGATGAATGCTTTCCAAACACACATTCATGACGACTACTAAAAAGAAGGATAAATAGTAGAACAATTCCATTTAACAAACTCCCATCCATGGTTTTTCTCACTGGTTCGAGAACATAAATACGTGTTTATATGAATATTGCATTTTGTAGGTGAAGGAATATGAGTTAAGTGAAGTTTTTCATCATCCCGAACAAGAAATCTCGAATAATGATGTAATGGAACCAGCGACCCGGCCAGTGGAAACTAATTTTAAAAGTGCATCAGCCTTTTCATCAATGTCAAAACCGGTAATAGTATCAGAAACAGACCGGAGTAATAATGTTATCGACTATGTTCCATATGCTGAGAAAAAGAGGAAGGACATCACAGGGGAGAAGAAAAGGAAACTCAAGAAAATTCGTAAGTTGAATTTACTTCTTTTGCAAGTTTTTTAGTCACTTTCTGATTCTACTGGTAATACTTCTCTTTCGCAAAGATGTAAGTTGCACAGGAACAAGACCATTTTTTGCTACAACGTACGTACATTTATTAAGGCAGCAGCGTAAGCTGGTTTTATTGTTATTATTTCTATTTGTTAGTTTGCATGTAAACCTATTCTTTACTTTTTTGTTCACTTGAGTGAGTGCCAGCGTTACTATTGTATTCTTATGAAGCCAGCCTAGCAGGATACCGTTGTAGCCGCTCTCCTCTCTCCTGTAGCTTTCTATTTTCCAAGTTATTTCTCTTTTCATTTTTTCCATAAAGTTGTTGTTCGGCTGTAGTGATAAACCGACAGTGTGTGATAGGAATGATTTCACGTGTGTACATGTTTTGATAAATAAAAAATGAAAACATTGAGATGAGTGAGTGCAGATACGTGTCAGAAATGATAGTTTCTCTGGTGAGGACATTAAAAAAGTGAAGTTTCCTGCATGCTTCTCCAATAGCTTTGCCAGTATTTTTCTTGTATTGTAGCATATTGTTTTCGCAAGACAAGTCCAGGCCGTATAGAGCACGAATAGAAAGTCGCAGTAGTATTTTATAAGTTTCAAGATAAAAATATTTTAAGCTCTGTGGGAACGTATACCTATATTATTATGTATACGTGTCCAGTATAGTCATCAGCTATAATCATAATAATAACGTGCTTTGCACATTATAGCAGCAGTAGCAGCCAGACAGAGTATAGCACACACAACAGAACACCGCAGGACACAGTGCAACTTTGAAATGTACATCGTTTGTCAGTTTTCAGCTTCTTTTCTCCCCATGCAACAAAATATGTTTTCATTTTTAATTTATTATTATTATCCAAACAACATATAAACACACAACTGAGTGTGGTGTACAGCAGCAGTGTATAGCCGTAGAGAAAGTGGCATTTACTTTTACTGTAAAAATATCCATGCCTTTACACATGGGATTATGCTGACGTCTTTGATATGGTGATCATGATGATGATAATGATGATGGCGTAATGCTCCTAGTGGTTTCCTTGAAGATGGGAAAAAGTTATAAAAGCACAACTTTGCTGAATGCTGTGTGTACGTTTCCCTCCTCTATCTCGATTCTTGTTTAAAATGCATCATGTTCCAAAATGACTGTCTAGGGCCACCAAGAGACTGCATAGTATCGGAATGGTCACCGTGGAGCCCATGCAGTAAAACTTGCGGTCTTGGGGAGATGACTCGGTCACGAACGGTGCTTATGCATGCACGACGCGGTGGTCGTCCTTGTCCCCCACTCAAAGAGGCTACTTGGTGTGGATCTGCAAGGAGTTGTGGAAGGAATTATTTCAACTGGGGCTAAGGCTATAATAACATGATACAAGCGTCTTAATTTATACTGCTGCAAAAAAGATACAGATACACAGTGGAGGTAAATGCACATTATTTATTATTATTATGATTATATTATCGTTTAATTTTTTCTCATGGTCATCATGATTACGCGGGGAGTATGCAAGGAATAGGAATCTTTCTATTTCAGTAAATATTAATGTTCTAAATAATACTGCCATTTTATTATTAGACGACTACTGTGAGTTGACTGCATGTCTTTCCAGCACGCTAAATGTAAGGTAGTATACATATATAAAGTACTGTAATACTAGGTGTGATACGTGTATGAGCGAGGGAAAAGTTATGAAAAAGGGGAAAAGTGGAAACAAGGAAAGCACACGAGTGAGACTATCTCAAAATTGAACATCACAATGCTGTGCATTGCAGAAGGGGACAAGTTTTCATTCTTATAGTTGACTGGAAGGGTGATGCTTATCGAAATTAGAGTGGGCTGTAACATGTAACTTGAGGTTGTTAACAATTTCAAGATTATTTCGAGGCAAGTATGATATTATTATCAAGTAAGTTAATGTAGAAAAGTGACGTTGACGTGCAGCTTTGACTTTTGGAATGACTATAAGTATTTATATTAATTAATCTTCAAAGTTTTTTTTTGTAGGAAATTTGCATGTACTTTTATGTTTATGTTTTATGTACTATTTTATGTTATGCCTAGTATTATTATAATAATATCTATATTCATGTCAACTAAGTTACTTTCTATTTTCTAGTATTAAACTTTATTGATATGTTCTATGCGTTTAATCCATTTTGCCTTTTCAATGTGTCGAATTTTGCTTTTTAAAAAAGCAGGAAGTAGTACTATTTCTGCATCTGTAGTGTTTTTAGAACTTTTATCACTTTATCACTTTTTCCTTTCAAAAATATCATTGTCGTTTCGTTCGTTTGCTACTTCAACTGAGGTGGGAAAACTTACACCACGATGTTGTCATCAGAGGCAGTAGAGGCTATTTTAATTAATCTTAAATGTTCGTTCATTAATTATTTTATGGAAACATGCGCTGTTCAACACACATTACACACACACGATCTAAAAAGGGAAACAAGAACAATACATAACATACTTGTTGATGTCTTTCGAACTTTGGCTATCCTCAAACGAGAGATTATATTTATTATTACAATTGTAAATGATTCTACTAATATAAAAGAATCTTCACTCACATTCACTACTTGTATGATACTCGTTGTTAGACATGTCTGTTGAATATTATTTTCATTGCTTTTTAATTACTCCAGTTGATGGAGTCCAGTAGTGTTGGTTGTCTTGCCAATATTTGCAGTGCACGTTGCCCCAACTTGTGACATGAGCTCAAATTGACTTTGAGTACTCATTGCGCTGTGCTGTAGAATCTCATTCTGGAAAAGTGACTTTCGTTTACTGTTTTTCAAAATGCAATGAAAACAATGTTTAACGTAAACTGAAATGTTGATATCAGTTAATCAGAACACAAGTTCTGTGTTTTGTTATTGGGATTCCTGTAAATACTATTCAAGCAGTAAAGGCTATTTATTCTATGTATGTATTAATGTTATGTGAGGTTTGAATAATTTTAAGTAAATGGAAGTCATCATGTTTTGATGTTGATGTTTTTGTAGTTGAGAACTAACTCTTGAAGTAACTAGTAAGGTGTAACCTTTAATATATAACTACCGGAAGAGTGATACATGCCCAAATCACAAATTAGGTTTGTATTCGACCGTTAAACTATGTTAGTGAACCTCAACTTGAACATCTAAAACGATTTGTGGGAAAAAAAATTTTACCACCTGGTGACCCCTCTACTTGGACCCCCCACCCAGCCACCATTTTACCGATTTGACCCATGGTCCTTTGACAAAAAATGATCCTCATGAACACCTCTATCCGTTTATACAATAAAAATTTTCACGCCTTGGTCAACCCCACCACCCCCCACTTCGACCCCCCTACTTCCGATCGATAATGAGGCATCCGGCTGAAAATCAATAGGGAACGTCCTTATGGGTAAAGGTATATGTATGCCAAATTTTATCCAAATCGGTCAACGTGAACGGAAGTTAGAGTGGGTACGGACACACAGACAGACAGACAGACAGACAGACAAACAGATCAATCGCTATAACTACCTTTTAAGCATTTCATGCTTCCGGTAGTTAATAAATGTGCAAGGGAAAAATAATAAATTTTCATCAGAGACAATCTGTTTTCGGGAATTCTTCAAAGCAATAACTTTTAATTATTAATTTTGTCGACGCATTCAAACAGCAATAAATATTATAATTATTATATCAATTGGCTAGTGAAGACCATTTGAAATCACGTTACATCATTTTATCAACAAGGTATATAAATCATACTGATGATATGGCAGTGCGTAAGTGTTTTCTGGCTAGCAGTAATAATGTATTGATAAACTAACAAATAATAATACAATAAAAATTACGTTTAAATCCTTCTTTTCGTCTGTCAATAAATAAGTTAGTAATAATAACAACAGTAATTAGCACAAAAAAGGAAAAGAGGCTACATGTACTTGCCATTCAATGTTAAATCACTTGTTTAGTTTTTTTGCATTATGTGGTATAGTGAGTTCATAAAATTCATATAATATATATTGAAATTATCGAATAAATATCTAATTTATACTTATTCTATGCATGATATTGTAATAACGAGAAATACATCAGTCTCTTTTTTAGCTTAATATAATTAAGTAAAAAGATTGTTGCTAGCAACGTTCTTTAGCAGTAATTTAAATTTATATAATATATTATATACAGATGTATTGATTGATCTACTTATAGGAAATAAATACATTTATGTATAATGTCTGTGTATATTTATATTGAATGTGTTGTGACTTTCTTTTAAATAAATAAATTCAAAAGTTTACAACTGAATATACCCATATGTCTGCTTTTGTAGCTGCTGCATTCCAATTATTTCCCAGAGTTAATTTTTTACACTTCTAACCTAAGAAGAACCCATCGAAGCAAACCTTCAACGGTTATCTCCCTCACAAGGTTCGAAAGTTAATGCCTGCATTACTTAAATGAAGCAAGAAACAAAGGTAAAAATAACTGCGAATGACCGTTAAAACATCTTGGCACAATTACTATAATTGACCATGCAGTGTTCCGCTACTGATTGCAACTCGTTATTGAACTAGCAGCAACAGAAGGAACGTTGGAAAATGGCATGGCTCTGATCTAATCGAAACTGGTGGAGCGAGATAAGGAAAGCAGCTTTAAACATGCACTGTAGCGAGTAGACAAGATGCTTATACGAGTAAGTGCATGTGCTTACAAATTTATTTATATACACAAGTTATTGGATATGGAAATCGTTCAATATATTTTCGTCAAGTTATTATCATCATTAGGTAATATTTTCCATTCATTGACTTTTACTCGTTCATTCGTCTAAGATCTACACATTCCATTGTACAAAAGAATGACTTTTAAACATACTTCACAACAATCTATTTCTGGCACAAAAATATTATTAAATGTAACGTGTTATATAATGCAGAGAAAAGAGAACATGTAATGATGACGGTATTATTACTGAACATTTTTTACATTGTTGTATGGTAGCATGTAACTCTTCTACTCTGCCATGTTTATGTACAATGTATACAAGAACAAAATAAATATATATTTTAAATAATGATAATAATAATAATAATAAGGCCTGTTTCTAGTAGATATATAATAACAAAAGCTCACTGGCAGTGAGTAAGCAAGCAAGGTCTAGCTACTTACAAAAGGAAGTCTGCACACATTCATAGCCTATCTTTCTATACAGTCGGAAAGCAAACTTATCTTAGAGCACACGCTACGCACACAAACACAGACTACTACGCTGCAAAAGGTTTCACAATTAGCTTATCTATGTAGACCTCCTCTGCTGAAAATAATAAATTACCAGTCAAAATAATTTAAACGGCAATCCCTGGCTGAGTTGCAAAGTCTTTTGTCTGTCAGTGTAGGACAAACTGTCCCTCCGTTCCTAGACGGACTGACGACATATCTGTGCCTATATTGCTCTCCAAATCCACAAAGCGCGGAGCATTCAGACCACTCACTCCAGTCGGAAACCTTGCAGTCACGGGAAACACGCTTGTTGTATGGACCTGAATGGAAATACAAAAAAAAACCGGAACATTCCTTCTAGCATGTATTTGATTAATAGTTTTTGTATTCAAATAAATAAATACATATCCAACCCAACCATATCCACATGAACACTCGAATATTGCGAATCTTTTGATTTCACCAAATACACTATATACGCATAAGTCAGTATTGACATTGCTATTGTATATTTGGACGAGGACAGGGATTTAAAAAAACAAGTTTGTTTTATTATTTTTTATTCATTGTGTGGTAAGGTTTATTCGTTCCTTAATAGGATCTATGTGTTCTCCTGCGGGACTACAAACATTTATTTACAACAAACTTTGTTCCAGTTGAGTTTAACGTATTTTTCTCTCGCCTTCACAAACAAGGTTTGTTTATTCAGCACACGAGATATTAGCCAGATGTTGGTAGGGTATTATATCATGATATCATTAAAAAGAGCTTCGGGACGAATATACCCAATTCAACACATAGGAATACTTGAGGAGCTAACGGAGCAGCGGAAAAAAGGCTCTCTCACTTTTTCATCCTAACAGCTTCAACAGCATATTATTTGACATTTCTTGTTCTCCTATGTCGGCCCCACTTCGCTCTCACTCTCATCTTTCCCTTGGTTTGTCTGCCTCCCCTTTCCCACTAGAATAACGAACAGTGACAAAGACGGAAACCTTTACCTTTCATTTTTCTGGATCGTTTCTTCTTGGACTTTCGGAGCGCCAACTCTTCCACATCTCTTGGATCACTGATCTCATTTAATTCATTCCCAATGTCATTACTGTCAATGTCATCTGAAAAAAGATGATGGTGATGGTGGAGAAGAGGATCATTGATGCTACTTGTAGAATCGTAAGAGGGGACCAAGGAATTGCCTTCATCATTGATTCTCGAAGCGCCCCACTGAGACAGAGAGTACTCTTTCACCTGTCAACAATGATATAAGGAAAGCTGCTACAGAATCAGACTCATACATGTAAACTCTTTTGTCATCATCGGATTAACTTCTTCCTACAGCAGCTAAAAATCAAACGGCATCTCCGCAGCTAAGTAAGTACTGCTACCACTGCCACTACTACTACTACTCCTACTACACCTCTTCCCAGAACCACCACTCTTTCATTACGAGAACAACCATCTCTAGTATATAAAGTTGCATCGCCTTATTTATAGACACAGGAGGAACAAGTGCTCCTTTCCATCCTTCCTTATGACTTTTACTGCGCGAGGGAAAGCAGTTCATGCTACCTTCTCCGAACCTACCCCCTGAAACACTGAAATTCCATACATTTCCAATGAGTATATACATAAGTTGTTCTTTAACTCGTCTACTCCCTAATGCACTTGCTTGCTGCTTGTCACTGATAACTTTTTTTCTCTAGAAGATATAGTAGAAAGCTCTGAATACTTTGTGCTTAATGCCATTCCCTATAATGTGGAGAAAAAACTATGAAATCCTATCATCACGATCAAGACACAGATGATCTACTATTATTGTTCTAGCGGTAAAACGACTAATGCTCGATATAACTAATTCCTATGACGTAAAATATCTATAGTTGTTGAAAAGCATAAAAAATGTATAGAATGGGAGAGAAAAAGAAAAAGTGCTTATCCACTTTGAATATGGTAAAGGTGGCTATAGGCTTGTCCCGGACTCGATTGTCAGGATACTGAAAGGAATGTGCCGGATGTAAGGTACTCAGGTGAATTTGATAGATTGCCTCCTGGGGGACCGTTATCCAGTTCGGCGCTGTAAATGTGAATCCTGTGCAATGAAAAGACATGAGAAGGAAAAGAGAAAAAAGATTAAACATTGATGGCATTACATGTCCATTTTTTCATCATCGTAATAATAATATATTTATAGGTACGCATCATTCATAAAATATAGAAAATTAGGATATCATGTTTTCCATTACATTCATTTCTCCCTGTTCCACTCTTTGAAGGAGTGTACCAGGTATTTTCACTTTCCTTGTGTTTCGCTATTATTGCAACAATATTGCGTATATACGTAGGTATTAAAAATGATACATGGTTTTGTTCGAACAAGTGAAACATGATAGAAGGATGGGAAATTGGAAACAATTCAATATTATTTCATAAACGAGAGAGGATGGATGAAAGCAGATAGCTTTCGACCCGAAAATATTCAAAAAATGTTGCAAACTATCATAAAAGGATTCGCATCATGTACATAAATACAATGCTTGTAATATGTTTTGTGTGCAAAGAAAATTCGTCAACAAGCCTGGTCCAGACCGCAGCCTAGATAATGGAAATATTATGCTTGTGAAATGGAAATTGGGGGATACCTACCTGAGTCGGTTCCAGCATCAATAGGTTCCACCTGAAAGGAAATCAATCAAAAGCGGATATTGTAATTTCTTTCATGCTTCACTATACTAATCACAGAGTCAGTCATGAAAACGGCCGCTGCTTCCTTCATATATGTATTTCTATGCTACGTTGCGAATTCAATAAATGCTACACATATATATCTTATACATGTTGTTATTCTTTCAACATATCGTTATGTTGAGCCGTAACAAGACTAATCTGTCTTATTGATGCTGCGAAAATCGCAAAGAAAGGGCATTCGCAATAGCCGAGACAATAATGTAATAATAATATTGTATAAAGTATAAAAATAGACATGGTATTACGTCAACGGCAATGCTGTCGATCCATTGTTGATTCAAGCATAGGTTTAAGCTGTCAATGCCGACAAACCAGTCCGGAGACGGGACGATTCTGGCGAGCAGCGAGACCTTAAAACGCGAGTAGTGAGCAATAAAGTAGGAAATGCAAATATAAGCAATTATAATAACGTTAGCCATACATGCACCATCGCAGCAGTAATTCCTTTGACATGTGCAAAATTTATTTTAAGGGGAGAATTTGATGATGAAGCAATTACCAAGGTGTGGTTCCCATCCACGAAAAATTGTGTTTCCGTCTGTCCAACGCCGGCAGTGATGGGAGCACCGTTAAAGGCATCGAACACGCCGTCCGCTCCCTGCGAAGCCTCATCTAACTCGTCTGCTGAGGAAGTCTCAACGAATTTTTTCAGTCCTTGCGAGGCCATTCCACCAATACGGTACAAAGAGAAGGATGAGTTGTGAGTTCTCCCTGGTATGCAAAATATATTTTTAAAACTTCACGAATGTGCACACATGTGGCGCATGCAAAAAAAACAATGATGGGGCCTGTCTCTCCTCTGTTGCTATTCAATGCTAGTATGGATGTACGCACCTACGAGTTTCGACCATTGAGCCGGTGGTCGGAACTCTGGATAATGCTTTGGGAAGAGATCCCGGTCCCAGTTAGTCCTCATGATCACGTTATATGCCACCAATCTTTCTTGCGAACACTGAGATTCCACTGGCACTACATTATTTGCACTCAGAACGACGACGACAACAATTGTGGTCGTAAAACCGACTATATGAGATGGACTCAATAATCTCTTCATTGTTGGCAGAAGGGTCGTGTGTTGGTCACAGTGATGATGCTAGGAAGGAATGACAAAAAAGTGCCAGATAATAGCTTTTCCGCTCTCACTCCGTTACTAATATTTGATGACGGTGGCAAGAAAGAGGACTCGGTTTCATTCACAAGGAAACCCGGTTCTTTAGTTTCCTTTCTTTGAAATGAAACAGAATCTTCTTGGAGGATTTATCAAGACGAGAAGTCCAATCACATGTAAATTATATTCCGACAACTGAGCAAGAATTTTGTTCACATTCTCCTTCTTATATTAGCCACAAATTCTATTTTTTCTGTTTGTGTAGGTAGTTCTGGTGAACACACGACATGATGGTAGTTTCAGCAGCGCGTCTACAGTTTTAACGTTTTTGTTAGTGGGCGAGACCTCTTATAACTCTTTAATATACATTATTGTAAATATATTGCATTTTTTCTGAATGATGCTGCTGATGGCGGTGGTGGTGGTGGTGCTCGTGCAGGCAGATGATGATGATCATGCCGAATATTACAAGTGTCAAAATGGTACAGTAAAAAAGGATTCTACAGAAGAATGTAGTGGTAAGATGAGCTTAAGTTGTCTCACTCACTCCACCACTTTGGACATATATCACAGCATTATTATATGGTAATTGGGCTGATGATTATAATCATCGAGATGATCATGATGATGAGATGAGGCCGATGAGGAAACGATTCAATCATTTACACCATTTGACAACTACAACGGCTGGGACGACTAAAATATGCGTCCGTTGAAAAAAATCTGACTACTGGTCGCTTCAAGAGGTTTGCACTTTGCAAAGTTGCTTCCCAATTTCCAAACAAGAAGTTTTCTTTTAATCAGATTACTTCTGGGATTTTCTTTCATTTATCATCTTTACCTACTTCTCAATGGATATGATGACCGGTAGGCATATTGGTATTTGCATACATGTATATGCAACGCATAGTAGTTTGGTATTCGGTACTTTCAAGAACTCAGCAGAAGCTGATCGTGGAGGAGGAGCAAATTATAGTGTAGACAAAGGAAGGAGAGAAACAGTAAAAAGTACATCTTTGAAAACCTTGTTATTTCTTTGTACGAGCGTAAATAAAAAAGCAACGGTAAATGTTTCAAAGTATTCTTGGAAAGGTTTATTGAGACTTCGACCTTTTCAAATTAGTCATTTACGCCTGTGTCATAATCGTAACGAACCTGAAATACAAGGAACTTACCGACCAAGTAAAAACGTGTTGCTGTTGAGTCGTCTGTTGTCTGTCGCTCCTTGCAACCCTCACAATATTCGCATCTTTTTTCATCCCTAGTTGCGACTGACAATGACATCTAAAGAGTGTACAGCTATATGGAGAGCGTGTCGTGTGCTGAGGCATGTTCTCAATTATTGAGCAAGATAAACATTCCTTGTGTGCACGAGACGGACAAGTTGATGAATGAGGGGGAATTCACAATCAATTAGGTAAAGACTGAAATATCAACGTACTGTTAATTGTCGTCGTGGGTGAGTGATTCAATAATAAAAATACTCACAAGTAATAACAACTAGATGTGGGGCCCGTTGAAATCAATACAATCATTTACGCATAAAACAATAAATAAAAACAGAACGATGCTTTTGTTGAATATTTTATATGTACTAAAATATAACATCAGTATTGACTATTCCAACATTGAATTGGATCTATGGTCTAGGTAAACCATCTTAATATGAAAACAATGTCGTAATAAAGGAAATAAATACTGGTAATTCGGTGTATAAATAGATGGTTATAGGTACAAGTATGTACGCAACTTATATGAGAAAGGACTAACTACTGCCGCCTCTAATATAGAGTAAGATAAAAGTTGACAGGTGTACATAGTCACGAGAAGATCCTACGCACTGTTGTCACCATATAATCATCATCATCAACGATATCATCTTCAAATCAAGCTTCATGTGTGTATATGTGCTCTCTGTTCCCTCACCAGTTTCCTCTTTTACTAATCCACTAGAGCCATAATAACAAATGATAGAGCATCTTTGTTACCTATTCTTTGGTGGGGATAGCAGATAACAATCATGTTGATGCTGCTGCTGCTGATGATGATAATGTAGGTGCATAATATTTGCAGTAAGATGCATGGTCTCGGCCAACATGACAATTCACGGCTCAAGGACTCTCAGTCCATGAAAGGCTTGTCTGAAGCGACTTATTCCCGGTTCTTGACCTTCTCAATCCTTCAATATTATCATCTCAGTAAAGATGAATTAAATATAATTAGTATACACTCACATGAGAAGATGCATTACTTTACAGTATCGATCTGCTCCTTGCATCCGCACACAACTTGCAAGCATTCATTCATTCATCCACCGATTTGCTTATTTGTCATTGTGACAAATTGACAAATCATTTTAATGGGCAGCTACTACCCTACCATGGCTGCACTAACTTTCAATCAATCCACACGACATTTTACAATAATTTGCATTTTCAGCACACTAACTCAGTATGAAAATGTAGGTGATGGTTTTATAGGGTCGTAAAAGTAAATGTAAATGAAAATAATAACAATAGGAACAAGAGGGAAGAAGAAAGAAGACGACCGCGACACAAGACTACATGCATAAATGTACATGGCATGTAGGCAGAGATACGCATAGCGTTTCCATTTTCTACTCATTTAGTCTATATATTTAGGAGAATAATAATGATAATAAATAAATGAAGTATGTATGTTTGCTTTGTCAACCCAGTTTTTATCAGTATCATCCTCATCTCCTTTTGCTATCATCATCACCATCGAGATCATTTAGCAATGTTGATTTTTATTGCTCCATTCTTCCATTTCATTCACAGACAAAGATTCTTCCGCCCAACTAACTACTTCATTCATTATTTGGAGAGCAATATTTTTCTACATTCGCCAATTACTTCTCTGACTGGTAACAACAAC
Organism: Sinella curviseta; assembly: GCA_004115045.4. Lineage (NCBI taxonomy): Eukaryota > Metazoa > Arthropoda > Collembola > Entomobryomorpha > Entomobryidae > Sinella > Sinella curviseta. Next base: position 20,247,981 of record CM065489.1, on the reverse strand, counting down.
AAACACTTGTACTGGTCATTATAAATCTATTTGCACTCTACAACTCACATAAATAACATAAATACATCTATATGTATAAAGTATATTAATATTATTTGGCTATTTTTTTGTCAAATCCAATTAATGTGCTTGCCTTTAAAAGATGTATGGATGGATGCAAAAAAAATAAAGACATTATTCAAAAAGTATTATTTGTCTTTTGTCATTGCATCACATACATATAAGGTTTCTGCCGAGAGAGAGAGAGATGTTGTGTGTGTATTTATGTATATTATTTTAGTACACACGCCGCACCTCCCCAACTTTGGCAACTTCTTTCTTGCTTGAGCTCTCTGACTGAGTGAGTGATTATTGTAGTGAGCGAGTAGCTTGCCACTGCGTTTTCATGATGATCGTTTCTTACCAAATAAGTCCCGCTCTGCTCTCCTGCAACTCTTTTCCTTCTTTTTTATCCGGTGAACTAGACAAAACCCTGTTTGCACTCTTTTTCCTTTGTTCACTATTTGGTCATTTCAGGAAGAAATTTCAATACTGTAAGATTTTTTTCTGAACATTTAGAATCATACTTTGCCAGATGTGTCTGCGTTTTTTTCTCTCTTTAGAGACAGTTGTCACTGTTGTCTTTTGTTGTTGTTTCTTCCAATCTCGGAGAATTCATGACTTCTTTTTTTTGTATATAAAGGCATACAATATGTAAAGAGAGATACAACAGCGAGGGCTCGACTCACAATCAGTTGATACAAAAATCATAAATTTTTCTGTCTTTCACCTTTCTTGCACCAATCCTACACACTCTCCACCTGTGCTTATAAATCCCGATGAGTCTTAATGTTGAGTATAATAATAAATAATATGGTCTTGATGTAAGTATCAAGTATACCTATACAACGCTTTTATGACCATGGACTATTTCACGGACATGAACAGATTATTTATACTACCACATATTTTTTATAATATATTTTTGTTCACAAAAATGATCCCTTCTCGTCGGTATGCAAGGACATGCATAAAATAATTTAGCCAATTGCGCGAAAAAAAATATTTTCTTAAGAATATTTTTTTAGCGAAAAACCCATAAACACAATTTTTTAAAAGAAAAAGGCTAAAAAATCGTGGGATATTGAACTGGAACACTGAACTATATGATAGAAATCTTACGTGCGATTTCTACGAAGATTAGCTCAATTCTGATAAAAACAATGCCACATTTGACTACTGAATGAAATCTCGGGAGTCGGATTGGTGCCACCACCATCACCGCCAGTAAAAACGGGTGAAATATATAACATTTACCACACACATAGGTTACCTGCCGCGCACACACACACACAAAACACTTTTCCTACGCCTATTTTCGCATTTCACTAGAGAAAAAGTGTGTAATGAGTGCACAGATGATGATCTAATTAGATTATTATGCAACACGTTGTTGTCGTTGTTGTGGCGCTTGACGACGATGTTGATGACGATGATCCACTCTAATAAGAAATAGCCAAAAGTCAGTGGCGTCTCCCTTCCTCCAGGTTAATAGTATTGATCTGCTTCCCCCTACACACTGATCACACATACTCATCATCACATTCAAAAAATTCTTTTGCGCTTTCGTCAGTCAAAACCTAGATGTTTAAAATAAAACGCGAAAACTGTTTTGATGTTCCACTATACACTCCACTGACTGCTGCTGTTCCGAGTGGAGCGAGACGAAGATCAATGATGGAGAGAAAACCACAGGATGGTTCAGCAGTGGCGTCATCATCACAATTCAAAAAAGAAAATATCGTTCCCAGAACAACAAAAAATTGCATTCCGATTATTTACAAGGCATGATGATAAATAAATATGATATAGCTTATGAAATGTCATTTTTATAAACTGGATCCTACTTATCACGTAAAAAATTAAAAAAGGGGGTTTTCTCAGGAGACACAAGACCTACTTTGTTATACTCATACATACATAATAATTTGCCACTATCATCATAAAATGATGCATTATAAAAAAATAAATGAGCATCACTGTCAATTTTTGTATGACAAGTTGCACATTATGGATATTACTCTGTGAAATAAATGAGTTCAGTGAGAAATGAAAGAAACAGATATTTTCTTGCTAGAGAGAGAGTTTTCTCTCTCTCTCTTCATACAGTTAGGTGTTTAAGCGTCATGATTGATTTTTTTAAAAAAAAGTATGCAATGAAGAAGCCATGAAGTTTGTGCTACTGTTTTTGGGCTTTTCATGCTAAAGTTGGGTTGACATCACATCAGCCTATTTAAAAAAGAAATAATTTGCATGCAAAATACACACACATCTCCTCCGTGTGATGGGTTTTGCCAGTATTCCTACAACTCCACCACCACCACTCCTCTCTTTTTTTCTCATGATCTCATGTCGATGGTGATGATGACGACGATTGACTCGATTTCTTGAGAGAGTTTATGTGAATGTAAGTATGCCATCATGTTTTACGATAAGAATAATATGTGTCAATAAGGCAGCAGCGAGAGGAAAGTGTAACAAGTTTAAAACTGTCCAGCCATAATGATATGCCGTAGTATAGGGTTTGTGGTTATTTAAGGCACGACAAGTATAAAAACAACAAGTATTGCGTTTCGGCTTACTCATTATTATTTTTATTTGAAAGGCAGTACGGCAGGACCTTTACCTGATTTTTTTTATATTCCAACACCGATAAAAACGGCGACGTCAACTCAACAATCACCATAAAATAATTGCAGACTGCTTGGTTACCCAAGACGGAATGATAATGGAAGCGATTGATCGTAAAATTAGCAATAAAACTTTGCATTTTTCGCTTCACTTTCAGTTTCTTAACAAGAATGTTTGCCTTGACTTAATAACAGCCCATCTCAACCGAGTGTGATAGATGGTAGGTAGGGCACTATGCTATTTTCGAAAATCCCATCAAAATGTTTATTGTAATTTTATTTATTTTAAATGTTGCGATAAGGCAGAACAAGAATTAGATTTATTTAATAAATACATTGAAAGGAAGGAAGGAATTAAAAGTATTTTAAAGTGTTATATATATATTGTAGCTGCAAACATTGCATAATTTTTTTTTCATTTTGGAGAGGAATACAATAAATAGGAAAAAGGATAAACAACGTGTAAAATGTGTATGTGCTTACATATATATAAAATGAGAGTGAAAAGAAGTAAGAATAATTTTGTTTTTTTTCTTCTTGCAACAACTTACATTGGATTTTTAGTCAAGAAAAACGTTGAGTTTGATGATGGTTCTGTCATTCCAAATATACTCTCGAGTTTTAATCACATCATGTGGGATTCCAAGGCCCACACACTCGGGATTATCGCCAACAACTGGCTTTATCCAATTAGAGCCTGAGCAGAGCTCTTTTGGATCCCACATTCTTGACTTCAAATCCTGAACTCGGTTGGCAGCGTCCTCTTGATCAAGAACGAAAACCCGCATTTTCAGAGGGAATGGCCATTCCAAAGATTGATCATGGTCTCCCTTCGTAATGCCCACATGAAGGAACATAGTTGTGCTTGAGTACTTGGGTATCAACTTTATGTACATTCGATATCCTCCTGGGTAAACGTAGAAACTGTTGGAACGTAACACGCGTTGCTGATTCCAATTTTTTAGTTTGTAGTTCATGCCCGTCACAATCCAGTAGTACGAGAAGACTCGCTTCCCATTCTCAATGTGAACCGTGCTATTATACTTCCCAATTTCTGCTGATCTGGGTCCCACGCGGCCGCTTTTTAAGTTGATATCTGGTGTAATGGAACTCCGCTGCCTGCCAGTTCCACTACCACCAGCAGCACGGACAACACCGCCTCCGCCACTAGCATTGTCATTTAATCGGCCTCGTACACTGTACTCGGATGGGAGATTGTCCTCATCATCTCCAATTACCTCCTGAGCTCGGTGAGGGATAGCAGGGACATACGCTGGCTGGTATGTATTATCGTCGTCAATAACCGTTGAGCCAGTTCCAGGATTACGTGCCACTCCTTGTAACAATGTCATTGTTCTCCTGTGATTACGCTTGATTTCCTGGTCTTGCTCAACAAGTTTGTCCTCCAAACTTAGCAGCATCGACTTCAAAACATTTAGTTGGTCTCCCAGTTGGGTTTCAAGGTTGGAGAAACGATCATCCATCTCGGCTGTGTAAGTATTGCGGAACAATTAAGTATATCACACATCAGATCAACACAAATCTCTTTAAACGGTTCCGGTGTCATCCTTGTATTAAAATTTGACAGGTTCTGCCATGGCCCCACTTTAGGAAAAAAATATGATTGAATGGAAAAGGAAATAAAAAGCCTTGATTTTTTTACCTGGATTGCAAATGCCTTTTAGAACCCTTGCTGCTGTTGCTTGGGCGGTGGCAACGAGCTGCTTGCTGGAAATTTTACAGGTGGACACCTGAATGTCCGTTGGCTCACCGGTGTCTTGAGCATTCCGTATAAACTCGTCGATTTGACCCTCAAACCATTGAGTGTTTCTAGCCACTGTCTTATTTGGTGCGGTTGTCCCTTGCCCCCGTACAGTGTACATCATTACCAACAGGAAACAAATATTCTGTAAGGAAAACATGATTGCTTGCTCTTGTCTTGTCAGCAACTGGAAATAGGCCACTCCAAGCAAACTTCTCCGAGCACTGTTACTCACTGCGTCAAAACTTTGATTGTCATCTCAACTAGTTGCGAGAAGCGGAATGAGTTCCAAAGGGAAAGGTCAACGACAACTTGAACATCTTTATTTTTTAAAAGCAGATAAACATGTTACGTCATCCACAGTTCCTCATCATATCATACAGGCATCATCATCTTCATAACATCATGTAGGAAAGCGTTTTATATGCAAATACTACCCGAGTTTGACTGAGATCATAAAAAATATCCATATACTCTGCATCATCATTCAGTGCAATGAAAAGTTATAGAACTTTTGCAAGTGCAAGACATTGATCTTTGAACAAAATAAGTAGATAGGTACGACGGGACGGAGAGTTGTGTACAATAATAGCGGCCAGGCACAAGCAGCAGCCGCCGCTCTTGTCAACACTTCCAGATCACGATTAAGCCACGTTGATAAAAAATATCAAAAGTGTTCGCTTTTTCATAAAGCATCCTTTCATTCTTAATATCGAAATATATTATAATGCCACTATTGTACTCGTTGAATTTTCCGATCGATGGCCATCTGCACTCTCTATTGCAAAAATAACATCCACGCATTGCACTGGACTTCATCATTGACCAAATCTCAACAAATCTCAGAAAGCCAAATAAAAAATTAATGATGATTCACTGCAAATAACATTCATGTAGACATTCTCATTTTCTCAGGAGGAAAATGTATAACACAAATCATAGCAAGGCAAGACTTTTATAATCGCATCATTTCCGAAAAGATGAAACCGCTGTAGTTATATAATATTCAGAATGGGTCGTTTTGACTTTTAAAAACTAAACTTCCACGAAAATATAAATGATGAAACATAAAAATGTAAAAAATATGTATGAAAATGTACTTGAATCAAGGCTCACAATCTCAATGCTCACCATAGTTATTGTATATGCAACACCGCATCATTTTTATCCTACGTATATCCAAATAAACCAACATGAACGAACATGGACAGTTGGTGCAATAATTTTAATCTTTAATACTAATACGGTAAGACAAAGCTACCAAGTTCAAGAACCCATCCAATCACGACGAAAGATAATCCTAAAAATATATTACCTATGCTGATTCCCAAGTACATCAAGTGCACTGCTTCTCATTCACTGGCACTCCATAGATTCAATAGATTGTGGTACGTGTGCAAATATCTAACATATATTCCACAATATACGGATATTTCTAAGTGACGATTCACATGCACCTGAAAGAAACAACGTACCTATGCATGTTATACCGCTGCTGTGACCCTACTCACCTAATCAAACATTTTTACTTTTATCCTTTTTGCAAAAGATCCATAATCCGAGTGTGGAAAGTTAGATTATGGCTAGATTCCAATAATAAAATTTTCAAGTAGTGCTTGCAGTCAATTTGCGGTCTTTGGGACGAACAATGTAACGTCGAGGTGTTATCAGTTTTGGACAACTGACAGTAGAATATAAGAAATGCTCAGGTAGATAAACAGACAAATGTTATGATGAAAAAAGGCCAGAATTTTGTTCACATCCAGTACTGTTATTTAACCCTTTCATAAATAGGTATCGTAAATGATATATTAACCAGTGCCCGAAATACCGGGCCCTAGTCCTGACACGCACGTTGAAAGCGATGACAATAATAGAAGTAGAAAGTATAAATTGGTTATGCCGTGACATTACATGGAATTGGAGATGCCGGATACCGGTAGTCGTGATATCAATTATGTACTAGCTTCTAAGTTGATGCATAGGATGAGCTTGCTCCCATTTGAATTCTTACTTCCGGAATTATAATGTGTATTGATAAAAATAAACATTCGTCGGGTCGTGTGACATGTAACCAACGGATTACCAAGAAAATGTAGGTATGGATGTTTAGATGAATAGTAGTTCTTGCTTGGAATACATTGACCTTCAGTTTTACGACAGATGTATGAGAATCAAAGGAGTCATTTTCCTTTCAGTTTCATTTCCAATCTGCCCACACATAAATAGGTAATGCTTTTTTCGTGCAAGATGCTATATCTCAATTTTCTATACTTTACACTTTAAGATGTCAAGTTGTAACGTACCTATCAGTGCACTTGTGTGCAAGGCATATCGAAATAAGCCTCATTGTATATTTAAGGAGAGAGAAAATGAATTAGTTTTTCTCTTTTAATTGAAGACAGGAAAAACTGATACAGCTCAATATCTGACCTACTTTCGACAAGGCTACGTATTTATGCCGTGGTCACATTTTTATCTGACGTGCGCACATAGCAACGCTAACGCTTATGCAAATAATGATGCGTTATGCCTATGTAGTCTAGTCACTGATCATGATACTGTTGTACTGTATCACATGTCGTATTGATTTTTGTGGGACAAATAGGTGAGTTTCTAACGAAAAGTCAGAATCCCATCCAGACAGAAATGTGTTCATCCGTAACGTGAAGGGTCAGTCGTGATCTTATTTTAATTTATTCATGTCGCTTCATCTCCAAACATTATGGCAACCTAGGCCGTGTTTGTGAAGCAATACTTTTGTGCACGGAAAGAACCTTTCCAAAAACGATTCGCTGAACTTAATGACTGAGTCATTGTCATAATTTGTTCCTTGGATTCTTAGTATTAAACTGAAACCTATGTATATAAAAAACTATATAGCTTATTCGATGTCTTCCACCTCAGCAAATGGAGTCGTACCGTATTTGAAATTCATTACCATAGGCAGATACGTATCATTAAGGACTTCGTTATTGCTTCTGGTGAAATAAATCCGCTTATGCTTATTACTTATACTTTGTTTCCAAGAAAGTTGAGCGATTTAATAAACACATTATACTACTACTGCGTAATTAATTCCCAGAGAGTGCGTTTCTCCAGAATCCCATCTATGTACTTGACAGCCCATAAATGTAAAATGACATCCACACCGAGAGAAAGGACAAAGAGATTGCGGCTCGCAAAATCAGTCAGCCTGTGGAACAAGATGTGCGATGCGACAACACCTTGTTGAATTGGCCACGACGTGTGTGTCGGCAAACTATAAGCAACATATAGTTCCGCTTAAAAAGTACCCACCAGAGCCGATTATTATGATATTATTTATTATTATTGAATACTTCTTCCATTTTCATTCTATCATGTAGGTATCACAAGGAACACTTCTCCCTATTGGAATAGAAATAGGTAAGGCGAGCGAGGACCTTGTTTTCCAATACACAATTTAATGTTGCACGAGCGCATAATATCGCTGAAAACACATATTATTATAATATATACCTACACAGTCGCATGCATAAAATTCATAGATACGTAGGATATTTATGTTCTGAAACACTTGACAAGCCCATAAATAAGAGGAACTCTGGAAAAATGGAGTAAGTACACTTTGTCCCTGTGAAGCGAGCATATTCTTTGACGACATATGTACGTACTATTATTACCAGGGAAATCAAGGGGAGTAAAAGTAACTACAGCGCGGAATACATGTATATTATAGGGAAAGAGGGAAGAAGAAATGGAAGAAGATGACGATGATGATGATGATGATTGGGATAAGAATGTCTCGGGAAAGAACAAAGAGTGACAGAGTAGTAAAAGAGAACTTCTTGTCTTTTACTCCAGCTTTCACACTCCTACAACTACTATTTTACTGCTGGCAAGTATTTTCAGTGGCTCTACTACCAATATCACTACCACCACCGCCACCAAACCCTATAATATCTGATACTATATACCCTGGTTTTACTACGACAACCGCTATTATCAAAATACGAGAAAATCCATTCTTTCTCTTACTCTCACTCTCTCCCTCTCTCTCTCTCTCTCCAAAAATATACATGTCAGTCGGTTGGTTGTGCTCCCACACAAATATGGAAAAAGCACAAGTATGTAATCGTAGTCGTAGTAAAAATATCGATCGGGAGCCATGCGCGAACCATTTGCGCCCTGATATAAAAGGGAAAAGAAGGCATATCTTAAAGGAGCCTAGAAGGAGTGCAAATGCACATATGAAAGCACTGTAGACGGTTATATGGATGTACATCAGTTTGCATTCGGAAAACGTAACCGTGTATTAGACTCGTATTGTTATTTACCTTATGAGGAAAAAACCACATGAGGAGGACTTTATTGCGATTAACTTGGTAGTAATAAGGAAAACACTGACGACATATTATTGCATAGCGTTGCTTCATTATATACATAAAAAATACAAGACTGTTCATTACTCATTATATAGCACAATTGATGTTGTTGTGGAGTCACAGAGAACTACCACTATTTCCACTATCATCCTTATCTTCATCACCCCCACCTCCACCACCTTATTTCCAATAATAAAAGATAAGAGTACAGCATAATAATCGTAAGTGCAGCGTCCTTTTTTTATCAACGGATACATCATCATAATAATTATATTATAGTACAATTCCAACCAAGTGTTTCCTACATTTCCGATCAAGTTGATATTGTCAACATTGTTTTCACTCTCTCTCTCTCCAGTAATCAATCAAGGAAGCGCTAAATAACGGAAGTATTTTTAAATAACTGTGAAAATAGTGGAGAATTAGAAAGTGCGTAAATGTATAGAAAAGAGAAGTGCAAGTGCAATACCCTGAATAAGGAAAGTAATAATATTTATTTGTCAATTGTATAAAAGCTTCCACTTGTCAAACTGTCGGGTGAGAGAGGGTTTCTTTGTGCTTGTGTGACTCAAGGGCTTAATTGTGAAAAATATTTGAGTAGTTTGTCGAATTATATGGTATTTTAGTTCCCTTTGTTGTGGTATTTTGTTCAAAGTTTACCAGGAAACAAATCTGTAGCATTTACAGCAATAACAAGTAAGCAGGTAGCTAAATTGTTGTGCTAGGATTGCGCAAAATTCATCCACAAGCTATTATGGTAAGTTTACCAAAAATGATATTAATGACTTTTAATAGCGTTCTGCTTTTAGTGTTTGGTCTGGTTAGGTGTTCAGCTAAGTACTTCAACTGGGCGACTTGACTTTGTTATGAAGATTCGCATAAACTTATTTTAAGCTTTTATCATTTCTGAGTAAAGTTGTTGAATCATCCAGGCTCTGTGCTCGTTTGAAGCGAGTCATTTTGTATTATAGTAATGCATGATGGATGATGACGACCTTTGTGAAATCTATCTTTATTTTTTGCCTTTTTTATTTGCTTTGACTTTTACCATTACTTTATGAACTGTCAGCTGCATGCGTAATCGCTGTAATTTCAGAAATTCCCAAAATCATCTTAAAGATACTTTTACAAACTTTTGCTTCCGTGGTACACTTTCCAGAGAACCAAGAAAAGTTCATACCGCCCAAAGACAATGCCAGTAGGTTAAGTTTTATGACGGCCACCTACAATCAATCCAAGCAAGTTTGATAACTTTGCCGATGCCTATAAACCCCACAATAACAATATATTATGTGTAGCTGAAAAAATGTGTTTCGAGAGTAGTTAATGTCGATTATAAAAGGACGATTGAGACCAAAATATGAGTTTCTGAGGAAGAACAGTCGGTTTTGTAGGTACTTATCGTACCATTTTGCCTCTAGCTATTATATGTAACTTATAACAAATGATTACTCATAACAAATTGTTGTTAACAATTATGTATGCCTCCAGTGGTATAGATGGTGTCACGTAAAGTAAAGCAAGGAATAAGAAATGGTCCCTGTTTCACTGTGGGTGGTTGTTGATAAATAGTCAATTGAAGGTAAAGGTAATAAGGTTTCATGGTTTTTGTCAGGAAATTCTTATGCAAGGACGCTTGCTTGAGCTTACGGAAGAAAATATATTGATTCGAGTCGGACAGACAAACTTGATTAAATATAAACACAATCGAAATGTATTCAGCTACTTATTGAAGTTGCTCTTCATATCCCTTGAATAGGACAACCAATAAAATACTGTATCTCTTAAAAATATTTCCATTGCTGTATGCTCACATTCATTTCAACTAAATATGTAGACTTCCTTCACATGCCGTTTTAATGGCAGTGATAAAGCGAAAGAGGAACTCTTGACCTGCTACCTACAATAAAAATTTTAAGTGTTTTCTGCATACAACGTAATTCCACAAGGGTTCCTTTTCTTGGTAATTGCTAATATCCTCTTCCTGTATTTGATGTAAGGTTAAGTTCAAACTTTGATAAAATTTTCAAATTCTGAAAATCCGCTCAGTGCAGCGTTCTTCATTATTTTACGATCGAATAGGTTATCTTAAGCATGAATACTTGGAATTTATTGATCGGCACAGTGTTTATTGAGAGTTAAGAGGATGTGTATATTTTTGCAGAAAAATTGCCACTGAAAAGTATTTTTGATTACTATGTGTTTGTTATTTCCCAAGAAAAATTGTCCCAATACTCAATTGTTGATTATGCATACCTAAATAAAATATTGATGTGTAATATATTGCCTTTTATATTTGCTTATATCTGGCCGAAATAACAATGTAATGCATTTACTTAGTATGTAGTGTCAAATAGTTACCACTAATTAGTTAAGTATTTTGAACTAACTGAAATCATTATTCATTTGCAGACTCACTCTTGAATCAGCCATTGCTAGAAGTAGCAAAAAAAGCTTTTAAGCTGCCAATGTGATTTTGCGCATGTTCATTCATTGCTGATAAATAATGTCACAGGACAAGCCTATGATCCATATTCAGGTGAGTGTCGTTAATAAAATATTGTGTTATTGTATATTGCATCTATATAAAGCTTAATTCAAGGATTTTATGGAATGCAATTTATTTTAACACCAAGCATTTCTGCATTTTCGCAATTTATAATGCGCTATCATTATTTGGAAGCACTTTTGTACAGTGTACGCAGCAATTAGGTAAATATTATGAAAAGCACGAACTTGTTTATAGAATCAACAATATATGCGTGCTTCCTCCACCGTATCTCTGGTAGCTCATAAAATCTCTTGTTAGTGGGTAGAATTGACATGAGAGAAACAAAAAATACTCCCATTAAAGATGTTGTAAAGTGATGGAGGTGAATTTCAAAAGTTCATTTTCCAAAATGTCACTTTAACGATAACATGAAAATCTACAGCAAAAACGAAACAGACGAGCGGCAACAACTGCGTTATAATTTACTGCATAACATGATAGGTTGCATGACAATGATCTTATGCGAATTCCAAGCATGAGGAATCTGCTGAAATGCGAACGTTTAGCATAGTGTACTTAAATATTTGATGATACCGATTTATTGTGTTGAATAAAACGATAGAACCAAATAAAAAACAGTATTTCGTTACCATTTAAATATCTTTACGCAAGGCAAGGATGTATGTATGCCGACTCCATTTCATTACTTTGCATAGAATCTACTAGATCCACATTTTATTTCAGAAGCTGAGGAAATCGACACTTTAACAACCTACTTTACAATATTCCCCCTAATAGTTGAGTAGGAATAAACCGAGCAATCTAAATAATGATGAAGATTGGCGATGGTGAGAACGTATTAATTAGCAGTATGAGTCCTAACGTATATTTTTATGATGGTAGCTAAAATATTAATCAGCATTTTTCCGGAAATGAGTTGGCCTATTGTTGAAAAATAAAAAACGAAAGTTCTCAATACAGTAAGTATCATCATAATCATAATTTACACTAGGATAAACATTTTGACCGATTTCCGCTACCCGTCAGGATGACCGGATCTGGTTGAGTGAGTGTATACATGAAGCCTTAAGGAATACATTAATGAAAATAAAATTTAAAACAAAACGTAATAGCACAGTTGTTTCAGAAACGCTGTGGCCAATTACGAAGGAACTATACAGGAAATACAAAGTAGATGTGCTACATACAAAACTAAACCGCTCTAGAAACTGATTTTTATGAGTAACGTCACTTCTGTATTCGTTTATCAAAGTTTAAAACTATTCCAATGTAGGTACCTATGGTGTCAACTATTAAAAAAACTACCAAAGATAATCTATCTATGAGTTACATGAGTACATGAGTTACGTGTCAGTTCACAATACCTTCATGGCAGAATACACGATGATTGCAATTGCAGCATAAAGCATTCAGTAAATTGAAATTTGCGTAAATTTTCTCCATTATATAAATACATGCTTGCATCTCATCAAGGAGTAAGTACATTGGTTGCATTTTTGCATAGCATTGTCACTATACATACGCAGCCGCTACATGCATTGACAAGCTCATATTTTAATGTGAGAACCGGAATTTGTTGTTTTCAGAATGCATCAAACCGAATGCTACGGTCCCCAAGCCATGAGTCCATCTCGACAGAAATTTCCCTGTTGTCGCTATCCAGTTTGGGTCCACTGGTTCGAATCCCCTCGCCCATCCCAGACACACGTCACCGTCTCACAGTTCCAGGCTCCAGTGACGGCGGAGCAAAGTGTACAGACTTGTGGTCCGAGGAGGAAAATGATCTCATAAAAAACTTTGGAGCACTGTTTAAGTTTTTAGGGTTGCCTAAATCCTTTTCCACATCAGACATAAATTCCTCACTCCTCCATCCAGATAATGGGAGACCACCATTGCGAAAAACCAACTCGGAAATGGATCTTTCACAAGTTCGATGTAGTGACGTTATTTTTCGAACTCACTTTGGTCCAACGTCCCGCAGCTGCTCCACATGGGTGGCAGTCGGGGACGTGTCCTCCACATCGCAACTACCTTCCCCACAAGGCCGCTCCCATTTGGCTCCCAACGGTGGATCCTTCACTCCTGCTGATCTCATCCGGTCTGTGAATAAAAAGATTCGACAGTTGTACATTAGGAAAAGGCTGTTAGTTGCTTACCGAGCACTGGAACGTTTAAGTCAAAGTGACTTTGACCTTGAGAAATTACCAGTTGTTGTATCAATGAATTCAATCACATGTCGGAACGACGTTCCCATTCCTATTCCAACCACAGAACTGGACACCCTCAAGCTACCAAGTAAGAAGAAACCGAGTAAAGTAGTTCCCTTGACTCTGAAAGACGTGGAACGGGAAAGGGGACGACCACTTTCGAAATTTGAAAGAAATATGATGATTTTTAACTGGTTGCATTCTCTGGACGAGTCTTCGTACGACTCGCTCGAGTGAAGGACAAGTTCAATTTTGTTGCAAAGGTAAACATTTTTGTCTCCATTCCACCCTTCGATTCTCACTTTATTGTCCGGAAAAGGTGTTGGTCAGTCTTTTAAAATACCTAATGTTATATTCATTACTACTATTCAGGAGAGATGAGACAACAACGTACGGCATAACTATATAGATTCCTCTTCCTATTTATATACCCATTTCATTTGGCGTCTTACTTGCATCAAGCTCACAAACAATATATTTCGCTCGACTGTCAAGTCCCATCAATCACCTATTTTTCTATCAAATCCTATTTACGTTGATTATCCAATCAGTTATCCTCATGACACAACAGCATCACATCCACCCACATCGTTTCCTCTGATGGAAATGCAGGTACACACACAGTCCTCTTATAGTATTTCAAGTAATTCACTCAAAATCATAATACATACTACTGCATCCATATGCCGTGCATATATACATACTTATTATATAAAATTACTAATGACTAAAATACGCATTTATGTACAACCGTTTTTTATCCATGTTTTATCAATGGGATTGGCAGAAAGGTGTGGTGTATAGTAATGATATTGACTAAAAGTAAGGATTATGTGTGTACTACGAATAGGTATACAGTACTTTGTTAATTTCTCGTAATGACAAGGCAGTGATTATTAACTGGAAAACCAAAAACTGTTGCCGAAACACTGAACTGATATGTTAATTTTAAAAAAATCAAATAATTTCAGGGCATTTAAAAGAACAGTTAGTCAACTCATAGGACATGAACAACTTCTATGGTTAGTCAAACCAAAGGTATTTCTCGTCTAACTGAGATGAATCAAAATGAAATAATACATTTGTTAACAAAACTACAGTTCTTCAAAATAATGAATTTTTATGAAAATTCTTTGATCAATTTTGTTTGCCATTTCTTTCGCTGGGTAGGCATGAGTTTGTATTTCAATCTTATAGCCACTAAAAACTAGATATACGCGATTAGGAACGGAACACGTGAACAAAGGATTTGGTAACCTGATGATGAAGTTTTTAAAGAAAATATTTTCCAATTCTTGCTCATTTTAAACATAATATGTTCTTACAAAATTTATCTCGCCAAAGTGTCGTGTTGGGTGTCATTATCAAACATATCGTTACTCCTTCATGGTCATCATATTAACATTTGTCAATAATTTTGTCGCTTAAAAGATGAAACATTGTATGTAGTTATTATTATGCAGCTCGGTTTTCGAAAAGAGAAGGAACATCTGTCACCCCTAGTGCGTAAGCAAATATGTAAGATAATTCACAGATAAGCAAGTGGCCAATTCATCAAAATCAAAGATGAGAATGACTGTTTTACTATTACTTATCGAAGAATGTAGCATTTATGCATAAAACAGGGTGTCATGAATAACTAAACTGAAGTCTTTTGACACTGTTAGTGTACTAGTTTTGCGAAGAGGAATAAAAGTTAACATCAATCCGTGCCACATACTTTACTTCCCATTATATGTATACCTGTTATCGCTAAAATATATGTAGGCATGCTCATCAAAATGCTTTTGTCCTTCTTTTGTCAAATGCATATATTATATTAACAGGCATTATCATTTTATACCCCAGTAGGTATGCATGTTTTAAATTTTGTGCTGCCCGCATCCTACTGTAAAATGTTCACCTATCTCAATCTCGTCCACATTATTTTATAAATTAAGAAGAATAAGTAGTCCTTAAACTCAATCTAATAAAATAGAAGGAAAAGGTAGCTTCTATGAACGAGTGTTAGGATACTAAACTGTATATTGCATTAAACTTTCCTAAGAATTATAAAATTTACTTTACAATTCAAAAAATTGAAATTCCCTATTTCTTCCAATAGAAACTGGACCTCTATCACAAGTCGGGTCTTTAATATGGAGAGGCATAGCAAGATAAGCAGAACCTGAGTTTGAATTTGAATTAGAGGCTGAGGCTTTTGTTAAGAGAAATACGGTAGTTAAATTGGTCAGAATATCAATACACTAGTGTTCATTTCTTTTACTTTCAATAAGGTCAAAAATCTTGCATACCATTAGTCCTTAGCATTGAGCAGTGAAAAAATTTATACAACTTGGTCAAAGTTAATTACACTTCGTTATAATTCAAGCCCTCTCGTCGGGACCAACAAAGATGAATGGCAAATGTAATGTATAATATAAAAATATAAAAGGGAAAAAGGAGAAAGGTCCTCCCATATGGAACATGGAATAAAATATGACGTTCGGTTTGTTCAGTAAATGTAAAATTGTCCTTGGAATTCCGAAACACGCGAATTCGCAAATTATCCCAACAAATTGGTAAAAATGAATTGCATATGAAAATGCATTGTCAAATTTTTGCAAAGTGATTGAGAGTCTCAAACAATACATTCAACAATGAAACACATAAAATATGACACAGGACTTGATCAAATGTGAAAAAAAAACACTTTTTCAGTTTGAATATTAAGACTTAGCTGTTTTATGAACTAAATACAAAATGCGCAACCAATATTGAATATTAGTACTGTAATATAATATATATCATTATAAAACGGGGTAGTTTCATCGACTAGTCTAAATCCATATTACTCTAAAGCACAATAGGTTAGAACTGTTAATCTTCCCAACAGTAAAATTGATCCAGCCATGCGGGTTTCCCGTGGTTAAAGCGATACTGCATTATATACACAGAAAATAGCATATAATTATTATGAACATCCTAACCTAAGCATCAACTACATTATTATTATTATCTACCTATGTATAACTTTTAAAACATATAAGAACTGATACGTCTACACGAGGCCAACTGTTTTGGGTGATGAATAGAGAAGAGTTTTATTAATTATGATTCCTAATGTATTATTCGTAAGTTTATCATTGCATTAAGAGCAGTACACATAACATCATAAGTATTTATATACTTACATACATACATGCAACGTGTATAGATTTACGTAGGCTAACTACAAGTTTAATTAACGTACTTAGGTATCTAGTTTATCAAATACTCTTCGCCAAAAATTTCTTATAAATTAGATTTAAATATTAATAGTCATTAGAAGATTTCAACAAAAGCAATCATAAACCTGTAAATAAATCATTATACAATTCACCTTCCGCTTTGTGAATCTTATTAAAACACTTTGTTGTGATTCATCTATATGTATGTAATTATATGAAGTACAGACCGACGCTAAGGTTCAGAAATTAATTGCACTAAACTCGTTTTTACAAATATTTTAAGTATTTGCCAGGAAATCCTTTCAGGATATTAATAGACGCTTTTAACTCACCAATGTTGACGTACAATTACTGTTTAGTGGGTTACTTGAGATATATGTGTTATTTGTTATTAATTTGTAGCAAATCAAAACTACGACAGACAACAGTTAAGTGACTCAAACTTAAAGTTTATTTCAAGCAATTTTGTTTGTAGTCGTAATACTTTCCAAGGTAACATGATTAAAACTGTAGTAGTAGTTTTGATGATAATCTCTAGGTAAAACAGCTAGGTGATAGGTAATAGGTGACTCTAGCTAATCAAAAAATGCATTACTATTGAATATACAGATAGTAGTGGATAGTTTTTTTCTGCTCTTGTCAAGTAGCTATAGCACACAAAAGCGAATATGTATTCGTGTGGCATGGGGATTGTAGAATTGTATATCTTATTAACTCGACGCGGAATGCAAATATGATATAGGTAAGTTGTACTTATCGATAACTATCAACTAATAGGCATTGGCCTAAGAGGTGGATCATTTTATGATCATATTGCATCCACACTTTTTTTAAATACTGCTTGACTGATTACCAGTAGATATAAGCTTGACGATACTTTCCTCGTTATCTTCTATTATCGTCAACGCTTTTGTCCGCCCGTTTGGTAAAGTGAGCGTTAGTATTGCTAGCAAATATTAAAACTGACAGATTAGCAGTTGCATGAGTTTTGATATGTTTCTATTTACCATCGGCGGACTTACTGTTGGCGCGACATATCGTTTCCAATTCCCAATACTTTTGTAGGATGTCATCATTGTCATCCAACAAAATTTTTATCATCACACCATGTTAAAAAGTGCATATATGATTCCGGTAGCCTGTAGTGATGTGCAACGGAACAATTTGGTTTTGCACATTACACATTTTTACATATTTTTGGGTTTCATTGGTGCAATTTAGCAGAACCTTGGTAGTTTGTGTCACATTATAATATTTAAACATGACCTTTCCAGAAACTATTATGTGACAATCCGCTACAGAGAGACAATTTATTTTTTTATTAATTAATTTACGTTGAGCAACCTCTCTAAATATTTTGAAACAAATCCAATGGACTGATTGCTAACTCCCTTACAAAGCAAGTGAATAAAATATGTCAATTTCATTTTCCGATACCTTTTAAGACTATTTGCGCCCTTGATGATGCTATTTACTAAAATTGCCGTGTAGAGAGCTATTGATATTATAAGTATTCGAATGGAGAACTCCCACAATCGTCACCATGCATGGTTCCATTGCTTTTATTTCTAAAAAACACGCCAACTGCATATTTTTCGAGAGGGATGGAGCCGATTTAAAAAAAAATGGCAGTTAAAGAATACGTTTGATTATTCAAAGTCTCAAGCAACACCTTAATTATGGTGCTGCATGAATCACTAGACTGATACTTCAATTCAAAAGCGGATGACTTAGAAAGGAGTACTATCGTCCATATGAAAGATATATAAACACAATGTTAACAGATGTGACTAGTTGTAAAACAAAGATAACCGTTGTCCCTCTTGGTCACTGAATATCATCTTTGTTACTAACAAGGCAAATGATGAGGTGTGGTGGTAGAAAGGCGATTAAATATGGAAATATTGATCCAGCAAAAACTGGTAAATTAATATCCTGTCCATCGATGAAATGAAGTATGACAATGTTGCCTCGATTTTGTCATAAAAATAATTTTTCGTCACAATCATTCAATATACTCTTTCGTACTACTGTAATATTTTTTACATGTGCATATGTATGTGTGCGTACTTTTGACTACTTTTATTCCATCTAAATATGTCCTTAATTAAAATTTCTACAAGGTTAAATAAATACTAAATTATATAGGTATGTGAGTGCTACCACAAGATATACAATTGCAAGTATTTACAGATATGAAATGTTTTATTTGTGTGCAATTTATTGCATTGTACTACGAGGGTATTTTGTTGGAATTGATCCATCTGTAGATTAAAACTAAGCGTGATTGAATGATAATGCAAAGGTGTGACGAATTATTTATAAATCTAAAATAAATTACGTGCAATATTATTGATTTTTGTGTGCATGCTGCAGGTACTTTCAATCTCATCATTGCCGTTGACTCTGTATTTCCAGTAAATGATAATTAAAAATTAATTACATTAAGTGCTACACAGGTGTATTGTTAACAGTGAGGTATAATGATAATCTATATTAATGAATATTATATGATGTAGTATTAAGTAAACATTGTTTTAGGAAATAAACCATAGGCGTTTAAGAAAGTAAATGTACTTACATAAAAATTTATCTCATAAATGTACATACTTTTACTGCATCTTATAAGACAAAAATATTTTAAATATAGGACACCTCTAATGTACAGTTCCGTCACAGCAGTTAATAAACATCGTTAAAATGTTTTTATATCTGTGCATTTCGTGACTAGCGACTCATTTCCATTCCTTATTTGCGCACACGGAATTCCAAACTGCAAAACTTGGCACGCAACCCTCCTTTTGAACGGCCTCAGCGGAGTGTATTTTTGACCCATGCATGCAAGTGGATGTATGTAGTGTTAGTGGAGCAGACGATCATCAAAATTATCACACAAGTCAAATGGGGGATGCTGCAGAAACTTTCTCCAGGTATCCAACTATCTTTTGTGTTGTTCTGGAAAATCTAGGTACTATGCACGGTAAGTCTTCATACGAGCAATAGCACAGAGTGCGAAGCGTACCGCGTTCACAGTGCAAGCTTCGCCTATCCCACAACCTAATTTGTATGGGCTTATTGTCATTGGTTCTTCACGGGATGACGGCACTGCTCTATCGGGAATATTAGCAGAAGTAATTGAGTAATTTCTGGTGGACACCACTCTAGTGGCAGCTTTTGAAATATTGAGGTCAAAGAATAGGCATCCATCTTTCTCAAACCCAATTTTCGCACACCCGCAAAGCACTGAATTTAACAAAATGCTTTCGGTTTGTATCCCATTCATCCCTCCAGGGAAAAGAGCAAACCAGCGACAATATTCTACGGTGGCGAGTAGTAGTAGGAATCCTGCTCAGACACACTCCAAAGTCCAAGTCATTTCAGGAGTTTATGGCAGCTGAAAAGTTTGTTCATGTTTCTAAACACATACGGATAGCATAAAATAAACACTTGCCTTAAAACTGGTCA
Source organism: Sinella curviseta (assembly GCA_004115045.4). Lineage (NCBI taxonomy): Eukaryota > Metazoa > Arthropoda > Collembola > Entomobryomorpha > Entomobryidae > Sinella > Sinella curviseta. Next base: position 20,227,790 of record CM065489.1, on the reverse strand, counting down.
TACATCCGCCGCTGGAATGGAAAGTACTGTAAACATTACATTAAGAGCTTCATCATCGTAATGGCGGACCTACATACAAAGTGATTTCATGGAGCCACCAAGCGAAGCGAGATTAAATCGTTACTTACTACATTCCACAGACAAGGTTCGCGAATTCTGTACAAATCTTCAGGATAATATGTTACAGGTAAGCATCATAAAGCCAAGAAGCGAAAATATCGATAGTTTTCTCCTCGTAATTCATATCATCAGCCAATCTTAACAAGTATAAATGAGCAACATTTTTACAGACATCATCCAATAATAATAATAATAATAGTTCCAAGTAAAGTCGATAAAGTATGTGGAAATTTTTAATTAGCATGCATTTGTGAGAATTGGGTGTCATGAAACCAATAAGTCTTTAGGTGTGGTGTTGAATCCCTAAGCTTTATTCTTTAGCGGAGCTTTCTCGAATAAGTAAACTCTTTCTCGCCATTTCTATTCAAAAACGATAAGGGAAATTTGTAAATATGCGGGACCTCAAAACACACTGACGATAGAGATTTCGCCAATTTCCCCCACACAAGTATTTCTGATTGCCTTGTTTAGTTTATTCTATGGGGAACAAATGTAGCATGTCGTGACCAATTGACCACCGGACCTGTAAACAGACAGACGGACAGAGAACACGCCGATGAAAAACGGACTTATGTACGAAACGTAACTTACGTTAACAATAATACGTAATACGTAACAATATAATCCTGTGCTATGTCTGATGTAATACATAGCCAAGCTACCAATAACAGTACCTACTTTTACCGATGCCGATACCACTTACACCCACTATAAATAACTGGTACATGCTACTCTAGACTGAAATTCTTAGAATTGGAAACAGAAAGGGGGAATTGGTTTCATACTAAAAACTACTCCAGTCTTCCTGAACCAACAAAATTGCATCCGTCACCGTAACGCTTTTTCTCGGGGAGAGTTACAAAAAAGTTACATCTCCTGTTAACACAAGAAACAGCAGCTGGTAAAACTAGAGATTCGGGGAAAACTAAGTTTTTGAAACGCTGTTCATTGAACGTTGCATTGCTGATGTGATGAATGAGATGTTCCCAATGGCGCTTGTATGAAGTTTGTTCCCTCACATCACCATTTACTACGACCACCATAACCAGAGCACACCGCTTTCTTCCCTTTCACTTTTCAGCGGAAACGAATTACGAAGAATGACGCGAGAAAGACGAGGACCGTGCACTGCGTAATAACATTTGTCATATTGTGCCGTACTAACTAAACATATAAATAACAAGGCATGGGATATTTAGTGCACATTTATAGTTGCAAAATATAAAAAATGGTAACAAAGAATCTCGATTTCCTTAGGAAAACAGCATATTGGTGTGCAAAGATTCCAAGAACTGTGTGTAGTTATGATGCTAATTCACTGAAGACATTTCTTTCCATCCACGCTTGATATAACGTACTTTTTGCAATCAGTGACAGTTCACAAAATTTTTGACAACAGGAACGGAGAAGGCCAGATGTGTGACACGATATATCAAATTCTACGGAAACGCTTATTTTTCCCAACTACCCATAAACAACAAAATGCATGCTTAGAGATACTATGACTGGAATTACAAGTTTCTTCTTTCATGCAAAGAACAAAAGTTTTGCTTGCCAAGTTAGCCGTTGAGGACTACTGGAAAGAACCTGCATGATGCCTAAAATGGGCCTCACAAACCCGTGAGGTTAGCATTACTACTTCGTGGATTTTCCTTCTATCCAGTGAGGCATTTATAATTCGAGACCTAGTGCAGTGCTTCTTGCTTCGTTCGATAGAAGATTATTTTGAAAAACCTGTAACTACTTCCTCGCATGGTCACTAGTAGTGCCATTATTGTCACCAAACAGATTTTGTACGCTCGTATTGAATTAAAAAACAGTTGCTGCAAATACTAGCAGCACGCAACATAAATTGCACACGAGAAAATGAAACGAGTGCAAATAAATAGATAGCATCTCCGAAGGCACTTTTGCTCATTTACAATTTATGTAATGCAGATAGTAAAAACATTGATGTACAAACATCAACAGGTAGTCAAAAAATGCATAGGCATAAAATGTTTCAACTTGCGATTTCTAACATGACAAATATTGACATTTAATAATTATTTTTCCGAGATAAAGTAATCATTTTTATTAAGATATCAAAGCGATGTTTACCGTGAATCCAATTCATTTATTCAAGAATGCTTTGAAATGTAATTTATTCAACAACGATTCTTTTTGAAGCTTAAATGTTATCATATATTTTCCTTTCTTGTAACAAAGTATGAAATAAAAGTATTCCTTGCCATTATAGCTATATAAGGAAATTCTTTTGGGATCTATATGCTTACGTAATTGTGAATTGGTGGTAAAACACATAAAAATATATTGAAAATGAATTTTATCTGATCTCCGTAATGTGTGTTTATCAAATTTTATCCGGTTGTGCTTGCTAAAAGGTAAAAAGGGGAATATAACAATCATTATCACTTCCGGTAATGCAGCTTTGTTACCAATAGGCATATGATGTGCGCGCCATTATTAAGGAGGAACACGACTTTTATTGGATCGCAAAATACTTTTAATATCCGATTTGATGAAAAAAAACATGATGCTTATGAAATACAAACGTGGCATTTAAACCCAAGCCTAGTTCAGACAGGTGTATAAAAGTGGCAGAAACTTTTGAAATTGTAATTCTGACATTTATTATAAAGATATGAAAAGATATTCTAATTTAATCGTGCGACCCTATCCCATCAGTTTTCGCAGTCAGTAGTGGTTTTCCTTTCATAAAGCTTTAATGTAGGATTTATTAAATATGAGCATTTTTAAAGTTTGTTGATATTGATCCTGTTGCTCGAGGCAGCTATTTATCAGTGGTTGTCCACTTAACGCCCACACATATAATAATATCTACGCGTAGAAAATTTGAGCCTTTTTGGTCAAATAGTTTTGGAGATAAGGAGGATACAGTCGAACAGACAGACACGACAACAAGAAATGCATAAAGTGCGCAAGGTAGATTCATGCAATCAATAACAATGGCTGCAGATTTAGCTACAAAATATGCTGGAAATCATGGCAATTACCATCAGACTTTGTCTGCGTAACAAGAGTGGAAAAAGAAACATTGCTGCTGGCAATATTATTAAGTACACCATTACGTAATCGACGTTACCAAATTATCTGGTATTTGAGTTGAATAACCTGTCACTATTAAATTGAATGTTTCCAAGCTCGCATGATGTAGTGGTCTCACATGAAACTCTCCGCCAAGGACGATAGGAATGATAATGACGATTCATATCCCTACACACTTATTATCAGAGATAGCATGTTATATTTTTCTGATGAAGATGTCTGTAGGGAGAAAAAAGTGTTTGTTTGAAGGAACGTTAATGTTAAGAAGTGGGCCATTTTGGCATTCACCCAGACAGAAATAAGAAAGATATATGACTTATGGAATGTAAATAACCAAGGAAATAGAATAACTCTCAGCGTTTCTTTCCCTCCGTCCTGTTGTTATGAGCCGAGAGCCGGAGAGAGAGAGAGGAAGAAAAAGTTGAAGACTTTGCAGATGAAAAACATAAATTCAGAGTGCAATAAAAGAAACAACCTTTGTTGTAGGATTCTTTTCTCGTGGATTAGTCAGCACGAGAAGAAAAGGAAATCGCAACCATAATCTGCTTCTCTTATTCACCCAGAATTCTTTCTTTCTTTTTTTTTTCTTCTCGGATCAGACAAAATTCGTAAGAACAAAAGAAACCAACGACAATTGCTGGGCTTGGGGGCAAGGAGAATAGATGGAAAACTGGACTTCACGGTAGCTAAAATGCATTCTTCAAGAAAAACTGTGGATTAGGGCGAGTGCCCAAACAACCAATGTAATATATTACCATGCTAGTATTACCAACAGTCTCCATCTAATAAAAATAAGAAATGGAACAGAAATGGTGGTGCTGCCGATACCGCTACTACTAGGTCGGTGACAAGTAAAATGTTCTTCTTGAGCTATCTGGACAATCCTTGGTGGAAGAAATCAAAAAGGGAGATTGCTAATGGTTTTAGTAAAAGACAAGGCCCACATGACACCCATGTTTCAGCGCCGAAATGCTTTCTCCGACATAATAATATTGGATTTTCTGGGAATTTCTTTAGCGGGTCTCCCCATGCTTTCACTTTTCAGCGGTATTATTATAGATATGTGTGTACAAAAATACAGAAAATACAGTTGCGCTTTCATTGTGCCACATTAACTAGTCTAGATTCTAAAATATTCTTTGTTGTAGTAGCTAGCGTGAATGAAACGCAATTTTATAATTGATACTTGTCTTTTATCAGGCAGTGCAAGAAACGATCTTATTTAGCATTTTCCTTTAAAATAAACCACAGCTGACAAACATTTGCTTTTCTATTTGAATTTTTTGTCCATTTTATTTGCTTTATTTAGCGATTAGCATTTAAACACTAATTTTGTTCTTCACCCGGAGCAACTCGAGAGAAATTTAAAGTTTTGTTCTAATCTGCTGAAAGGAATAAGTCTTGCAAATAGAGTAATGCAGTCAGTACAAATGGCTCATATCCACTCAGAAATATTCTTCACCACCAACCATACACCCAGATGAAATGAGTGTATATATACAATGAGAGGAAAACTGAAATTTTAGTAGAATCATTTTCCAAGTTGAGCATCCTGGACTAATTGCAGGTAATTAAATAAGTTATGAATTCACTCTACCGCTCATTATAATTACACAGACCATGTCATTACTACACTAACGCTGCTTCCAAGAGAGAGGGATAACGGAGACTTCTAGACATGTGCTTGAAATGATAATAATAAGGCAATGCCAAGCAGACGTTTTACACAATAAAGTGAAACATTTTCGGGATACATACACTCGAAAAGTGCGACTGGACTTTCTAGGAGGATTAGGTATGAACAGGATTTTTCACCAGAGAAAACCAGTACAGTGGCAAAAATGTTATCTATCCTGCTTTTAACGTGAAGGGACATTTACCAACAAGAAAAAAGTAATCGTAATGTGTGTCTTTCTTAAACTTGCTCCTACTATATATGCCACCATGCTATCTTTGTTTAAAAACGGTTCTTCCATATCCAGCAGTTAAGGACAATAAACCATAAATGCAAGTTAGAAAAGTAGCAATAGACTTTTAGGAGGTTTACACCGTAAACATACTTTATTGCAAGAAATAATGATGACTTTCCATTGTGCGCAGGATATCGTTTTTCAACAATGCTTTTTTAAAATCATATCGCTAGAGTTTCAAGGATATCTTATGGCCAGACAGACGGACGAAGTAGACATTGCCAATAAGTAGATATATATTATATGTATATGATACATTTTATGTAGGTTATGCATAGCAAAATAATGGTCGCAGTATAAAAACTAAAGAGTGAGGCAGAGCAGAGAGTTAGTACTTAGGACTGGCCATATTCCCCTTCACTTTTTTCATGTGTACATACATACAACAGGATATTATTATTGTCATTACACTTTTGCATAATATAACATAGAGAAAAAGTTTTTTCCTTACTTTCTGCTGCTGGTTCTACTTTCCCTGCCAGCAAAAAGAGCAATAATGGTGTGTATGAATGACGCACAAGTAATAAAAACGTTCATGGAACATTGAAGTAAGTTTTCGTCGTCGTCGTTTTTATTGTTATAAAAATATCTTATAATTCCAATTTAATATTTTTACAGTAGTAGAATGTCAGTAATTTGTTACATCAATGCAATTCGGTACCTAGGTTAAGAATTCATCACACAACTTCAGCAATATCCTCTCTCAGTGAAGTTAAGGTCAATAGCTATCCCCAGCAATACAAATCGATATAATGCTAGCATTAGCAAATAGCGCTGTCAAATTCACCAATTTTTATAGATTGCTCCTTTGGCAAAATAAATGAATGAAATCCCTCTAGAATTACAGTTTTGTTTTAATTTACAGAATTTACAAGTGTCGTTCCTATCTCGGTTATGATCCTTATGATTATGTATTCGTTCTGTCAAGTAAAGCTGTGGTACGAACCCGGCTCTTGTCGGGCCCTGGTTGTTGTTATTATTGCGCCCCTTATTTGAAAATGCAAGCTTCTGTGGATACAACGGGAAGCACATTGTATTCGCACATGCATTTTATGAATGCACTTTGTTACTTTCATTACTTCTTTCCCTCTGCAATTACCAGTATTAAGAGAAAGCAAATGTTGTCACAGTAATTGTACGAAATGAACCGTAGCCAAAAAGTTCCTGATGACCTCTTGTGCACAGAAATACATTTCTAAAATCCTTTGTGAAAATATCGTTATCATCATCATTCCTGGAGTTGTGTGATGGCTTGATTGTAAAGTAACATTAAATGGAATATGGAACAAAGCATGTCTCAAGCCTTTCTCCAAAAATGAGCGAAAGGTCAAACGAGATTATTTGCCTGATATACGTATAATCTCATACTCTCCTGCATACAGCCTCTTCATCTATATCACACTTTGAATACATTCTTCCGCTGATATAGTTCATCAAATCTGTTTTGTTTCATCATATTATCAACACTGCAGAAAATAACTCATCAAAAATTACTACCGACAAGGACGGAAGATGAAGAAGTGCTGCAATGACCATTAGCCAAATATTATACGTACTTGGGGAACCAGCATCAGTGGAGCAGTTTCGGAGTGGGAGAAAAGTAAGGGAACAGTAGATTTCCTTTGGCAAAGGAAAAAAATCAAGTTTCTGATGGATACCATGGTGTACGAAATGTGAATAGAGAGTAGTGAATGTACATACTAATATGGTGAATAAAATGTACAAAGGAGCACACACAACAGAAAATGATCCAATGAAAAATAGCGTCTGTTTTCTTCCCGAGATATATAGAGCTCCCCCGCCGCAATTTTGATAGTCACTTCTGAGATTGTGCTTTTTTTGGTGGATGGAGGCTTATGTAATCGAGCAATTTCTGAGTAAACGATCTAGTGTAATCTTTCCATTTTTTCAACCCAGTCAAGTAATATTGGCAGCGGGAGGAGTGGTGGTGGTGCTAGTAGTAACAGTTGCAATAGCATTAGTAGTACTACTACTACCAGTCAGATCGTATAGTTAGCGAATGATGCAGTTTCTTTTTTAAAAAAGAAAAAAAAACTACAACTACCACACCAGCAATGGTGGTGGTGGTGGTAGCGGTGGTGCTACTACTCTGCTTATCGTTAGTTTTCTCAAGGGAAGTGACTTCTATTTTACAATGAATAATAATAAGTGTGTTGGTTGACTGCGTGATGTGCTCAGTGCATTGTACTAGTGTGATCATAGGAGCTGGAGCCGAGTCAAAGCTATCACGAAGCCATGTTTTATTTTATCCTGAGCTTCCAAGCAATATAATTTGGCGATGTGAGTAAAGGGGTATATAAAACGAAAAATTTATCGGTTTCAGCTTAAAAGTAAATTGAAGATCGAGCCATTGGATAGGGAAGAAGGATGTATGCATGCGAGTCTCTGGAAGAAGAGAAAGCAGTTGTCTCACGATCAATTTCTGCTGTTGTTGTAAGTTGTGAGAAGGATTGTGAAAGTTATTGGAAGACGTACATCAAAACATGCATGCACACAAGAGAACTTGCTCCTCATTTGCACTCACCCAACCACCACCACCAACAGCACCCACCCTGCGAAATAATAGGAATTTCGCAAAGCGCTGACGTGGCTAGCTTTAAATGACGTGCAAGGACAGCAGCTTGTGATAAAGCATCTAATGTTTGTTTGTAGTAGATCTCTCTGCTGTGTGGCATGGGTGTCTGCATAACTGTTTTACTGACGCCATTCTAAAATTTCAAATAAAATAATACTTGTAATAATAATAAAGGGAAAACAGTGTGTTTACGACCTAAGCTGCTTGTATATACTTTTATTCAAAAAACATGATATTGTTACTACTACTGGTCCACTAGTGGTTGTATCTACAATCAAATTGGTTAACCATGATGATGATGATAACAACAATAGGATCACTCCTATTGGATTGGGGTCAGTAAGCACACAATGCTTACTTTCAGCATCCTCTAAAAATACACGTACCCGATGTCCATGAATCCTGTACATTTTTGACGTGTAAAAGTCGTCCGTTTCATTCATTTAACATGCTTTCTCTTTCCTACATAATATATTGAAAGTACAGGATAATGTATATTTTATTCTGCTTTCTATAAAACAGTAGCTGGTGTTTTTTATCACTCCATAATCCAAACTGTAGTTCTACTTGCAATAAAAAACGGTCAGTTCAAGTCAGTTGTAACAGCCATAAACGGGCATTACAAAAGTGGAGGATGGACAGTAGTATATCATCTTCAACACAGAAAAAATCTTAATTACCATTGCGCAATATGAATAATACCACCACATTATTGAATTCAGCTTTGAAATATGTTCTGAATTGAAATTTAAAAGAAATACTTTGGGATATTTAAATTCTTTGCAAAGATTGAACGATCCATTGAGTTCTCCACGCAGTTGAGTAAGACATTATAAATGATTATTATGCTATTCATACAATATTTATTGTACTGCTGGAGTCGCATGCAGATATAGAATCTAGAGACAAAAGACAGATTGGTCTAATGTATTTTTACGCAATCAAATGATCCCAGTGCAATTTCGCTAAAGCTTTTCTTTCGAGCGTAAACCCTGAAGGCGTCCCAAGGTAGCTGGCGACCAACAGCGATTCCAGATGACTTTTCAAGTGGAACTATAAAGAGAAGAAGAAAAAAAATCTTTGACTGTGACTAAGGATAAGCTTCCTTTCTTCAACAAATGTCCATGTTAATAGGAAATGGCATTGGTCAAATAATGAAACTCGTTCATCGTTTCTTTAAACGGCCTCTCGTTCCCGAAATGTAATGATCGTATCCAAGACATGGCAGAATGTTAATGGCCAACAGAAGAAGTCGGAATGGAAAGTTGGCATTCATTTTTTTTGTTCCAAGCATTTCAGAAGCAATGGCGGCAACACATTCGATTCAAGTAGTAGTGGTAGTTATTCGCCATGAAGAGCTGCCTCGCTTGATGCAAACCCCACGAAGATATTTAGGAGATGTGGTTGTAAGGCTTCACTACACACTTGTGCAATTGCTTCATCTACGGTGTTTTGACTGTCGTCGAAAGTGCGCCAAAATAGACTACTACTGCGACCACTGCTAAAATACGAGTTTGACGATTTGTATCCAACTGATTCTTTCTTTGCTGAGACAATTTTGAATGTAAAGGAAAATTTCTTGTTTTAACTTTCTCCCTTTCATCGTCATAACGTCATGCTAGGTAGCTTCTAAAACAGAAGAACATATTCCAATATTCATGGATACGACGACAATGCTGTCGCTTTTAAAATCAAATCCCACAATTCGATATCTCCAAAGATTTCAACAAACTGAATATTGAAAAGGTCAGTGTCAGGAATAATCAATAACTTTACGATATACATGGTTGTAAAGTTGATAGAAAGAAAATAAATGGAAGCTGCTCGCTTCAAAGCAATAACTGAATTACACGATTCTACAGTAATTTCGCACATGTCGGAGCGTCGATGTCAGTTGAGTTTTCCTTTCATATTTGGAAATTATATGCGCTCTTGTTTCTACGCTAATATCAGTTTTCTTTCAATATACATATGTATACATGGATGGCTCTCATTTCGAGGAGCGGCGAGTTGATTTGTGGTTCTAGTATTATTACAACACAGGATTGGAATATGCTTCCATCCTTCAGATATGTTGAAACACAATGGTAGTAATGGTACTACTCTACTCTGCTGATAGTAGTAGTAGCGATGGTGGTGGAGAGATTGCTGCATATTTCCAGAAAATAATGTCCCTTTGCGACCTTCTTCACAACGCAAAGAGTATTGTCTATGGAAAAAGAGCTCAGTCGACCCAGCAGCATTGTATTTTTCCATAATAAAAGGGAAATGGGAGCAAAGAAGTGTCACATTGAAACTGTGTCTATACGTGTGGTTTTAAGAGGCTAACCGGAAAATCTTCCAAAGAATCAGTTCCAAATGATAGATATCTAGCATATATATTTTTCTAGTTGTGAACCCTGACTTGCTTTGCAGACGTCCATGCACACAGATAGTATACATCCACGTATCAAAATGGAAACGAGACATTGGATTCATTGTCTCCGTGCAGTTTTATAATGGTAGCAACCAGTTGTTGTACCATAATGGCCATCTTACCAAATGCTACATCCGCCTGCTAGTGTCACCGTTACCCCAATCCCGCGACCAAATTTTTTTTTCGTCCGGCATGCACATATTATGCATATATACGCGGTATTGGAAAATTTTCATTTTGTGCTCATGAAAATTGTTCCTGGAGGCCACTCGCAACATAACGTAATGAAATATGAGAAAACGAAGAAAAGCGATGAAAGAGTTTGTTTAATTTCTTGTATATATACTTGTTATTCTGTATAGGTACATGGACATCGGTGCATATTGTATAAACGCAGTTCTCGAGCTAACTGCAACTTGTTTTGATATTTGTAAGAAAAAAGTTGGAAAGATTACACAAGGAGAAAAAGCAGACAAACTGGAGAATTGCAAAAGTGTAATAAGCATTAAACAGAAACGACAATTGGTCATGACATATTACGTAATGTGCATATAAGGGATGGAGAAAAGTTGGATATATGTAGATAGAATTATGGAATGGCTGGCCATATCATTTCACATTTCGCCGCGACTACAATTTCATTGCCAATAATAGTGTTCCGAACTTAAATAGCGCATTTCACGACTGCATTCCAATTTCTCATCTAAAATTATTTCATGATCATGACCATATAGAGCGCGATTTTCCCACATGTGGACCTGGAATTGATTTGCAAATTGCAGTAGGAAGACAGGAATGCTTCTCCTTTTCGTTGCAATGTTGGTTACTTACCATCATGCATTTAAATTGCAAGTAGAGGTTATGTATTTCGCTTCCACTGGGACATTAAATGGATATTTCATAATGTGTCACTTCCGATTGCATCATGTATCACCAAAGTTGCTACTTTTTTAATTTCCCTTTTGTGATACTTGAATGAATTAACAAGAACAGAAGCGAACTGTTCCATTTTTGGAAATCCTCCGACGCTTGACTGTGTTCACACATTGATGATATTATCCATTTAGTAAGCTTTTTGATATCCACAAGATACTTTTCGCTACAACATAAAATAACATAAAACACATAACATGTGGAAAGGAATGACTTGGAGAGATGAATTTTGCAGATACGCAAAATATAATTAAGTAACAATTAAAATACCTTAACTTGGTAAAACCCTGATCAAAATTGATAGTCATGCTCTCCTACACACTAGCAGTACTATACTAGCAGTCTGTGCGAGTGACCTGCATGGGGTGAAGTGAAACACTGAGCTGAGCTGGATTCTGAAATAGTACCGTGTAAAGTTTGCAAGTATTTTGATTCACGAGATGTTAAATTGTTTTGTTTTGGTTTAAGCAAAGGATATCTAAACAAAATGCATCTCCGACTACAGTGTATAGTGCTGGTAAAGACAGGCTCGCAAAAATAAGTTAACTCTACTACTACAGGATGACTTATTCATGCAAATGATATTAAGGTCACAGGGAAGGAAGAGTAATCACATGTAAATAAAAGTGATGGAGAAGGCTTTTGTGTTAAGTGAAATGAAAAGAGGAAATGTGGTGGTAGTGGTACACTAGTAGCATGTCCAACAAAATCTAAACTTGAGCAGATGCACCACCCTGTATGTGTGTATGTAATCGGCGTGTGGAATAAAAGTGAAAGGAGAAAACTTTTTATCACTCCGACGAACGTCCATCGAATTGTGGTAAACACAATGTTAGTGTTACTTCTCCTCCTTCAGCAGCGTATATGGGGCAGAATGAGGCTCAGGTGTTATCCGTGCCCTTTGAATATTATAACTTACCATTTCATTAAGAGCCTGTTGCCATGCTGTGATTCAATTAAACGTTAATAGGATTCTCTTGTTTGTCTACACTTTTATTGCTTTCTCGCAACCACTACAACAATGCAGCACAGCGAATGTATTTACAATACAAAAATATACGGCCTCTCTGTATGCAGATATTGATAGTGTGGCAGAGTAGGGGTGAGTCATGACAAGTGGTGATGCATGAGCCTACTTATATTAGTAGTGGGTGGCTAAATCGTAAAAAATACGTTTTTAATTCCATGTTTCGACCTCCTTTCACTCAATTTCATTTTCTGTTCAATTTTACTGCATCGTTATTTCCTCGCGGACGACGACGATGTCGAGATTCGTTATGGTCCTCGTCTGCTGCTGCTGCTGGAGAGAAAATATTTTTTTGCTTAAATGAGTTACGTTACGCATAATAGTCGACGATATTATTCCTCCGGATTTAGTGGAATAGAAACATTATTTTCAAGGTGTGACCCTTGTGTGGCGCTATCCAATATGTATATTTTATATAATATCGCCTTTCATTTCCATTTTATTGGTCATTTGATTTTCGTTGTGCTAGTCCCAATTGGAATGTTTACCCGGAAGAAATTTAACAGTTTACTTTATGAAGAGCTCCTGCCAATTTTAGGAGTAAACACAATAATATTTGCGGTAACGGTGGCGGTAGTGGTCTACATCAGATCGGGTCAGATTTTCGTTCTTTAGCAAAGGAGCGGGCCAGATGGGTGCTTTTGCAAACTTACCATGAACGCAGTGAGCTGAATTCCAAACTATCGAGGCAAGTCAAAATGGTGAATGGTATTTCATAGTATTTATTATTGTATTAAAGTTTATTAAAGTGCTAAATAATACTTGTGGGATTAGACAAAAGGCAGCCTTGGTGTGGGGAATGCACTTATAATGTTTCATTATGCTCGGTTTAGTTTTAATGAATAAAGAAGAAGAAGACGGTTAAAAGAGGTTTGTGTAGTTTCTTGGTAGTAGTATTTAATATTCATTTATTAAATTTCCACAATTTCAGGATTAGCTTATAATCATAGTTTATAGTGATACAATCAATAATGTATTTCATAAGGTCTTACGACTTCTAAAATGTTATTATCATGAAATAGCAATGGTGGTGGTGTTGATACCAATGTAATGTAATATACACACTATATTTATATGCATATAACATGCACGTATGCACCTATTATAATACAGTGTAAATTATTTATTTTTTAATTGTAGTAGTAGTAGTAGTTCATGTATATCATCAAAGTCCCGGAAACAGGAATAAAGAAGTTATAACCACTCATCTCTAAAAAAGCCATCTCGGTTTTTAATAATCAGAATAATAACCAGCGTCAAGGAGAATAGATATTATATTTTATTATGTTTTTTTAATTGACAGAGGTAAACATGCCTTTGACAGTTGCAATCGTACATAATATTCATTTCCAAACAGTTATTATAATTCAGAACTTGACACATTTCATACTTACGCTTCCTTCTGCTTGTTTTCTTTTAAGACTATCGCTAAAATACTTTGTATTAGTCTGAAAAATAATAACAAGAAGTCGACACCTAAATTTATTTATTTGCTTACATTTCTTTTATCTTCAACGTCGTATTTTTCGCATTCCTTTTGAACGGCAAAAGTATATGTCCCTGCAAATACGTACAAACTATTTTCTCCCGATTTTCCCATAACAAATATGAGGAGCAATCCTCGCTTGGCTTTATTGTAAAAACTCACCATCATTCACTATTGCATTTTTTTGTTGGTTCACAATTCCTCTCTATAGTATTGATTAGCATATAAAAGTGCACAGGGAAGAAGAATGCGTACAAATTTTGCACGAACTGTCGCGGCTGCTCACTCGAAATCCTGCTTGTTTTCTTTCGTTTCGTATAGCGTTATTGTACTACGTTTTACAATTAGCATTACCGAAGTAATATAGTGATAATGATAATAATAATAGTAACATAGCAATAAAAACTCTTAGTCAATGACTTGTGATATTGTATACCTGTTAAACATTTACTCAATTTATTTTCGCTAGTTACAGTAGTAGTAACAGTAGTAGTAGTAGCACTATATTCCGAAATCGTCTTCATTAAAAGTTAAAGTTTCTGTGAAACACTACTAGCTGATTGTTGCAGTAGTACCATATTGGGTCATAGAAAGTACCTATAGCTCTTATCTGTATAGTCGTTATTTTGAGTACCTTATCAACTTATTCTGATGAAATAATACAGTAGTAGTAGTAATAGTAATAATAATAGTAATCAATATATTTTTTTTACAGTGGAACACCTGGGGTTTCTTTAGTATTTTGTCATTATGCAAAATGCGGATTGCACATTTCAACATTATGTATATTAAAAGATTTCATCAACTAAAGACAATTACAGGAACCACTCGAAAATTTTTTTCACAACAGTTTATCGTTTTTTATTACCTTGTAATATAGTTACCATGATTATGTTTCAAACTCGTGAATTTATTATATTCAGCCATGCCACACAACAAATGTTTTTACAGTTTCAAATGGCACTCCTCTTCCCTGTCACGACAAACTGGTAGGAAAAAAGAGAAAAGTTTTTTTTCTTCTGTCGCTGGATCTGTTGCTGGTAGGGATGCTCTTCATCAGACCCGTTCACGATTGCTGTTGCATAGGTAATTGCGTGTAAGTTGAACGTTGCATTGTTACAAAGAAAATCCTTTTTCTTGATGTAATTTAATGACTATTTCCTCAAGAATGTACCTATACATCCCACTTTAATTACAGCACGAAACTGAAACCGAAAAAGTGTGCTGTGTACTACTATACTCATCATACTGTGTTGTGAGGTAATGCACCTACCAAATACTACAACTGACATAAATATATATATATATTTATATATATACCTCTTCTTTTACTTATGTGGTATATTACAGTGTATACGTCACTTTTCGATATAGTAGACCTAGGCTAAATTGTTAAATATATTTACTCTAATAATACTTCTCATGATTGCCATCCTACTTCTTCTTGTTCTGCAGACAAATAGTATTTCTGTTACCTAGGAGATAACTGCACATTGTAGTACTTACTCTGTTTAGTAAGTGATCAGAATAATATAATATGCAGTACCGTGCTACAACTGGCTGCAATCATTGCATAGATGCAAATAGGAAACCAGTAGTCACTTTCAATGAAATATATAGTAATTTTTAGTATATATGTTTATACCCTTGTGTTATGTATGTAGTTGTAAGAAACCTGACAACAAAATGAGCTACAAGTTTTTATAATGATAAGAACTGTCATCGTAATAAGTAGTTCACATTTGCTGTCACTTTACTAAATAACAGTTAGCACTCTTATATGCGCGTCACAATTTGAGGATTGTCGTCATTTTGAAACTTGTGTCTCACCAAAAGAAAGCTGCGTAGTCGTCAGCTTTCATCTCACAATCAGTTCAATGGGTTTATAACGAGATATTATATACCGTTTACAATTATGAATATAGGAAGATTCATTGCTTTAAGCATTTGTTACGACTTTCTCTAATAGGTTTTTATATAAAATAGTGTGGTATACAAGGCTCCGTCACCATATCCCCAACTTGTTTTTTTACACCTAGTTACAAGTAATTCAGATGAGTTATATAGGTATTGGCCATGATATTATTAGCATGGCCATTTAACGCTAACATGCATTCCCTGTTTACAATTGTTCAAATATCAAAATGTTCGCCTATATATTCTGCCGATTATTTACTTTTTATCTAAAATAATTTACTCACACACTCCACCTTATTATCATCATGCAGTTTGGTAGCATTATATAAGAATAATCGATATCATATAGAATTTTTGTAGTTTAACAAGTCATCATCATTCTTCAACTCATCCCACACAACAATAACAGCAATTTAAGTTTATTGAGTGTTAGGATGTGAACAACTGCCTGGGGCTCTTGGCTGTCTGTACAAGCATCCCAGCATTCAATAGCATTGTTTTTTTGTTATATAAATAGTCACTATTTTTACTTTGCATTTGCTTCCGTTTCAAAAAATAGTCTGGCCATTCAAAGGTACGACGAATACGAACCATTCGAATCACAAGTCAAACAACAACGAGTACACCACATATTTTTTTATTAATAATACATATATTTCCTTATGAAACCTCTTATTTCTACACTCTGGAATTAAATACTTTGAAGAAGTTAACAAATTCAAGTGTGACCTTCCTTAAAAAATTTAGTTAGCTACAGAATTCTAGGCGAGTCATAAATCTTTGTATACTTTTATAATAACATAATATTCTATTTTTTTTAAACTTTAAGCATTAAAATTATTTCGTTATCGGAGTCATAACATGTAATATATAGCATTATTCTATGTACATATTATAACTTTTCTTTGTCACTAGGAGTTATTGTTTCGTATGTATAAAAATTGTACCATTTCAATGTCGCTTAATTTAGATTAGGTAGATGTTATTCAGAACAGGAAATTATGAATTAGTAATAATATTAGTTCACTAGCAATACTTATGAATGGACAGAAGAACACAATGTAGAGAGATAACGTTAATTTTTTATAGTCTAATCCTCAAAGGATGAAAAGTATTTCAGTCTGGGGATCATTCGAACAACTAACCTTAGAAACAATTATCGGAATCGTAAGTTATTAGAATGGATATTATTTAAGTGTACTACGGAAAGTCTTTTTTTTAAATACTAATTCACCATTTTCACCAAACAAGTTTTCGTACTACGTACTTCCTTGCACAATAGTGCAAAATTAGAAAAGTGTCTATGAAGTGTCATGTCGGGATCCAATTTTTTTGTTAAATAATGATTCCTACTTTCTAATATCGGGCTGCAGTATCGTTTACTTCATATCCACGGCTCCCCAACTGGACAGTAATGCTGAAACATCCAGATGCTCTTTAACTGGTAATATATGCTAGCTACACTCGAATTGAAGATAAGAAAAACTGCTATCACAAATGATGTTGATCAACGTCTATGATAAATCGTGTATATAATTATTTCAAATAGTCGTACTAACTAACTTCGCACTGTAACGGTTTAGAGCACCAATCAACACATTCACTGTCAGTCAGATTTAAACAAAAACATGCTGCGCCTTTAATCCGGAGCCGATAGAATAGAATTGTGTAGGCGTATAGTCAAATTAGTAGCTACAATAAGTAATGTGTTCCGACTGCGATATATTATCACTCTAATGTAAGTATAGCGCCGTTATCATGGTAAAGGTAATGTTTAAAATATATTAATGTAACCATTATCCAACAATAATTAATCCCCCACATCAATAGCATCTAAGTATGTATAATCATGTATTCGTATCGAGGGAGAATGCTCATAGAATTAGATGTAAAGCAATATAATCTTTATCCTATTCATTGCTAATATTATATATTTGCTTTTGTTTTTGCACAAGTTGTAGAGACACAATAAGCCCGTAACCTACTCCTTAATTAACTGCATTATACTTATACGTATTCTTGTAAAGTACTC
The DNA here is from genome assembly GCA_004115045.4 of Sinella curviseta. Lineage (NCBI taxonomy): Eukaryota > Metazoa > Arthropoda > Collembola > Entomobryomorpha > Entomobryidae > Sinella > Sinella curviseta. The sequence continues at coordinate 20,210,224 of CM065489.1, read as the reverse complement.
GTAGTTATTCTCTATTCAAATAGTATCATATTGTGCCATTTGAAAGTTTCAAGTACATCTTGTAATCCCAATGTTTCAAGTTTTTACACTAAAGACAATGTTTGTAGTAAATAGACTGTAGAAGTAATACTGGTATACATTATGTAGCTGCTAATATAGGCGGCCTCAGCCTGGTAAATTATTATTGTTTAGTTAGTTACAAAACTTTGGCGACTCTTTTATGGCTTGCATTTCAACGCACCTTATTACAGTTCAAAAAGGTTTCTTCATACTGAAACTATACAGAACTTCGCCTATAATAATAGTAACCTTTTTTCAGTACAATTGGCTGTTAACTAGACTATTAAAACTTGGGAAAATAGATGGCAACTATAGTATTTAATACTAGTATAACTTTGTAGTATACGCTGAAAGTAAATAGTGTGCAATCTATGATGTTCAATAAGAAAAATAACTAATTCAATTATCATTTATGTAAAAGTCCCGGCGAACAGTGATAGTTGTGAACTACACTTTCGTTGTTTATCACTAACGGAATTCGAGTGTAACAACACGCACTGCTACAATGATTACAATGAAAGGGAAGTCATCAAGAAGAAATGATTTACTTCAGTACAGATAACACGCTTTTTGTAGAAGCATAGCACTCTTCCAGATTGGAATAAAAGGTGGAGAATAATATAACAAAATTCGTTGGTTAATGTTGCACTTGTTGATGTTGAATCCGCAGAAAAATTCGTCGCTGGAGCTGTAATGGCGAATTTTATAGTGAGATGGTTGAAGTATTTGTATTCTTTTGTGTTCTCTTAATGCATAATTCCTTCCTCATGGGTTATGCATAGCAATTGTACATTCCTCATGAAAAGAATTACTGTGTGATGTAAGTTGTCGTCGGTCGTATTGAGTATTGGCTAATTAAATTCATGAATCTGAATCGTTTGCCAAAAGGGGTACGTGTTGTTGCCGACAAAAATTTTTGAACTGCTTATTCGTACGAAACTGATCAATATGAACATCAAAATATGTCGAAGCATTTATGCGTCTTTAGCATGCGTTTTTGGAATAAAATTGGCATGAAATTTCATATAGAATTAGTTTGGGGCTACTTGCTACAAGTTAATCGGCATTCGGCACCCAACACCACAGACATTCTGTCATTAAAGCAAGAAGCAAAATGTCATGATATCATGATATGATATCAAGCAAAATGTGACGATTCATGAGCGTTCCTAATTTTATTTGCAACTTTTCAGTTCATACTGTAGATGATCTAAAAAGAAGTCGAGAAAAGTTGCGTCCTGGGTATTCCAATTCTAGACAGGGACAACGTGATGAGAGGATACATATTACATCCCCTAAATAATCAAATCTAGCCACCACTGGGCCAGATCGTGTAAAAATTGCAAATTCCTTGCCACAGAAAAAGTAATAATTTATTTAAGGTGGGCATCTTACCAAAGTAGCAGTTGCACCGTGTAGCAATGTGAACTTTTAATTTAAACGAGATACATAATAGAGTATGCACTACGTACACATTATACTTGATAGTTTCACTCGTGATAAATTATGCAGCTAGTTTTAACCGTGCACGTCGAAGATAAAGTTTTCACCATGGTGTTTATACAAATAAATTGAGCCATTAAATGGTCATGCCGTGAACTCATGCTAGGAAGTTAAAATTAAAGCCAGACCAGGAAAATGCATAAATGTATCGTATACATTATGCACATTCCCATTTCAGAGCGGAATAGAATGGATCATTGGATCATATAAAGATAACTTTCTATCCATGACCAACAAGAAATTCATCTCTGCTTTTTTGTGGCATGCTAAACCCGACGACTGTATTCATTGCATAACGTATATAGGCATACCTATATGTTATTTAGAATTCTGCAGAAAGCACAGGCTTCTAGATTCCTGAAATAAATTGAGTCGAAAGGTGTGAAAAAGTGAATGATACTTTACAAAGTGATGAATGACTAACTTCTTTGGCATAACGGGAGAATTACTCAAGTGGCTAAGGAGCAACAAAAGTTGAAACTATGATCTGATGAGAACAGAAGGAGTATGAGGAAAGGAAATATTACGCAGGAAAAGGCGGGGTAGCAGAGCATACATATTTTACTTTCTCCTGTAGCATAGCAACCGAACAGAGTGAACGGGAGTAAAGTGGGAAATATGTAGGTAGTAGTGAAAAGTAAGGGAAAAGAAAGCAAACCCACTAACTTGTCTCCCTTTTCCCTCCTCTTTTCTCCTTTTCCCTGCAAGACTGTTCATCAGCATAACAGGTAAAGATTAATGGACCGTTCTCCTTGTCAGTCTCTATATGGATGTCCTGTCAACCTTTTTACCACTTACTCTGCATATGGTTCACGTTTGGAAGCTGTGCGACGGGAACGTCGTGGGTAACTATTTACATACGTACATATTACATGTGTTCATAGTCGTGACATCTGTGCTGTTTTACCACTGCCGCTGCCACTGTGAAAATTTCCATCTAGCCGAATAAATACAAGTCATACTGGAGAGAACGAGATATTTCTCTGATGGTTTATGTATATCACCCCAATGAAGAAAAACTTATGTGGAATGATTACAATTTATATACATATGTATATAGAAGTTAAAAAAGGAATTTTCGTTTCAACCAACTCTCATTACCACACGCGGAATGCTAAATTTACTTTGTTGGAATTGTTACATAGTTGATATGGGTGGTTGGCCCAATACATTATTATATGGATACCTACACACAGGTCATGGACAAGCTTAGGGACTTAGCAAGTCATTTCCAACTTGAAGATACGTAGTTTCATTGCAGTTTTGAGACATGTTGGTGGCCAATTCAGAGAAACTTCATTACGAGTGGAGAAATAGAAGGGAAAACGGGGAATGATATGATGTTGATGACATAGCATGTATCGTTCCCGTCTTTTCGTCTTTATGTTGGATTCTGCATGAGAACTGCTGACAGGCCAAGTTGAAACGACATGAGAAGCAGTGGCAGTGAGAAAAGATGTGAATGATGATTACGAAACGGGAAGGCTGCTATTTGGCGAAATCTTAAAAAATGGAGACCGAAGTAGAGAACAGTGCAAGGTGCAGCATTCCCTGTCACAATAGCTTTTAATAGACTTGTGTCAAGACAGACGTGTAGCCGCAATTCTAGTTTTGTGGTTGCTCATTTCGAAAAGGAATGGCGCGGCTAGATTTTAGATTAATATGACTCGGATTGTGATGACATGCTCACAATCCAGTTTATCCACAATAAGTGTCGCTGATGATATTATCATCATCACTGCATGAATTCCACGACTATAAATGTTTCTATCTCAGCGATGCAGCCTTCCTAATACGCATTCGTGCACGCTTGGGCTAGACGATGATGTATGTTTCCCTGCATTTTTCATCATCCTTAAACGGTTAATTCCACGAGATGGTCAACTGCTATGCGATTTCATGAAGACCTTCAGACAAGTAAGTCTGACTAAGTAACTGAGACAATTTATATTCCCCTAAATTATTCCCGCATTATATAAAAATGGCATATTTTTGTGTACGTAGGCATCTTTCTACCTATGTACATAACGGATAAAAAAGGACGAAGAAAGCGATAGTGAAAGCGAGAGAATTGGAAAGCAAAGGAAGCGTACCAAATGGAGACTCTTATTCCAATAATAAAACGATGGCAAAGCACAGACAGATGGAAACAAGTGAGGCAACAATTATTGTTTGGCTTCACGCACTAAGTAAGTATGCCCAAAGGAAACATAAAAAAAGGATCTTTGCTCATTGCCTATATTCTCCTTCTGAGGCAAGTACTTTCCACCAGAACCAGTGCACACACATGCTCATCTCTTGTGTAAGGAGGATGTATGTATGTGTGCAATGCTTTGTTCACCCTGTGCCATTCATTCATACACATATATTATGTTATACTATGGTCATGATGATGATGATTGTGGCGGTGGTGGTTGGCAGTTGTACTGGATTACGTATTAGCTCTGGATATTCTGCTAGAGCAAAATACTTTTTGCAACATATACGACGTATAGGAACCATGTAGGTATGGACTCTTACCTACTTGCACTGAGGCCCTTTTTGCACTGTTGCCACACAACCAAATAGAAGTGAGCAATGGAGGGAGAAAGAAAAAAGTTTAACAGTGAAAGTGAAATGGAGTCAAGAAGATATTGACGTCAGTGACCATTCTACAGTCGCCACATTCCCAAATGACTTCTACGACCACTACAACTTTTTTTAAAAGAAAAAATAGCAAAAGTGTACTTTACTATACACAGTGGCACTACGTTGGTTGCACACTGAAAAGCATCATGCATGGCTAAACTCAAAAGTTTCGCTTCGCTTCTTCGCTTTCAAATATACCTGCTAGCGAGCTGCAGGAATAGCAGCAGCCAGAAGTTTTTCATAGAAAATATAAATGTGTACATAGTAGGGTTTAGGTACATTAGACACACAAAACGTTAAAACAATGGCTTTTTTTCTGAACCACACAAACCGTAGTTTAAAAATAATGGTCATTTCCATCGACAATTCTGAAGTAGTGAGTAGAAGAAGAGGATATTCCGATGGTGAGTAACTGCTCTGAACCTCGTGATGATGATGTTCCTACACTCCATATATTTATCGTGATATCGTTTGCGGAATGATCGTTTATTTTATTCCGTTATATCGCTCAGTCTCAACTGTGTCGTTCAGTTTAAAAGATGTATTTTTTTGAAGAATACATGGGTCAAATGGTTAACATGCTACGAGATATTTTCACACTGCTTCTACATGTTCACTCATTCATGACAACGATGCAGGAGATAAAGCGAAATGGTTGTCGTTAAAAAATAAATACACAGGTCATTCAAAAATGCTTGACACAGTCGCTCTTTTAATAGAGTCATAGCCTTCAGCTGAAAATAAAAGCGATGGGAAATATTGAACAGTGAGCCACCCGAAACAATCATTCTTTTAATGTACCAGTTTAACAAGTTATCAAACATTTATGAAGGCTCTCTGCACCCTGTACAAAACTGCTACTACTACAACAATACTGGCATGTTTATTGGCATGGTAGGTAGGTTGAAAACTGAAATACGTTGAGAGAGAGTGGGGGGGGGGTAACGTTTGTGCCACGAACGGAATGCAGCAAATTCTATACAATGCATATTTCTAACTGTTATGAAAGTGCAAAAAGGAAACAGGGTTTCACAAATGAAATCTAAAAATACGCGAAATTCCTTTTGTTCCAACCAACTGAAATTCGGAAATCTGTCTGCTAACCCATTCGGTTATCTCCACCACCTACTCTCTTGATAATTCTTTGACATCAAAGCAGTTAACGTACCTTCAAACCTATCTATATACATTTAGTTGAAGCATTAGAAACTTTTCATTTCTATATGTACTTAAAACAACGACATTATGAAGAAAGATAGGTAGAAAGGCTATATCTATATAGTAATGAGAAAGAAAATGTTTAAAAATAGGACTAGAGAAAAAAAAACTAACAAAATCATAAAACTTGAATGAGAGCATCCGTGTTTAAACGACGATTTTCCCTTTCCTTCTGCTCATATAAAAGAACACGAACACGGTTTCCTATATTTTTCCGTTTCTCTACATCGACTGATCAGTCGTTTGTTTGGTTAGCACCATAAAATCTTGCTGTTGGTCCATTAGATTAAGCCTAGCTATGCCATTACACAAGAACACCAAAAGTACAACTAGCACAGGGCAAATATCAGTACATGATCTAAAACGATTATTGCACAACAGAATAATCTGTAGTTTTCTGCCTTATTTTTTCTGTACATGTCTTAATACAGCATTGGTCACCTTTGAAAATTCCTGGAACTAGCAAGATTTCAAAGCATAAACTAACTGATAAGAAAGCAAAGAAGGAGATATGCCGGGACAGATACCTAAAATCCTTTTATGAAAACGAGCGAATTTCACATGAGGTAGATTTTCTGGAAGAAGAGAAATTGGTAAAACATTCCTATTCTCAAGAAAGAGCTAACAAGTGCTACTAGATGAGACGAGGAAAACAAAAAAATAAATATGCAACAACACACAAGGATCCCCATAAGATACTTTTTATCTCTTCAGGTCTCTCTTTTTATTCCATACACACACTCCCAGCTCTGTTTTGTATTTGTTGTGTGTGGTGCATTCGTAGTGGTGGGTAGAAAGGTAGCTGGTAATCCAAGGAATTTCAATATAAGTGTTTGTAATAATAGCATTGGGACGGGGAGAAAGAAGAAAGCAGCAACTTTCTCCTTCTTACAAAGAACACAAGACAAAAAACGCACATTTTTTAAAAAGGGGAAAATAAATGGAAAGCACATACACACACAAAAGAATGCCTTTGTTGTTGTGACTTGTTAACAATGTAGTGTTTGTAGCACACTTGCACGTAGACACAATGATGGCAATAAGAGAACAAGGATGGTATAAAGGTATCCAGAAAAAGATTTCTAGCTCTACCTTCTTCTTCTGCCTCTCCCACTCTCGCTTTTTCTCTCTCTCTCTTCTTAGTAAAGTAGGAAAAAAGGTAAAATGTCTTTCAATTTCACATGCATAAAAAACTTGAATTCTTGTGGCTTGCCTTGTGAAAGCCTTGAAATAATTGAAAGAAAGGCTGGAACGAAATAGATAGATAAATAGATAGTAGTAACGAGGATGTGTATTATTTGCTTTCTTGAGTAAGTACTTGAGCAAAGATTGTATGAAAATATGGACACATAATAGCAATAGCACATACTTTATCCCTCCTTTCCCTGTTCCTGCTGCTTTTTAAAGGAACCTGCCTATTTTTATCCACATACTTAATATGGCGTTCCAGTATTTTCAATTGAATAAGAAAATCTAAAATAGGCACTGATGATAACCCTTCGCCGTTTTATATCTGTTATGTTAACGGGCCTGTCTCTCTTTCTTTCCTACTTTTCCTATCTTAATGTTTACGTAAAACCGTTGTATTAGGAGAAAACGGTTCCCGTTGTGCTTGTTATTACTGTCCTTTTCTGTGCCACTCCTCGTACATGTGGATACTCCAAAGTTATTTTAACATGAATGAGCAGGTAGGCAGGATCACAGTAGGTAGTAGGTGTATAGCAATATGTTAATAATAACAATAATAATAATACTTGTTGTAGTAACTACATATTATTCTTTTTGTGCTATTTCCATGTGTACAAAAGAAACGAAGGGTTCTCTTGAACTGAAGGAGATTTAAGAGTGTGTTTTCAGCGGAGAAAAGCAAATCCTTTCTTCTGATGCCATACACATGTTTTTATAGCTCCTACCATTCTGCAAGTCGTCGAAAAAAGTGGAGTTGAAAGAGTGAATATTTTTCATTGTACCTCCTCCTATCTAAGTTTTTAAGGGATTCTGCATATTATTATTTTCCTTTTTCCTTCTTGTTACTATGTAAACACCTATCCAATAAGGAAATGCTACATGTAACAGCTACACATGTAGACAGAGAGAGAGAGAGAGAGAGAGAGAGCTGTTCCGGGAAAAATGTACCAACAATACGTATGTATCTGAACAACCATCATAAATTCTTTGTTCGCAGTTCACATCGTTTTCAAGTCAACAAGGAGCACTGTCTCACTTGCTGGCAGTATGGAATAGAGCATGAGTTTAAAACATGTATCAAGGGCAGGTAAACAGTTGTTGATTTCGTTTTATAATACGGAATTCTCACTATTCCTTTTCCTAGCTCGTAACCCAGTGTGTATACTCCTTTCTTATGATGATATATAAAAGGTGACCTCTTTTGTTTGAAATATTGGATGAGCACTCGCTGATTAAGGGATGCGAGAAAAAAGGATTGTGGCAGAGCAACGAAACTCATTAATCGAACTGTTTAAAAAACATGCAAACTTTTCATTTATTGTCATACACGACACAAGATGTATGTCCCTACAAATTCCTCCATGGGTATCTCCGTTTCTCATTTTGTTCTTGGGCATGTTCTTGTCACAAAAAATACCTAAGTAAATACATAACCCAGCTACTCGATTTCTCAACGTGATAATCTTTCGTTAACATTGAATACACGAGTTCCTAACATCAGCATTTAGTGTATGAAATAATGATTACAAGAACTACTCCGCACTCTTACTTTTTCGAGTTTCATGACCCACACCTACATTACATTTTTATGAGGGTGCACTGATTTAATTGTACTAGTCGCGGCGACATAGGCTGCCTAACAAGCGACTACTGACAAGAATCGCTGTAAAAAAGAACTCTGCCTAAATTGCTGCATAAGCTATATGTGGCCCCTTTCTCTAGACTTTTTTCTCATGCTTAATTATTCGCAATTACATTAACTTTATCAAAGAAATGAAATAATTTGCTCTATTCTCTTTTCTTCGTCTCGCTTACTTCTGAGATTACGTACAGGCGTGTTATATACGTACTCAGACGTCGGGTGTTGGTGGTTACTGCGTGTTACTGTGTTCAGCTATTTGTCCTATCAGACTTTACCAGATTTCCTTTTCCCAGGCTCTTTAAATACACATGGAATGGATCATGGATAGAAAATACACAGGAATAAATGCAATATAATTTTACATTTACATACGTTCATCAAATTTGTTATGCGATATATGATAGCGCAAATTAGTTTTAGAATTGATTTTTCTGTGTCGTCTACTATCCCGTATTATCTTATACGAAATGAAAAAACATCCATCATTGCATCCTTGCGTTGCTTCTACAATTGTACATGGACACTATCACTACTTGTAAATACCATTTATTTTTGGATTTGGTGTAAAGCGACAAACGGTTCCGTGGGAAACCGTTTTGTGGGAGTTGACTGTGAATCGTCGGTTATTATTATAGTAACTAGAAGTGGTTGGAAAGTTGCTGTTTCTTGTACCTTACCCTCTAGACAACAGCAATAAAAAATGCAAGACCATCATGTATCTTTTTGTGTGTTTAAACAACCTAAACGGTCTTGTCTACTATTTTACCATACTTTACTTTGCACTCACTCTGCGAATATATTTGCATTTGGCGCTGCTTACGTAAGTGTCCAACGCCATTCGTGAATAAAAATAGTTTTTCTGTTTCCCTTGCTGATGATGTAAAAAGTCGTGTAGCAGAATGGAAATTTGTAAAGTGTTTCTACATATTTTAATTAGTCCCAAGTTCCAGAAACCTCACTCTTTTTCTTACTTAACTTGCGTCGTACACTTATCAACAACAGGAAAACTTGTGCCATCCAGCATTCTAAAATAGAGTGTATAGCGGTAATATGATTCCGTTTTAGCTTTGTTCTCATAAGTAATAATAATAATAATAATGCTCTCCAACTGCTAATTCCAGCGACTACGTTTCGCTCTACTTTTACAGAAATAAATAAATATATAGCCATCACTGTTTGAGAGTAGGGACTCACATGTTTCTTAGATGTTTGCAGAAACCACATGATACATAAATACATATACACAAATAAAGCCAGACAATAGATCACCAAATCTTAACTTTTTAATGTTATATCACCTCCACGAATAATAATAGTACAAAAGCATACACTCATAAATATAAAATATACTTCATGTAGACTCCTCGTTTTGACTTGCTCTGGCATAACTCAATTTTCTAGAAAGAAGGGCTACATTATTCCTCTTTTTCTTCCTTGTTCAGACGTGGACAAATATTTTTCCGTCTTCCTGAATAAACAAGAATGGACGAGTTACTTTTACTCTATATGTTTAGGTGTATATGTAGCATTCTAACCCAAGGTATGAATGTATGCATCCTTCTACCATTTTCTCGCACTTTCTCTCCTTTTTGACTTTTTACCTCTACCTCTCACACACGTTGGTTTTTGGTCTTACGGCGAAAGAATGTAGCTCGCATTCATCAACGCCATCACCAGTTTGTTGTACAACATCATATTTCTCTAGTGTATGGAGTTTGGCCATCATCATTTGGACGAAGAGAGAGAGAGAGAGAGAGAGAGAGAGAGAGAGAGAGAGAGAGAGAGAGAGAGAGAGAGAGAGAGAGAGAGAGAGCGAGAGAGAGAGAGAGAGAGAGAGAGAGAGAGAGAGGAGAGAGAGAGAGAGAGAGAGAGAGAGAGAGAGAGAGAGAGAGAGAGAGAGAGAGAGAGAGAGAGAGAGAGAGAGAGAGAGAGAGAGAGAGAGAGAGAGAGAGAGAGAGAGAGAGAGATAGAGAGAGAGAGAGAGAGAGAGAGAGAGAGAGAGAGAGAGAGAGAGAGAGAGAGAGAGAGAGAGAGAGAGAGAGAGAGAGAGAGAGAGAGAGAGAGAGAGGAGAGAGAGAGAGAGAGAGAGAGAAGAGAGAGAGAGAGAGAGAGAGAGAGAGAGAGAGAGAGAGAAGAGAGAGAGAGAAGAGAGAGAGAGAGAGAGAGAGAGAGAAGAGGAGAAGAGAGAGAGAGAGAGAGAGAGAGAGAGAGAGAGAGAGAGAGGAGAGAGAGAGAGAGGAGAGAGAGAGGAGAGAGAGAGAGAGAGAGAGAGAGAGAGATAGAGAGAGAGAGAGAGAGGAGAGAGAGAGAGAGAGAGAGACGAGAGAGAGAGAGAGAGAGAGAGAGAGAGAGAGAGAGAGAGAGCAGAGAGAGAGAGAGAGAGAGAGAGAGAGAGAGAGAGAGAGAGAGCGAGAGAGAGAGAGAGAGAGAGAGAGAGAGAGAGAGAGAGAGAGAGAGAGAGAGAGAGAGAGAGAGAGAGAGAGAGAGAGAGAGAGAGAGAGAGAGAACGAGGCAAAAGTGGGAGATGTACATTTTGCTGTTTTCTGCTCCTTCTTCCTTCTCCTCCAAAGAAAGTCAAGCAATATAAACTCTAAGCAGAAATCGCTCCTTCATAAATCCAAACAAAACACAGAGGTGCACGAGGAGAGGGCTATATGGGGAGAAGGGGGAAAGTGAAAGAAAGTCATGAGGGTGGCCAAATAGTGTTGAGGGGAAAGCTAGAGAGAACGAAATGAACATATAAATTGCAGCATAAGTTTATGCAAGTGGTGAACTTTGAAAATCGTACTTGTTTGCGCACGTTGTTTGTATACAAATTTCGCACTTACAAAGAGATGCAAGAAGAAGAGGAAGAATAAGAGAAGAATATTTAAGTATAAGTAATAAAGCAAATGTCCGAGAATGGGCTGTTTGAGGGTTTTTATCACTTCATGTTCCTGCTCTTGTTATACTCTATTTATCCTCCAGCCTGCTACACCAACATACTGAGAAAAATTATGAGGAGGACGAGGAGGGAGTGAGGGTGCACACATGTACACTTGATTTTATAGAAGGAGAAGGCTGAGCAAACTCAATAGAGAAGAGCTATTTATTATTTTTTGAATAATACTAGTTGGGCTGCCAAGCAGAAAACGGAAAGAGACAGTGAAAGAACACAGCATACAAATATTAATATAATACTGGACACTTATTGTTGGAAACTGCCTGCGTTGTTTGCAGCCTATTTCTGAAATTGGGAGCATTAAAATATACGATTCATCCACACGCCTAAGGTTCGTAGTGGCGGAGGAGAGGAAAGGAGAGAAGTCAAGAGGAAAAATCGGTGAAAGCCAAGAAAAAAGGAACAGCCAGCAGATGTTTGCTTCTTTAAGGTTTTGGTTTTGGTCAGCAGCTGCTTCTTTATTTCTTTTCCGAGGAGGAATGCTTAACCTTCGTTGGTAGGAGAAGTAGTAGCAGTAGAAAATCCACTCCTTCTCTGCTCTGGTATTAGCTAGCACACGACACCAATATTATGAATTTTTAAAATTATGGAAAAAGTTATATTTTCGCAACGATTTTTTTACTGTGCCCATTTCTCTCAATGTGAAGTTGCAGCGGAGTTGTTGCAAAAATTTACAGAATCGTACACATACATGCGGCAAGCTTTTGCGAATAAATGTATTATTTTTATACTTTTATGCTACTGTAAATTTTTTAGGTACGTACAGCCATACAAATGTTTTGGATAAAAGAATATATTATTACACTAAACTACGTCAACAACAGTAACCACCTACCATAATACTGGCAATAATAATAATAACAACAATGAAGACTGTATAGTAGTTTGTTGTAATGGAAACACCATTGCCAATTTTCATAGCCCAATAACCACATCATTGATAGTGATGATTTGTGAAAGTTTTATGCCAAAAAAAAGTACCGACTGAAAAATGATGTATGGCAGCATGCAACGTTGGGAAAACTCCATTAGTCTCCTTGTTACACCACTTCAGCAGTTCCTAAAAAAAATCTCGTCTCCAGTTAGGTTAATGCGAACGGAAACACCTTCCAACTAATTTACGTCATTCCTCGCTGTTTATAACGATATTAATAACGACTGAAATATTCAACAGGGTATATAGAAGACAGGTCTGAAAAAACGGTATGGTAACGTGCAAATCAGACGTCACATTTCACCATATAACAAGGGAAATATGAGCATGTCAGAATATTTAAATAGGCGTGATGGCAATGGGAAAGGAAAACTAACCTGACAGTGTGTGTGCATTTTTGGGTAACACGAAAATGTATGAGCAACTTGACAAGCGGCAATGAAAAAATCAGGAGCAGGAGAGAATGCAAAAGTGAAGGAGAAAATCAGTTTGTTTGCAATCGAAACCCAAGTGATGTACTTATTATGAAGGGTAGGAACGATGAAAGGAAATGTTTAACACGATGTCAATTACTGTCAATGCAAACCAGTTTCTCCTTTTCAGCGTGTTCCAGTTTGGAACCGCCAAGCATGCTGCTCCCTCATTCCTCCACGCAGCCATTTACAAATCCCAATGGGCATTGTACAACCTAGATTACATATTCTCCTGCAAGGCGTAATAAATAAATTAGAAAATATGTAGCTGAAGAACAATAAAGTTGCAATGGTATTTTTTCCCCGGCAAATGTACAAAGTGGTGGCATGTTTGTGTATGCTTGTATGTACAAAGAGGGTAATGTGGTTGCCGCCTTCGCTTTTACAGCAACTCACCACGGACGGAACGCTTGTGTCGGGTATGATGAAAGAGCCCGGTCGTGAATTTTGTTGGTACTCACACAGGCATGTTGTAAAATGTGGAGGCCAATTATAATTGTGTTGTTTCAAGTACAAACCAAAATAGGTGCATGCATGTGCCTGTTTCGATTTAGACCTGCTGTCTTTGTGTCTAAATGTCTAAGCGATACAATAAGGCGTAGCAGTAGAACTTGTAAAACATACCACAAACATAATTCCTTTTGAAATTTACACAATCGTTCTACATGCTTTAGGTACCTGTGTATAATATTAGCTAGCACAGGGGAAAGACGGGGATTTTGCATATTATGTGGCATAGGAGGAAAGCAAGGCACAGGGATTTATCCATTTATTAATGGAAGCCTAATAATATTCTGTTGTGTGGTCTTGGTCTGCCTTTACTTGTCAGAATCATCAGCATCATCCTCGTCACGGGATGTGTTGCGAGTTTCAGGTGTGTGCATTTACCGAAGCCATGCAATTTCACTGAACAAAACTCCGCTTTTTGTTGTTGCTGCTCCCATGCATGTATCATCATAGTGGAAATGAGTTTATTCATTTTTTCCTTATGTTTCTAATGGCAGCATGTATTATATTCTGTATATAAAATACGCATACTTGCAACTGCGAACGTTTCGTTTCCTTTTCATGAAACAATGAAATGCGCAACAGAGGCAGTGGAGAAAGGAGTAGCTGTTCTAATAATAAAGTACAAAAGTTCCCGAAGCTTTCTTCCTATCACATAATCATCGTGATAACCATCATCAAGTAACCACTGACCTGACTCTTCATCAAAGGGAAAACAAAGTAGAGAGATGACAGCACGGTGGTTTCGAAGAACAATGCAGTCACCGTTTCTCTACACTTTTCCTGTTTCTTTTTTCTCCTTTCTATCTCAATTTCAGCGAGTATGTCTTTCTTATTCTTTACTTTCCTTATTTCACTTTCTCATTGCTTTCATTTCATGTCACACAAGTCACGACTTTATGGCCGGACAGCGTCTTTACTTAAGCAACGACGACAACGAAGGAATTCCTATGATGTCTGGATGTCTAGAATGAGTATGTGCATATAATATTCTTGCGAAATATAAAAATAATAATAATACGAGTTTTGCATTTAGCATGGAGGCATAAGTATTTACTCTTGGTAATGAATGAATTTCCGGTAGCAGTGTGCTTGTTACCGTAGAGATGAGAATCATTTCATTTGAAAGTTCAGCAAGTAGTAAACATGATGGTGCCGCCTTAATGCAAGGATGGCTGAATCCCTGGCAAATATTTATACAATGGAGCAAAGTTAAGGTGAACATGAGAAGGGTAACAAAGTCATTCGCAGCAGCCAAGCAAAATTAAAGAAACTCGTGAATCAGAGGACGCAGTGCACACATGCACGATAGAGTGTATGGTAGGAATGGTAGAAAGAGAAACACTTGAGGTTTACCACTTGGATGGCTGTACAAACTGCGATGTCTTTTTCTATCTTTTTATAAATCAACCGTTTCCTTTAAGATTATGACAAGCGATTAAGTTTCAAAGTATGCTTACTGCTTGGCTTGACTTGAATGAAATGCTTAAATGGCGACTTAATACAAGTAAAAAGGTAGGGAAAGGCAAAACAAAACGAACTGAATCCACGATGGGAAAAGGTCAATAATTTACCATATCAAAGGGATAATTTGATGGGGGTCAATCTTTATCCTTTATCCATCCTTTAGCTATCAATTTAGAAAGCTACGCGTAATGGTCAACGAAGATGTCTCTGATCGTATAGTGTTGTTTGATATTATGAACTTAATAACAAAATATTTGGCTGCCTTTGTAGTTTATCCTGAAAAATGTCGAAAAAGGGTTGCAGAATTTGAAAAGAGAGAGAGAGAGAGAGAAAGAGAGAAGGAAGGGTACAAAATAACAAGTAACAAAAAGTTTTTGTTGTTTTGTAGTTCTTGTATGGGAGTATGTATATGTGGCCACCAGCTATCAAGTGTCAGACTACCACCACTACTTGCAGCACAAGCAGCAGCATTATGACTACAAAGGTACAATCAGAAACAGTGGGCTCTTGATTTACGATAGCCTATTTTGGATATGGCATATAGACACAATATACAATATGAACGAGTATTTGAACAATATATTATATACTTTTCCTTTCTCTCTCTCCCTCTCGCTACGTAATGGAATGCTATTGAGTCTTTTTTGGTCAATACAAACACAAAGTTTGTTTAGTATTTTTGAGATGTAATATGAAGAGTGAAAGCAAAAGTCGTGCTCTATAGTCCCTATCGCATCTCCTTTTCCCTCCTTTCTAGTCTGATTTCTCTCTCTCTCTCTCTGAACTCCACACTCATTCCCCGTTTTCAATTCTTTCAAAATCAAGCTAGTTCTTCGGCTTTATTATTATGATCTACGAACACAACACAACAAGCAAAGCCTCATGATGATGATGGAGTCGAAGGTCTCTTCTCATCTTTTTACTCTTTTCTCTGCCGATGAAATTGAGCTCTCTCTATTTGTTTGAGTCTATATCCTCCTCCCTCTTTTCTCTTATTTTGTATTATCTTTACTTTTCAACATTCCTTCCTTACTCCCATATAATTCGTCTACGACCGTTTTCCTCCATGTCCAATGCTACTCTCTCTCTCTCTCCCTCTCACTTTCTTTCTCATATACACACAAACTACTTCTTCCTCTTTCGTTTTATATTACTCATAATAATTGTACAATATCTGAGTCTGGCAGTTGATGATGAACACAAACTGGTGTAAACAAAGGGGAAAGAAGTAAAGGCGAACAAAAAAATCACTCCGTGTATATATGTAGCGGAACAGAGGGAAACTTTTATATTGCTACCATCACTACTGTTTGTGTGCTACTACCAGTGTACCATCACCAACATTACTACAGGACCAACCACCATCATCATCACCACTCCTTTAACCACCACCACTGTGAGAAGAGTTTTGCAAAATTCAATGTGTAGAGATGTTGATGATGCTGGATGTTGTCAGAGAAAACGAGGAAAAGGAGTTGGAACATTTTGTCTTGTTAAAAAAGAATTTCAGAAGAGGAGTCGTGAGCATTACTTTATTTTCTTTATCTCAAAACAGAGCAAAATGAGCTAGTTGGTGATGTGTGTCTGTCTGTATTTCGAGGTGCATTGAACAGAACAAACTGGGCCTGAGGAAAAGAACGCACTGAAGCGAGGCAAATAAGGTTTATACCCTCTCTACCTCTTTCTTTCTCTTTCTTTCTCTCTCTCTCTCTCTGATTCATTCGATAAAGCTGATGATAGTAACTAAATAAGTCTGTTACACTAGTAGGGACTTCGTTTAGCTGATGTGAGGAGCAGTGAGCGGCCCGTTGCTGCTCTTTTAGTTTCTCTCCCTTTTCTCTTTTATTTATTATGATGGAAATGAAACGACACTGAGCTGATGGGGTGAATGAGTGGAGGAACAAGAGCTCAGTAAGCATCAAGCCCACTGCTACCTACATCTTCCTATTATGTGGAACACATTTTCCTTGTGTACACTGTACGGACTGCACACAACCTACCCATGCAGTCTGTCGACTGAGAAAAGAAATCTAGAAAATTGCATACGCAAGAAGAAAAAAGGGGAGACAAAAGACAATCCACTCATGTAGGAGAAGCTTATATATCCTAAATGCAAACGGAATCAAATCAAGAGTTAAATCGTCATTTTTGTTTTACCAAGATAATGGCATCACATTTGTTACGTTCAACATGTGAGTACTCTGAACTGGTTTCTGCTGAGTGCTTCTCTCTCTGAGCAGTGGTACGTGCAACAAATAATTCCCATGCCTTTCCCAATCCCTTTTGTCGACGTTATCCAGAAACGAACAATATTGCTACACGCCATACCAACACACCGTCATAACGTTATTTACTCTCGTTGTCTTCATTCAACAAATGGTACATGCATTTATAACGTAAATGTGAATACGTTATACACACACATTATACAAATAAACACGGTAATAATACTACGTGCCGTGTGCTTTCACCGAAATGCAAAGACAGGTTGGAAGGAAAAAGTCCTGGTTGGTATGGTGGTTCCCACGCAATCTTTCTCTTTTCAGGTTTGTCCAACTAAAAAGAGTAGCATGATAGCAAAGAAAAGCGCAAACCATTTCTCTGTGTGCATTACTTATTAAACATATCCGCTTTTTTGGGCTACCAGTATATTTGCAATAGGAACCCATCTTACTTATGGATGGTTTGTTAGATGAAAGAACACGCCTTGCCATTCTTCAAAGTATCCCTGCAAAACTAGCTATGTGCCACTGGTTTTGACTAAGACTGAGTGGTTCCCAGTAAACGGCTGTTGCAATTACTAATAATATTTTCGTTGCTGTTGGTGAAGTGAAAAAACAGGGGTGGTGTGGCGTGACCATAACTTGGTAATATGAGAAAACGAATCTCATTACCATGTGGACAGGCATAAGCACTCATAATTATATACATTCCTTCTATGTCACCGGTTGGAACAAAATATGCTATTTTTAAAAAAATTGGCCAGCTTACCAATTTATAGAGAAGGGGCCACCAGCTGCCATATAAATGACCGCCAACGAAAAACAAAATGTGACCCACCCACCCTCTTCATATATCAGTCATGAAATCACGGTTGATGGCACATTTAGTTGCACAGCAAACCCGTTCGACAAATTCAATTCATTTAATCAGTATCAAAAAGACTTACAATTAGTTCTAACACTTAAGCAAAATGTTGACAACACTTCTTGACTTTTGTTATTTACTCATACCTGAAGTTGACAGAGAATTTATAAAAATTTATGAGTGGACATGTACTGCAAACACACCCACGTTTTCGTTTGTGATCTATTTTTCTCGTCAATCCTATTATAGGAGAACTTTAACTTGAACTTTGCAGTTCGCCTGACATTTACTTATTTTAAATCCCTCGCTTCCAGTAAGATCCGCCTACAGTATCAATACAGGTCCAATTTCACCAACGCAACGGAGAAAGTAGGGTATTACATCATCAGCTATTATCCATTACATCAGAAGTCGCTGGCAATAACACACCGTTCTATCGTGTTTGTCTGAGAGCGAGAGGACGATACCTGTAAAACAAAAACTTTTGCTTTCTGTTTCTGTAGAAAACGTGTAGCGTAACGTAAAAATAAATCTTTCAGTGTCACCTTACAACCCAAACTGCCTGATTAATCATTGGTTATACAAATAATTTTAAAATATTTTATTAATTGTAATACAGAGCACCGACAACTGATGATTTATTGTGAGACGTATAAAGTATTCCTAATAACAACTAATACCTACGACTCCTACTTAGTAAAAGCTCAAAACATCTACCTATGTCGAACAACTTATGAGACGAGTACACACATGAAGCAACAAAAACTTTTGACTTTTTTCTAAACTTTTAGAATTTGTTCAACCATCTAAAAACAACCACTTAGATGATCGAATAAACGACTTTCTCCAAAATGGTAAGTGGCGGTAGAGGTTGTTTGAAGCAAAGAAGGAAGCATTACAAAGTCATCGGTACTAACGGGATGCTCCATTAAATATTCAACTTTCTAATGTATTTATCGACATTCGCTCTTTCTGTACGAATTAACATTGATCAAATTATAGACAACATGATAAATACATTATGTACACCTACCTCTTAGCTGAATTGCTTTCCTTCGTAAGTACATGATATTGTCAAGACGGGAGATAGCAAACAGAAAAGCAATTGCTATTATTATTATTATTACTGATATTAAGGCAACAACTGCGAGTATCAGAATAATACCCTTTGGTATTGAGTTTGCAGCAAAACAGAGTGGTATTTGAACTAGTTGGAATCCCTGCAATGATGGGAACTTTCACTTCTTCCCGGTGCTTAGCCTATAAACTTTGCAATCAATTTTACACGTCATTGAACGCGTAACGACAACATAACATTTGAGCGCCATTCATGCAACATTTAGTCATCTTATCTCATGTTATTAAGGTTATACCAACACCGACTGATCTTGCTGTTTTAAAATATTAACATTGTTGTGAAATCCCAACACTTTGCTTTGGTGATAAGAGCAAGGTGTCATCGCCAGATTGTTGTAACTAAATACTGACTAAAATGTCTGAAATTGATAGCATTTTGTTTATCCTTGTCATAGAAGATCGATAGTAAAACATGGCTTGAGGTGATGCATATTTGATGGATGTTGTCGAAAAATGAGATACATGCATTATTCTTTGATACAAAGTCCAAAAGGACGTCGTTGTACCACTGCCAGATATCCAGACGTTCCAAAACATGAAAGGGTTTTCAAACTTTGAACAATTTAGAACCGAAACTTGACAAAATCTACTTCATGAATACGTTTGAGGTTGTAGCATGACTTGGAAACCGCAGCATTGTCTGTGCGTTGAAATCTGGAATGCAGCGTTCCACATAGCCGTTATCTCTATTTAGCATTTTAAACTGCGCATTTACTTGTCAGAACTTTAAAATGCTAGTGTTGTTGCAGCTTCTGTTGGTGATCAAAGTTACACAGAGATCACGTCACGTAACATAAACTAAGGATATGGCTCATACCGTGTGAGTGGACAGCTATCTTTTCGGAACACCGTTAAGTTGAAGTTTTTATCTATAATTTTTTAATCACTGTCTGCACTATTGTTTAATATTTAGTATTTTCGGAAGAACCCAATTAGTTTCGTATATGTTGAACTCCACTACCCATCCACTACTGATTACACGGCCACGAAAAGTATTCCGTGTATGTATTTTTTATTTTCCATACTTTGCTGTTAAAAAAGAGTCGCATTACAGAGGCTGATTGAATAAATAATAAATTTTATGAGATTTAGATAATATGTATTTACCTATGCAGGTATGTCAACGAACTGCATACAAATATACACACGTATCGTAATTAGTAACTGTTCATTTCGTTGCTTTGTCAACATTTGAGTTTAAGTTTGAGTTTGAGAACAACAATAATATTTGATACTTGATATTATAGACGTCTAATTGAATTTCTATTATGGGTAACCTGCTACTAAAACCCTTACAATATCAAATTATTTTTGATTCAAATAGATACTTATGGCAAAGCGGAAGTGAAATTTCACGTGGAAATGACAAACATGCTAATGCTCAGACCTCAAAGGACACGCAAATAAGTCTCCGTCATTCAGGTCTCAAGGCACTAAAGGAAGCTTGTGCGAAATTTTAGAGTTTTTAGTGAAAGACAGAGACAAAAAAAATTGGAGCCATTGTTTAATTGCACTGACAAAGCAGCTTTTATCTGGCTTGTCCTGGGTCTTCCGCATGCAGCATATGCTCTCACTCGCCTACACTTCCAGCCGTTCCGAAATATTTGGTAAAATATTAAAAAATGCTTTAAAACATTCAAGGATGTATAACAGAGTTCCATAAAAAGTATATTACACATCATGCAATCATATCATGTTGAAATCATTCCTATAAAACATTTTATTACTTGCGCTTCGTAATAGCTTGTGTAATGGAATATAAAAGGTTATCATCACTCAGAAAAACTCGGTCGTTGTGAGCATTCGCAAGGAAGATCAGTCTGTGCAGAACTGGTGTATGCTCTGTAGAAAACGGAATTTCGGTTCAAAAAGTAACGCGCATTTTGTCCAAGTACACCTGCACAAAAGCACTCCCTTCAAAATCTGTATTCATACATGCATACACGTCCAAAAAACCTTGCTGCTTACATATTTCCACGTTGCCTGTGTATTTCGACTCGGTCGAAAAATACATTTGTTCACGGGACTTTTCTGGGAGATTAAATGATACAGCATGAATCAAACTCAGGGAAGTGAAAAGGGAAAACAAGTGTACATAATATGAGGTATTTTTTAGGACAAGGACTAGAAGACTAGCATGGCAAAATGAGCATACAGAGCATCCTGCTCCATCTTCCCTGCTCATGGCCTGTCCTCGTCTGCTGCTCCTGCTGCTGCTTACCACCACTTCCACACTGCACTGCATATTTGGCCGGCAGCATTTTTATTTCCTCTTCTTCGCAGTTGTAGCGTACTTGTACAAGTAGCTGTTATTCTTAGAGTGGTGACGGTAGTGGTAGTTGAAGCAGTTCACTCTCTTTCTCTCCTTTCTCTCGAGTCCTTTGCCTATTTTCATGTGTGCCCTCCATCTCTGTCCCTAAGTGTAACATTTGCACCGTTGGCAATTCACAGAAATGTGTATGCTGAAAGGAAATAGATAATTTCCGTTCGGGAATATCAATGGTTTCCAGCCAACCTCGATGGACATCAACGACTAGGTCGTTGAGGATACATGTGATAATAATAATAATGCTTTAGCATCCACCTTTTCACCGTTGTATGACAGTAAGAAAGAGTTAAGTGAGAGGCTGAGATACGCTCGACGAAAAAAGGATGGGAAAATGGTGTGAGGAGAGGAGAGAGGAATACAGTTATTAGCAGAACATTTTGGAGAATTTACAGGAAGCATATGATGCCTTTCAACTACTTCCAACATTCAAAAACTGATATATGCCTTCGTACTGCTGGTGGTGGTGGTGGGTTGGGTGGACGGAGAGATTTTCTTCATTTTACATAACAGATATATGAACAGATTGTGTATATTCATATGACATTTGCTATGATGTATGTAAAAGTGACACAATTTTGCCGCCCATAGTAAATGTATTAATCGAATTATCTATTTGTAAGCTTTCCTTTTCCTCTCTGTGTCTCTGGCTTACTTTCTCTGCCGAATGCTCAACGGAGGGAGGCAAACAAAGCGTCTTTTTATGTACACCAGACCGAGAATAAAGTCGAGCGTGTCGTCAGTGTTACATTCCAAATAGAAGAAAGAAACTTGCCATTACAAAACCTATTTTAGCCAATAAAAGGCATAAATGGCTTACTTTTTAAATGTGCATTTAATATTTGATTTACGTTTCTGTAAATTTGGAAAGTAGGTATAATGAGCTAACTGGTGTGATAACAAGGTTTGGCTAACTTAACATGACTTCTTTTATAGCAGATATGATGGTATTTACAATAGTGTATACATTTACGCATATTCCTACTATGTATGTTATTTAGCTTAATTTTTATTTTATGGGTGACGTGCTGAAATACAGTGACTGGAACAATATTTAGTTGTTCGTTCCATGTTGCTGTTCTTATAGAGGGAACACATTATAGTTTTTAGTAAGTTTCCTTCAGTTGATACTGTTTCGTATAAATTGGCGATGGAATGTGCACAATATGTATATGCAGGAATGATAATACTATTTTAGTGATGCCCGCCCCCTTGTCCGTTACCCTTCATCTGTTTCTCTTTCACCACTTGCAAAGGTTGCTGGGTGTGGAGATGTGCTGCTCCTACTTTTAGCTAAATGAGAGGAAACCGTACTCTCTTCTTGTTCATTCCAGTGGGATTTTGCTGTCACAGTGAAAATGCGATTTATTGATGAAAGCATATATTTTGCTGATTTCATAGTAGATAGATAAGCGCATATTCTTCAATTATGATGAACAATAGAGTATACAAAACTAGCGAAAGTACTATAAGTTTATTTCTCTATAGATTAATGGACACATATTAGAAGTGGAAATGTTAAAATGCTATCTATAATATCTGTAATCATTTTTTAAAAATCGTTAGGTCATTTTTATTGACAGATTAAACTTGAACTTTCACCCCAATTGTTAAACAATGAGCTATTAAAATAGATTCCCAGACTCCTAAAATGACTAATTTTTCAGCTATGCTCCTAAATATTACAAAAATGATATTTTATGTGTGTGTACTTTGTGTGCAAGAAGCCAATTGGAATGGACGAGTATCGTGACATTTCCCAGTGTCAGAAAGACGGACAAACGTTGTGAACAAAGTTTGGAAGTAACTTCCACAACTGTATAATTTTATTATAGCAAATTAAGGAAGCTGCAGCTCTAGCAAATCAAGATGAGTACAAACCAGCCCTACACACATCAGAAAGACTTTCACCTACAAACAAGCTATACCTAATAAAACACATATGAATAGTAAAGTACGAAACAGTGCCAGGTTGACCTTATGAGAAACCTATCAAAATATTAAAATAAATATTAATACTAGTCATGATAATAAGCAGGGGTATATTGAAGTAGTGTCTGCATTTTCCTTCATCCTACCAACGCAACATAATTCTCTTTACTCCTTCGGTGCGACCACTGTATTCTCTCTCTCTTCTTCCCCTCACAGCGACTGAGAAAATATGTTGCAACTGATAATACGACATTGAGAAATTTCCGGACCGGAGAAACTGGGAATTACTGGAAAACTTGGTTAACAGATGTGTATGTAATTCGTCTGCTGCTGCTAGCCTTTGGGTTCGTGCTACTCCTCTTAGAGACATTACAAAGTTATATCTAATGACATAATATTGTAAAATACACACACACACATAATAAGTTCGTGACAGTGCCGAGAAAAGCGTTTACAATGAATCGTTTTCTGAATTCATTAAAGCAAGCCCACACACAAACATCAGAGTAACACAATATTATAATGATAATATAAAGTGAAAAGCAAAACAAAGACGTCGAGAGTCGAGAATGAGGGAGAATCTGAGAGTCGACTCCCTTTCCCTGATCCCATACTAGCTGTGAGAGAACATTATGTGAATCTGATTGCCTCCAGGCAACCAGAAAAGGAGGGATGGATGGAAGGGAAGCACAACACGAGAGAGAAATTTGACTAGAGAACAACGGTTTAAGGTTAACAGATCTTATATCGTATATATCATGACAAAATTCATTGCTGAGAGAGACAACAACATACTCCAGCAAATTCGTTGGTAGAATACGCGAGCGAGCGAGCAAGCAGGATATACAAGTAGCGCTAACTCAAAAATTATGCAAAGATAATGGATGATTTTCTTAAGAAAGGCTCGTAGACTGCCAACTGATGAATCTCTCATCTTTCCACAGGAGGGTGATAACATACTTTACTAAAAATGAGGATCATGGCAGAGTGGCGTCATAAAAAATCGGTAACATGCTTCGCATTCATTCGAAAAGTCGGAACAACAAAAAGAGACTGACGTTGGTGAAAGTATAAGGTTGTCAACTCTCTAGAGCAACTTGCTACTTTGTAAGTGGAATATTATCTATTACTGTAGTGAATGGGAGTGATAATTTAATGAACATCTATACAACGTAAGAGATTCATATACTGAATGATTAACTAGATGCTACGTTATGTACGTATGCGCCTACCTATGTTATGTTGAGTGTAGCAGGACAATGCTTAATAAATAAACAGATAATAATGTTAGTAGGATGGTAAGACTTAAATATGATCTTGTCTGGAGTCATTGCGAATATTTGCAGCAAAGGTGATGCTGGAGGCAATCTGGAAAGAACCACTGAAGCTGCAGAGCCGAGTCAAACAAAATACGTAATGACGAGACAATGTGAGTCAGAGAGGCCTTTTGCTGTGGTACGACAACTCATTCTCGTCCTCCCTCTCCCTCTCTCTCTCTCTCTAGCGAATATTTATTTCTGTTTTGCCAGAAGGAGAAGGAAAGGAATAATGGCTTAGTAGATGAACTTTTAACAAATAGCAGTTGAGTTGACAGAGTGGGTCTGCCATTTTTGCATAGCTCACCAGTTCACAAATTAGCTTAATAAATCAAGGAATATTTATTATTATTATCATATTATGTATTTTCTTATCCATTGTCGAGTGAAGAAGATATGCGTTATCTCAAAACGTACGTGGTTTCTCCACGGTATATATATACACACACGCGTAATACGTACAAGTACATTTGCCCTTGATTTGAGACATCAGCGTATTATAAAGTGAACTTTAAAAAACGCAATTCTCTATAGAGAAAAATCTAGCCTCCAGTTCTTTCCCCAATTGTAAGAATGCTAGAGCGTTGGAAGAATTTGTTGGAAGGATATGAGAATGTCCAAATATTTAAGTAAGAAGAGAGGCGCTATGAAAAGCATAACGGATGTTTATTTTAACGTACTACGTTTCGGTCTTCTCATGCGTAGTTTACGTCCATTTCATTTTCAATTATATTCTTCTTGTTTCATCATCTGTAGATTTTCTTTATTGTTTGAGGAGCCCTAAATCCTACCAATTTATTCGCATTTCATGTAAAATGTTTGGTTTTTCGAATGGCGTCATGTGGCTCGGAATATATTATTTTGTACTCATCCTTGCAAAAAGGAAGGTTTGTTCTGCTTTGGTATGGCTGGCTTTAGTAATTCTCAGAAAATATGTATTCATAAATTGAACGAGAAAGCTATACCGTTACAGTCGTAGTATCGAGATAAAATCCAGTGTGGTATAAATATGTAACGGCGCGAGTCTGTGTGTGGTTCGACTATAAATAATATGCTTCTGCCTAATTTTGCTTAGTAATGCTTGGGTAGACATCACACTATTTTGTATCCGCAAAATAGACATGCCAATTTACTTCTGCATCTCACTATTTACATATCACAAGTTTTAGAACTTAAAAAATCATGTAAATAATTGAACTTGCCCGTCATGTTTTTTTGCACACACGCATGATTTGTGAGACCAACGCCATCCTAAAAATTTATTTGTCATGTGACGGGCTCAGAACTAGTATTATTTCTAGAAATTCGTATGCTAAGTGTACAACTCCAGTTTGGCTGAAGATGTGATAAGTTGATTGTAACAAAAAGTTGTTTATCACATTTACTTATCATTTCACTTGTATTTAAACAACTGTCAACTTTCCAGGCATGCCTCCACTGCATCGGCTCTGCCGTGTGTACATTTATAAACATAAAACTAAAAAAGAGTAACATTTCGGGAAACTCTAAAAACAAAATATTGGATTTTTGGACAAAACAACTTGTGAAAGTTGGGAGAAAGGCTGGGCTCTTCAGCCTCGTTTTCCGTGAAAGTGGTGAACGTAAAACACGAAAGGAAACCATATGTTGCCTAAATACTTGAATAATGAATGATTCTTATGTGAACTCAGCAGTTTGGCTCATCTCTGGTCTTTAAGTCGTCAGCGCTTTCTCTTGTTATACACACATATATATAGCATGGATGCTGATGACAACTTCAAACTAGCCTGTTGAAATAAGTGGTCCACAAATTACGCTCTCTGCCTGTTTTGTGTATCTTTGCAAGACACACAGCCAGCCAGGGTGTGTTTTACCATAATAACTAATAACCATAAAACATCATCATGTTGATGGTGATCATGATAAAGTCCTTTTGACCATGACGCTTAGTAACTTCCGTGTGCACAGAAGCATACGTGGATTCCTGCGTAATATATGAAATGATATAGCTACAAATAGAAAGACAGTTTAAACTGCAACCGAAGTGTTCCACCTTCAGTTCGTTTACCGAGAGAGGCGTATATATGAAATCGCAACAAGCAAACCAAAATTATACGTTGATATTGTTCGCTAATGGAACAGGAAGCTCGTATTCTCTACTTAATTATATGTATGAACTGTGGAAAGTATGTAGTTGAAAAGGAATTTTAGACTCTGGGAAGTTGTCCGTTTGTGTACACGCAGAGAGAAGTTTGTTACGTATGCGCCCTGCTTGTGACCTGGATGGGTTTCTCTTGATACTATCGGCACATTATTATCAGCATAATAAAATCTAAAATAAAATTTGCGTCAACTTCTGTTTGTGCCATAACACACAATGCAA
This sequence comes from Sinella curviseta, assembly GCA_004115045.4. Lineage (NCBI taxonomy): Eukaryota > Metazoa > Arthropoda > Collembola > Entomobryomorpha > Entomobryidae > Sinella > Sinella curviseta. The sequence goes on along the minus strand of CM065489.1, from coordinate 20,183,503 downwards.
TATTCCATACTGCGTACGAGTACGGATAAACTCAAAATAAAATTTCAAATCTAATTCTACCGTAATTTGTTTTCTAGGCACACATGACGAAAAATTACAATTGAATTTTGAAAACTTTTTATTTCCTTCAGTATCGGACTGACACGTACCACTTTTGCAGCTCAGTCAACAGATAGTAGCCCGTAGTAGATCATGAATAGGGTAGTAGCGTATAAAATGAATGAAATCCTTTGTCATATGTAATGCATTATTACCAGGAGAACACCCTGTAAGAATACAAATACTTCACCAGTAGTCGTCGTACCGTTGTTGTAAAAACGAGTTTTCTTTGTTGTTGTCGACACCATGCCTTTCAAATAGATATTCGATGCACAATAAACGTAGTTTCACTCATTCCCTATCAATGATAAAGATTGCACGGTATAAAAGCTAGAAAATATATTGATGTTCACTTAAGCAATATTTTCACTTGAAAACTGTTCAATTAATGATGACAACTGCCGCATAGTCGTAAGGAATCGAAATATAGTGTTGTTTTTTTCTCTCTATAATATGTAGTATCGTTATATGTAATAATAGTTTATAGTTTATCCCTTCAGGTACGAATCACATAGTGTATACATCAAGTTTTTGTATAGTAATCACAATTGACATAAAATTAATAATCTTAACCTTGCTGAAGTGTTTAGTTGAGAACTTCTTTGTCAAGTTTTTGCAGGTGATGATGATGGAAACTGGTCGTGGTTGGAGTTGTTCTATAAAGAGAAAGGCAACGTCATTTGGAGAAAGTAGAAGTTTTCCTACTTTACAGAGCACAGCAGTCTTCATCGCACAAGGAAGTATGTGAGACAGTCCATGTAATGTACAAATATGAACGTTGATAGAGTTCCATTTGAGAAGTGCCAATCTGCAATTAAACAATTCATTTTACAATCCAAATGTGCTTATTGATAAGTGTAATAAATTTCAGACTCATACCAAAACGATAGTAGTTAAAATGCTGTGGATAAACGTTACATTATTAGAGAGGTAACAATGGATGTGTTTAAAAATACCTTTTTATTTGAACAAGATGCGACGAAAGGCTCGACGAAAATCCTTATTGAAAATTGTATAGATGACAGGGTTGAGGGCGGAATTCATGTAACCTAACCAGAAAGCAATGGCAAAACCCCACGGAGCCACGTTACATGAAGGACAGAGTGGCTCCAGAATGTAGAGGAAGAAAAACGGCAGCCAGCACAAGATGAACGAACCCATAATAAGACCGAGAATGAGTGTCGCCCGCTTCTCCTTCTTCCGTGCTATTCTTCTCTTCTCACGCTCTGGATCTCTCACCTCCTTCATTTTTTACGTACACATGGAACAAATGACAAAAAAGACAACAAAGATTGCATTTAAACTTAAACCTCCATTACAAGCCTTCCTTGCAAATAATTTACTTTATTTACGACTAAAGTAAACCGCAAAAGCATGCGTTACTTATTGACTACAAAAATGTTTTGAGCTCCAATCAACCATAGAATAAGTATTAGTATCATATTATATATATTCAAAAATATATATATAATATTTTTACAGCCAGCCAAACGTGCAATTCGTCAAGTCGTTTCTACCAGTTTCAGCTCTCCGGCTTAAAAAATATAGTAATCATAAAGGCTGCTCATTGAAATTCACTGGTTCGTCACGAGATTACAGTATTTTATCAACGAGCCTGCCTTCGCTATTGGAAATTTGTATCCATTTTGAAACTTGCATGGATACATACAATTTAATGGTTCGAATCTTACTTCAATTTGACCGCAGATGACATTTGTTTTCTACATACAGTACGCCAGATCTTCGTATTTGGCGATAGACAACGTAACTCTTCTAGGAGGCAAGTGTGGCCTTGGGCTTTAAATTGCCAAAGGGAGGGTAAATGTAATAAAAACATGACTGTCCAAGAGAGAGTAACGGAAGCACTTTGCTGAAAGGACAATTATCTCAGAATCGGGAGGGTAGACTAGTTTCCTAGTTAGTTATGACGCGTGTGACGGAATTTTTGCTCTTCAACAAATTTGCATAACTTGTTACGCTTTATCAGATTGTGAAATAAATGTGTTGATGTATTTTCTTGAATTTTGGGTGTGGTATAGGGGGAGTCGAATCTCCACCGACTGCATTAGGCCGATCTGTACCAGACTGCCAAAACTTGGTTATTCAGATGCTCATACTCAGGGGAGCCTTTTTGCCAAGTTTGATCAGTCTAGGCCATAGAGTTATGGAGGGTACGAAGTAAGTCAGACACATGACGAAATCTATAAGTAGCTCCATGCTTCCGCTACCTACCATGAATAGGGTTATAACTTTGATAGTTCCTAAAATGTTAATGTGATCCACGATTAATACAATACAATTTTTTTTCTAATGAGTTAGTGGAAAAGTTTACTATGTTCAGAAAGTACCAGACGAATTTACCTCTCCTATTTTAAAGTGGAAAAGTTAGTAGGGACTTCAAACTAGAAATACATAGGCATTAAATAATGGTTAGTTTAGTACAAAATCTGGAATACAATAGCAACACTTGAACTACATGCTTCCAAAATAAATTGAAGGCCACACAAAATGCTATTAATACTTTTGAATATCCTAAAATACACATGTATAATTTAAAAGTAACAGCTTAATCCCTCTAGTAAACACGAAGACAATGTAACCAGCATAATTAATTTTCCAAATGACTACCAAAACGGCAATACATTTTTTTTGTGCTGACGGGGCCAAGGTGTCATAAAAATTACACGGTGCACCGGTTCGGTTGTCTTGAACCTCATTTAATGCCGCTCACTCATGGCAGCATCAAAGGAGGGCTTACAAGATTTGTCATGTTTATGGATCACTCTCTGTTGCTACAACAATAACGGCGACCTTGACATTGAGGAGTGACGTGTGAGTAATTAAGTATTATGCATCTTTTCTGCATGACTACGTATTTTGTAAATATAAAAGGAAACTCATCTATTCAGGTTGTTTTTATTGCTATTATAAATATAAGGAGATGTCGACTGAAGACATGTTCTTTCACGGACCATTTGGCACGTCTGACGTACAACAACGTCAGCATCTATGCAGGGAGCAGAGTGGATGCGAAAGAAAGTCAAGCAGATTGTACAAGTGGACTGATGATATGGTTGAAGGGTTGTGCAAGTGCCTTATCCCATGCTATTAACCATTCAGAGGTGGTGAGCGTCGCGTCGTGCGTTTTATACTTGACGGGAAAAATTAATTTTCAATACGGAACATCATCAGAGCCTATATGTAGGTACGTAGTAGGTACATGGGGTATTATTCCTGCTCTTTCCTTCTACTCAAAACGAATGCAGGTAGGATTAAACTCTGCTACTCTATGTGAATAAATAATAGGAGGGCACACACGGCGACCAGTATAGGTAATAATATGAGCACATCATCATGTTTCCGCCTTAGATGAGTATAGATGGCCAGGGATTTCCTAACTAATATCGAACTTGCCGTTGTTGCCCCTTTTTTTCGCTTTACCAATTTCCTTTATAAAAACCACTATCCGTGCTCATGGATACATGCATACAGTAGCGGCGGACGGAAAAAGTACACTGCACCGGCTCTCCATATGAGTATCACCTTCACCTCACAAGAAGCAGTTTCCTGGCTCTTTTTGTGCTTTGGTTTTGCGAGAAAAGATGAGAAAGTGATGCTGCTGGTGGTAACGTGCGGGGTAAATGTAAGTTATGGATTTTCAGTAAATAATATTTTGAAAATGTGCGGCCGTCGTCATCGTCCTTTTTCACATTCCTTTTTTTCTTACCAACACCACAATATCATCACTTTTTCTCTCTCTTCTCTCTCTCTCTCCATCTAATAATATACTTTATTTTAAATGGACCGTGCAGATAAGACTTTTGATTTTCCCATATACGTCATGTTGTACCACCCTTGTTCGCTTACGGTTTTCATAACACATCCATGTAGAATTTCTTTAAGTAACCCATCTTTTTCCGAACCTTTTTTTCTCCCTTTCAAGAAAAAAAAACGCGTAGTACGGAGAGAGAGAAAAAAAGCTGTGATGTCGATGCGCTTACTTTTTCTCTGTTAATACTCCATTATACACAAAAAGGGAACGGGGAGAAATGAGTCAGACTACAACTACCTCTCTGCTGCCTTTTTGCAAGGCCTACAGATACATACATACATACCCACACACAGTCACACATATCAGTATACATATATTACACACATTGGCTAGTTCTAGCTACTTGCACTTGTAAAGCTCTCCCTTTTTCGTATATATCAGCGATTGAAAGATGATAGGATAATAGAAGGTCTTGATAGCACGTTTATGACCAAGTTCATTTTCTTCTCATCATCAGAATTCCACTCTGCTATGAGTGTTCTCTCTCTTTCTCTCTGCTGCTCATAGAGGCAAGCTCCCTCCCTTGAAGAAAAGAGGAGGAAGATGATGATGACGACGGGGGATCGCTATATAGTAGTATGGGTTGTTTGGTGATTGTGCTCCGTATTGTGCTAGTGCCAATCCATGCACTACTTTCACTACTTGCAGAGGATATATAATTTTTTTATCATAGAGATGTTGACGACGATGATGATGTACATCCTCATCCTCATCATCATCGCCATCAGTATGGTGGTGCGACGCACTTTTCCTCTATAAATAAATTTAATGCTAATCACGTATGAGGTCGTATTCAACAACACCATTGTGAATCAAACAGGAACTCTTTACAGTGCTTCCAAACTAAGGGGATACTATATAATATGTGGAGGAGAAAAAATGGGCTCACCAGTGAAGGTTTAAATTAAAACTTGTTAGAGAGGGTCATTAAAAAGAATGATGACGATAATCAAAAGTGGGAATAGCTAAACTAGTATCTCTATTATCAAGTATATACATATATATATATATATATTAGTATTAATAATGCCTAGTGCGAATTTATATAATGACAACGATAATAAAAATACAGTACATACTTTATATGCATGCCACAATTTGCTAAGAAATTACATATCTTTGGAAAAAGTAAATAATTTGTGTCACGTATGTAGGTATTGTGGTGCACGTTGCACGAGCACATAATAGAGATTTCAAAATTTCAAAATGAGTCTAGCTGGCACCATTTGGCGAAACAGTGTATAATTTTTTATGAATTGGTTAAAATTAGCGTCAGCCGTAGGTTTAAAATGTCTATTCTTATAGTGGTTGCGAAAGAGCTGTTAATTCTGTTGACTGGAATGAGTAATTTATAAATATATTAAATATCGTTGCCCATTTAGAGCGTGTCCCGATAAAAATCTTGCCTTCACACTATTATGCTGTTGATCTAACGGAATGCCGACATGAACAGTACCTTTCCCTGACATATGACACATTTATTGCTAACTGACATACTCGTTTGGTATAACCTTTTAAGGGTAATTATATGCATGCCGTGATGGTAAATAAATCTAGAAATGAAAACTATGACGGAAATCCTTCATTTTACTACTACTGGCGTGAGCTTTGGCACCAATGGAAGTGGTAATGATTTTATCTCATTTTCTCCCTCCCAAAAATAGACACAAGCACTGCCTTCCTTCGCTTGCTTGACTAGCCGCTTTGCCATTGGAAGTGGAACCGTGTTCCATTTGGTATGATGATGTATAGTGCAAGAGAGATGGTCCTGGAGAAGTGTTTGATGATTCCATTTACTCCGGCCTTGCTGACACTTGATATCGCTCATGGGGAAAGAGGAAACTGTTGCTGAAGGCGTTTCCGATGGTGCCTTGCAATACAATTTATTTTACGTGTAATAGGCTAATGTGTTTGATAGCTTGGCACGCCATGCAACCATACAACCATCATCACCGTCCTCGTAAAGTCTCCATTTGTTTTATTTTTAAACCAACGCCAATTCATACAAGCCGTGACTTTCAGGGCGAGTCATTTGAGCTAATCAGTATATTCATGATTTAGTGTGCATACATTCGCATTTTAACGTGCTCACCTAAGTTGCGTCTAGAAATTTAGGTGACCCAAGTCTTACGGAAAGGAAATGATTAGTTAAATCATGGGAATACTGAAATATTAGTAGCAATCATGTCGGAATATTATACTTTAGAAACAGATAGCTAGCTTACGCTGGGCCGTTTTTTACGCTGGAGAAGAATAAAGCCCAAATTGTGGGGTGAACGTCAGTTGACTATATTCATTCATACGATACGGGTTGTAAAAGTTCAATATTACTTTGCTTACTAGCCTTGTTAATTGTATTGATAGCCAATTTTGTGTAAAATGGAAGTTGATTGGTTGCAAATATAGAGTAATGAAGTTAGTCTACCTACGTCGAGGTTCATAAACATAATACTAAATACTACAACAATAGGAAGATATGTTGCAGAATGATTTTAAAATCGGGTACTAATTAAATGAGCTGTTCATATTTGAATTAAATGGACGGTGGTAAGAATAGTATAAATAGTAAACCCGTTCAAGTTCAAGGGAGTGTTGCCTATTACAGCGTTCCAGATTTTTATAGCTACCACCAAAATAATCAGCTTAGAAATGGTAATTGAATTGCAACATCCAAAAGCCTGTACAGCACACCAAATGCTTGTGAGTGAGAACTGGCAATTTAGGATACAACCACTAGCATCGAAGAAAAGATTTTCCTAGCATCCCTGTAATTAAACCGTAATCTGGTAATCAACCAACTTGAAATTTATTTACTCTGTGCACTGAAATGTTTTGTGTGTGTCTCATGTTTTTATTACTGGATATCCAACTAGCTACGTACATGCATATATGGTGATTTATATGCTAAATCCTTTTCATTATTGTTGTAGCATGTTCACAGCCTAGTCGAATCATGTATCGTATTAAACAAAGTTAATATAGTTAAGAGGAGCAGCATGCACATGCCGTGATTAATTTTTAGGAAATGAGTCCATAAAACGATATAAGTGTGTAGGTAACTCGAAATCCAGTGATTAGACCAAGTCAATAAATTTTCAGACAGCATTTAGAGGATTCCCTGAATGCAAAAGGTCGCTGTCGAAATGTAGAATAGGTAAAGCTCCTGTCTAGTCGCTACGCAAAACATGGTACGTGCTATTAATGCACGTTATTCACGCAGCAGCCAAAGCCAATGCTTAACAAAATTACACATGCTCGCTATATAATGCACATATACAACACATCCATAAAATATTTTCTCCATCGCCGGATTCCGTCAGTCTGTCACGACTGCATGATAGCAATGACTATAGTATTTCATTCGTCATGCAAAACTAGTGAAATGAACTAGCAGTTAAGTTTTTGGAAATTGTACATTGTTAAGTCTGTATGTATGTAGTCTTTAGCAAAGCTATACGCAAAATAACAGATAGAATAAAATAAGATATATGTTATATAGTATATATTTTTTTAAATACAATAAAAACGTTAAAAAATATGTATCAGTCTGAATGTTGCCGTGCATATTTAGTAGTTCAAAGTTACAGGTACTGGTAGCAGAACAAAGATGTACACCAAATTAAACCATATATATACATATATATCTATTTCTACAATGATGCTCTTACTTCCTACTTTTCACAACGTTAAATTACGAGCTACATTTAAGAAGACAAGACTGTCATCCCTCTTTTGTAAGACTGTCGTAGTTTTTTTATCGGATTTACCGGAAAAAAGTGGGAGTTACTTTGTCACAAAAATGCAGCGTCTGTTGCTGGCTGTCATTCAAACGGTCGGACTAACGTTTTGCATTAGCTTTTGCATTTTGAATGATTGATCATGCACTAAACGAGTAGCTACTATTGTGTGGATACTAATAATTCATTTTAGACTTACACAGCTGCACACTGCAGCAGTAGTAGTTTGTGTACTAGATTTTTTAACCGTTTTAATGATATCACATAGCAAATAGTATCATGTTGCGCAAGTACAATAGTAGTATGTAGTAGAGCTAATTGTTCACTGTTCTACTCAGTGTCTACACTGTAGAGTGGAGAAAGGCACTACTTTATAAATCGAACAAGAAGAAGGCATGCATAATGCATAGTGAGAGTACTTATGTGGTAAATGCAAAAGTTTGGGTACGGAAATGGCAAGTATAAGTGGATATAAAATATAATCTAGAGTGATGATGGATAACTACAGTAAAAAGGGAGCGGGTGGGGCGAACAAGAAGTGAAGATTAAACGAGCAAGTTTTTCTGTTTGCACGTTTACTCAGGGTTTATTTGAGTGCGAAAGTGTCTTACTTTAGGGGAGGGAAGCTTTCCCATGTCGAGAACATCACGGCGTGCCTTGTTAGAGGCAGATTTCTTGCCAAAGAAGGGTTGGCAGAGGCGAAGCTTAAGTGGCTTGACGACGGCACACCGGCTTACAGCACCAGAGTCAGATGAAGAAGGCTCCACGTCACTCACAGGGTCCATGTCCAGCTGAAGCCGAGAACAGGATCGGGACAATGTACCCAAAATATGCACATCCCCATTCAAGGACAAACTGGAAGAAGTTCTCCAAATGGTTGGAGCTTCGACACGAAGAAAATGGAGCTTGGATCCTTTAGGCTTTTTGGCGCTAGAGTGACTTGTAGAACCTTCATCAGGTCGACTGCTACCATTAGATTGGAGCTCAGACATCTTACTTTCAAGTTCACTTACAGCCAATGTGGATTGTTGGTGAGGGAGGCGGTTGCTGGCGCTACTGCACTCGTCCTCCATTGTGCTGCAGCTCTGCTTCAAATGTACAGTTGGCACAAGAGGCTGTTGGTTATTAGGCTTGTCCCCATTGTCGCTGTCCCGACGCATCGTCTCACCCCGAGTCACTCTGCTTCCAGGTGGAGCATCAGTCGGTGAGGAGTCTTTCGAACAACCAACCTTTGGCGAGTCTTGGGTCTCTTGATCCCTATTTGTCCCCACCACCGGTACTACGGAGTTCTCACTCGGTGAGGTTTGCTTTGGACTAGAGCCATTGCTCCCTTCACCATGCTCACCACTCTTACTCCCAACATCCTGAGTAGCCCTGAAGTCCTTAGTTTGGCTTTCCACGTTTGGCGTCGGACCGCTGGTCAGCGGATCACTTGCCATCATCACATCCATATTATTATTATTATTGTTATTATTATTATGTGTCTCACTTTTACTGTCTACGCTGTTAGTCCTCTCACCCACTATCTCAACAGTGGTTTGCTTCTCTTGGGCACTCCTACTCACATTGTCACCATGCCCGTTATTATTAGTACAGTTATTATTACCAGCACCATTATTGTTATGCCTCTGCGTCTGCTGCTGCTGCTTCTGATCTTTGTCCCCTGACGAGGCAGCAGTGAGCTCTGGTGAGCAACTCTCCACCGTAATCTCTGGCTTAACAATAACTTCATTTTTTCCCGTTAATGGTTCTTGGAAGCCCACTTGTTTCGAAGTGCGACCATCTGGTGTGGGAGGAAGGCTGGCGGAGTCCACGCTAATACATGTATTTGTACCAGCCACGCCACCGCCACTACCGCTGACACTATCCCTGGAAGCATTTGCTTGAGGTAGGTGAGATGCAGCTGTTGCTGCTCCTGTTGATGTGGTCGCTTTCGTTGTTGAGCCTTCAGTCACACTCCCTCCACCTCTACTCCTCTCCTCAATTTCAATCGCCGTCGACGAAGGGGGTTTTGGCTTTGGGGGCTTTCTCACCGCTCGCCGAGCCCGGGCTCTCGCAGCAAAGTAGATTCGAATGTAAACAAAGACCATAATGCAGCTGGGAATGTAGAACGAACCAAGGGCCGAGTAGAGCACGTACCCAATCTCCCGGCTCAACTGCAAATTCATAAAAAAAGACAATTATTACTTTCTCCAGCTTTCCACTCGAGTAGTTTAGACAGCTCAACTCAAGAAACATCCCTTCCTCAAAATCATCATTGCTTTATCAGCACACGCAATTTATTTATCATAAAACATTTAAGGATCATCACCGCATGCCCTCTATCGAAATACATTACATAACGACAAATAGACCTGGTCAAGCTTTAAGATGCTTATAGGTATATATGCATTTATTATTTAAAGGATGACCGGATAAACTCAATAGTCAAATGGTTGCTTTTTCGTTATCTCTTGTAGGTTGGGTATTTTCCCATCACGTCCAAATGGAAATATAATATAACGTTAAACTACGACAGGCCCTAAAAATTGTCCTGAAAGAGAAAGGTAACGGCTACAATTGTCCATGCATCAAGTTTTATATAAAAGTTAATTCAAGCAATATAAGGCGCGCACAAACTCTGCTGTCTGGCTTAAAATATTTCCGTTTAGAGTTGTTTCTCTCTAGTGAATACCATACTTATAGAGCAGTTGCATTTATGTTTCGGACGTATGTGTAGTAACTAGTAATAATGCTTGATTACAAGAGGAATACAATCTTATAAATATATATCTCCTCCACTAGCCTCCTCCTCACAAGACAAAAGATAATATTGTTTTCAGGAAATAAGTATGACAAGATTTCACCATCCCTTTCTCCTCATAACGCACTTATTTACTTTAGTCAGTTTGTAGAACTTTCTATAATATGAATGCTAAAATGACATCCATATTATGGATACATCCAGTTTCCACAAGTTAGCATCGGATTCATAAGGCCACGCGCTTACATATCAGTACCTAAGAGAATTACAGGAAGAAAGACTTTTGGAAAGTGTACTACTAGTTCATAACTAGGTATACCACCAACATCATTATCGTCAACGAACCCTACCAAAAACTTGGGATCTCTGCGTCTGCATCAACGACGCCTTTATCCCTCTCAGCATTATCATCATCATAAACAACGATATATATGAGTAGAAGAAAATTGTTAGTTTTGTTAGTTAGCGGCTTTCCGAGTAATTTTCCGTTTCCATTTTCCTGTCTTCTCCTAGAAGAACCATCATCACTAATGAGGATGTATGATGTATCCTCCATCATCATCGTTGTCGCCACTTTCACCGCTAATTTACATTAGGAAAGAGCAAAGCGAACAAGGAATAACAGTAACAGCGTCAGACAGACAGTATAGCCTTGAAAAATATGTCACCATCAGAATTCTGAATGCAATAATAGCAAATTAAATTTACTTGGCTAAAGGAATATTATTTTTTATGAATGCTTTATTGGTAGACGGTGAGGGGGAAAGAGAGAGACAGAGCGAGAGAATCAAGACAAGAAAGAAGAGCACAACAAGCTTGATCAAGTTTGGCCACGACGCTGATAATTACCATGTATGGAGATAATAATATAAACTGCTAATCAACATTTTGTAATTTACTCTGACTAAATCATTTCCATCGCTACCACATCCTATCATCATCGTCATCGCCGTATTATTCAGACCATAATAAATTTAAGGATTTCCCCCTTTCCTTCTCCCTTCTCGTGTCTGCCTATATAAATATACAAAGTCTGAGTAAAATTGCTTGTGCCAAGGAGCGGCTCTGAAGGCAAGATTTTGAAAGAGAAGGTACTCATCAGCGCAGCAACTCTCTCTTTCGTTTGCATATCGTCATTACTCATTAGTACTCATTCTCCATTCAATTCAATGTTACTATAGTGCCAATATTCGTATATGTTATCATTATTATCCGTCGATGTTTTTGTGCATGTGCTTTAAGATTTTCCCAAAAATAGATAATCTGTAGGAGTACTACACGGACGTATGGCTGTGTACTAGAACGGAAACTGAACCGAGTGCTTAAATATTCTGCGTGGAAAAAGTTGTTTATAGGAAGCTGAAATAATTAATTTCAAAGTAGCAGGAACTATTCACGACGAAATGCGCATTTTTTTGGGGAAATAGAGAAAGTTCATTATTAAATGTTCTAATGTAGATATAAAACTCTTAAACACATTAAAATTTGTTGTCAGGGTTAATCTGTTATAATCTGTTGAGCTGTCAAGATCAAGTGTATTTATCACAAATTGTAAATATTTTGTAATGCATACTTATTTTATTAATCGCAGTACCCATTGCATGACGATTCGTTGAGTACACAGTTGTTCAATATCGCACTGGATGCCTCGCCCACACACGCGTAGGTACCGGAAACCGGTGCCCGGCCCTATCAAGACTACATATTAGTATGATAAGCTACGTAAAAGAACCAATCCATAATTTATAAAAGAGCACGTATGTACTTTGAGGAAGCCGATTCGCCAAAAGTTTTGAATTTCCAAGATTATATTTTGGCAAGGAAGCGGAGGCGAAGTACATCGAAACACAAACAATGTTAATGGTAACACGATTTCGCTCTATGTGTTTTTACAACTAGAACGGAAACAAATACATACTGTCAACCAAACCGGATGTGATTACTTATTTCATTGCAACCTGCTTCACCTCCACATCTTGGCTAGTCAGCCAATGCGGAATCGTTTTTCCATCTCCTCCGTCTCTCTTTCGATTCCAGTAAAAAGGTTCTGATCACATGAAATGTCAGGAAAGTACCCAGAGAGAGAGGAAGAGAGAAAAGGCATGGTGGCAACGATACATTTTTACCACACCAAGCTCCATTCTTGCTCCTGCATTAAGCAACTGGTCCTGTCGCATGGGTACTGGCTTCATGTAAGTCTAAACATACAACGCGTCATGACACACAAGTGACACAAAAATTTCTTCCCATCTATGCTTTCTGCCCGTTTTCATTTGAAATCTCTCTTTTGAAAATAACAAGCATAAAGTCGTACGTTTATAGTATATTACATGTAGTAGGATTTTCTTGTAAAAATATGGTTTTCGGGGGTACTGTACGGGAAAAAAAATGTTTTGACAGTGCAAACTTTTTTATGTGTAGCATACAACAGCAAATTTAGCAACAACAGCAGCAGCGACAGTGGAAATGTAATGGGACACTATCCTGCTGCTTCCTCTCCATTCGTTATGTGTTCAGCTCGCATGTGTATTAATTTAAAGAAGGTTGTTTGCTTGACTAGGCCAGACATGTATCTACTTTTCATTATTCCGTATAGCAATAATACTCCTACTACTCTAGTTGTGTTATACAGACAACGGCGTATCGTAGTTCGAAATCTATATATGTGTTTAAATAAAATATATGACGATATAGACTCACTCAGTCAGTCATTCAGATGTTGTTGGAAAAGTGTTGAAAATTGGAACGAGCAGTAATGTGAAATACATGCATTCAAAATACGTAATATCCTGTCGACCAGTTTGCTCAGCAGCGTTCTCAGGAGAAGTCGCAGATAAAAAGTGAACAGTGAAAAGCTTGTTGTTTTCCATTGTTGATTCGTTGTTCACACAACTACTGGCTCTGACCGGACTGGGCTCTGCTCTGTTCCCTTGTTTGTGTGTTTCGCACCGCATTTGGCTTACCATTGAGAATATTATACATTTTTGTCGGGAGACTGGAAAAGTGAAAGGGGACCAAACGGAACGTTGTTTTTATTCAAGAATTTTGGTCGAAGTTAGTTTTTTCTAAGTTTTTTTTTTTTGAAATTCGTGTATACTCAGTAAGCAAGCAAATGCAACAGCGACAACTGGTAAATATCCATACTGTTTATTTAATACAAGGATAGAGTACTATAGAGATGCCGAGAGCTTTTGCTCCTCTCAGAAGCTCAGTAGCAAAAATACAATTTTTTTTGGAATGCACATCAGTTCCAAGTAAAAAATAAAATAAACACACTGACGACTCCTGCTATGGCAATAATAATACTTGCGAAAAAGAAACAAAAACAGCTTTGTACCGGGGAGGACGGTCATGTTTTCTTGCTTGTGTAGTCAGAAACCATGAAAAATGTCGTGTCAACTTGAATCAGATATGAATATGTGTGTACTCACTCACTACTTGCTACTTTTACCAGTTTCAGTGTTTGACGGCGGCATATATACGCCAGATAACGAAGAAGGGATGAATACGGATATGCATGTATTCATCGAAACTGAATCTGATGCTGCTCCTTTCTGAAAGCTCCTCCAAGAATTCACGTTGGATCCTGCTTTTCTGCCTTTCTTGCCCTTAGCGCTAACTTTTCCTCTATCTACCAATATTAATACTTTTGGGATCTCCTTCCATTCGTGCACGTTTATTTGTATGAATATAATAATATGTGCATATTTCCTTTTTAGTCCCCTCTCACTGCCACTTTCTCTTTATTTTACTTGTTTCATTGTAGACAACATGCCATGACGATAAAAAAACTTGCAGTGAAGAAAAAATCTTTGTTGGGGAAAACAGCACAATTTGCCAACACTCTCTTTCCGTCGTCCAGAGAGACAGATATTGACTAGATTCCAGTGAAGGAGTAGAGGAAGTAGGAGTAGTTGTGCCTTTTGCACTGGAAGGACTATGGATTTGAACGTGTGTGAGTGGAATATTATGCATTTTGAACAGGCACGTTGTAAATATATTAGAATATATATGCACGGAATATTTTTTTCGAAGCTTTTTGTTCCCTTCTTTTCTTCATGATATAAGTAGACCGTCACCATCATTACGATATGTTTCAGATTGTTTTATTTTATTCACCATCAGTTTCTACTTTGCTGATGTGCTTTTTTCTTCTTTCCTCCTCTTTGTCCATCCTTCCGTTTTTATATTGATTACTTTTCTTTTGAGAAGCCAAGGACGGACGGGATGCTCTGTATTCTGCTCCAATGAATCTTTCCCTTGAAGGAGCACGCCGCTGTAATGTATGAAATAATCCAGTTAAGAATACAAGTGTCCCTACTATACTCCCTACTACAATAGCACCAGGAAACTCCACAAACTGTGCACACTCTTTATTATACACAGTGTTCTGATACGAATACTACGTACATAAATATTTATCAAATCTGAATATTATCTTGGGTGTGCCACATCGCATAATAAATATTATGCTCCTGATTTTTTTTCTCTCTCTAGCAAGCAGTATCATCAGACAACACAGGAAGCCGAGAGCGAGCGCCTCATTTCAAATAAAAATTAAAATCGATTATAAATCATTGTGGGGAATATCTTCCATATGGAAATAATAATATTGTGTGTGTGTATAGTAAATGTAAGTATCTGCGTTCATAATAAGAGGGAGGAAGGACAGGAAGAAAGATTTCCTCCTAGCGGCCATGAATATTCATAAAGAAGATGAAAGAGAAAGACGAGGAAGTTTTACAGGTAGACGACTGAAGCAGGAAGGGAAAGTTGGTTGGAGTTGGAGGTACTGATTCAAGAAGTCGGCTTAGATGCACACACACACACCAGTTGAGTTTTATCACCATTTCCATTCCAGCCGCTCATTCTCTCGTTTCTCCTTTCCATGAGAAATTCTCTACCGTTAATTTTAAAGCTGTATTGTTCTTATGATAATGTCTTGCGGGGAAATATTCATTAGGCTCGTTCTCCCCTTCTCTCTCCCTATGTATTTCTTTTCAAAAGGACCCAACCGTCTTTTGAACGGTGGCTGGCGACAGTAGCAGCGATGGAGGAAGAGACGCGGCGAGTTATAAAGAGTAAATGAGGCATCAGCTCCGAGACAATGAGTAGGAAAAACGCTGCCTGTGTCTTCATTCCACGATTGCATATTTTTTCTTTGGTGCAGATACGTGCGGCCATTATCATTATGACTGTTAGAGGGAGGGTGAAGCTATAAAGCATATTATTTAATATAGCAACAGCGTATGCTCCAAATTACTTGGTTTGTCTGTCCGTCCACAAGGAGGCTTCGTTAGGATGAGAATATTAATATCAACTTAAAAACTCCTTATGATAATATTCTGTAGTTTCGCAACTTTTTAATAGGTCCTTATACTTTCCTCATCTGATATAACTTTTCAACTTGCGTAACAATCTGGGTGTGGACTGATTCAGAAAACATGAGAGATGATATATTCACTGGTGCACGCATCCATTAACCTACATGCTAGGTAGGTATTTTAGACGTGGTTATGGGAAACTTTTGAAATGTAGCTGATGACGATACTTAAGAACGGTTTCAAGTTTCCGCTCAAAAGAATTCTGGAACGTAGGTAGCAACTTCCGAAATCATGACGAATGTTCTCCCAATATTACCTCTGCAGTGTTTCCTCACGTCATCGAGAAAAAAAATCCCTTTCTTCATTTTCGGTTTATAATGTCATAGTAATTTATTTTTTCACAAAGTAATCCCACGCTCATCTAAATGTAATGGAGGGAAAAGAAGCACGGAAATGGTTTCCGCAAAATGTCTCTCAACTTGAGGGGGCTAACTACCAAAGGTTATAGACACAAACATGCCACATTCAAACGTCATTCATTCAACAGAAATATTTCCAGATTCACGTGACGATGACCACCCCTTGCAAATTTACACCGTAAGAACATGCACATATCTTTGGTTTGTTGCTATTTTTTTCTTTCTTATGGTATGTCGCTATCATGAATGTAAAAATTTACAAGAATTAAACAATACATGTCTTTAATGCTTCACTTTCATCTGCAAAAAGAATTCATATTAACAGAGCGCACTCTTTGTGCTTCCCTTTCTTTGTTATTCACTTTGTAATTTTGTGCTTTCCTTTCACCACATAATTTCACTCCTGTCAATATAAATCATTGCTTATATTTTTCACTTTTAGCCAAACAAACGCTGACATCCCAAGTTAAGCTGATAGATTAAACTAGTAAAAATTTCAACAGGGATCCCCAAACCCGCTTTTCCATATTCATCTTCATTATTTAAGTTCATGCCAGCCAATGGAAACTTATTAAAGTATTAAGTTCTCCCATGAACCGCCGCAACTTGCACCCATACATTCGAACCAAGTCCCGTTGGACCTCGCTAGAGAACCACACCGCTCACTTTTACTCCCTCATTCTATTACTTTCACGACTACGCACAAATATAACGGCATATGCACGTTAGTGCAGATTACTATAGTTTCAGTGATGCTCATATACAAATCATATTGTGTTGATAGATGGAAAAAGGAGGCCTTGTGTTATAGTATTGCCTATAGTACTACCTATCGATTACGGATAACAATACGCCACCAATCCCTAATTTAATGGCGCTTTTATATGTAACCCTTGCTTATCCATGTTCTGATCTTGTTCCAATTTATGAGCAACAGCCTACCAAGTGCGTTATAAATTATCTAAGAATTAACCCCTAATGACGGAAGATTCGAATCTCGTGGATAATATGCTGCCATGCTTTCAACTTAAACTGCACATGTTGTAAATTTATAGTAAAGCAGATTTTATAATTAAAATAAATGATAATTTATTAATTTTGTGCTAACATAAGAATTTATAGTCTCCATAAGACTTTGCAGGGCACTCTATAAAACCTTTGATTTACTTGACACAACGGCTTTTTAACCCTACTTGGAACGCCTTTGCATTTTTCATTCCACAGAGTTTCTTCCGAGCTTGACGTTTGATCGAGTACCATATGTATTGACTTTGAGCAACGACGTACACTATTCCTATCATTAACTTATATTCATAAACACGATTCTAAAAACATCAACTTTCTTTTCCCTATAATTCCTTTCCACAAGACCATATGTCGTCGCAATGCATACCCCCAGTTATCATTGTATACCGGGTCCACCATCTAAACGTAGCTGACGACGTGAACAAAGGGAACTTGCCGAGTCGAGTGGAACTTCGCAGTTTGCTCCCACTTCTCTCTCTCTTCTCTCGCTTTCTCTCAAACAAAAGACCAGAAGAAGAGATATGGTTATCCATTTTACTTTAACCATTTCCACCAAACATACGCTGTATATTTGTGTCAGTGTATTAGCTTAGCTTTCATTCCATATCCAAGCGCAACACGCTAACACACACATCATTTATTATATTTTATCATATTATTAATATGCAAACGGGAAAAAATAATTCTAATGTCATGGGTGTTTATAGACGTAGACCGTACCACAGAATGTTCACCACAAGCAAGCAAATCATCATCATCTCATCCGTGGAAACTAACTATGCCCATAATATTTACCCAATCAGTGAGTATATTACTACTTTGGGGGAGAGCATTCAAAGTATGTGCATCCATTACACTCTCAACAGCGGTACTTAAAAAGAGAACAAAGATACTGTAGCTGTGTGTGCCAGGACGGTTACTTACTTTTCTCTCTAGCATCAGCTTAAACTAAATCAGCTTGCTTTTGTGTGCTCATTTTCAGGACAATGGGATATGTGCCTCCATAAAAGTTCTGGCAATGCATTGAATCTAAACGTTTTTGTATAATATGTGCTTTTTAAACCGTCTGGAGAAAATCACGCTCATTCTGTTTCTTGTCGGGATACTCTCGCCTAATGCAACAGCACAGCACTCATAAACTAATACACATTATAATAATATTTAATATACTTGACATAAAACTTGGGCAAATAAAGACGGAAAGGAACAACGGGAGTATATGGCTCAAGCTATATATACTGTGTACACACAAGCTGCACACAACTTTGGCTGGGCTGATGCTGCCGCTCATTTTTAGACGGTTTTCTGTCCTGTCAATATTTAATTATCCTGACGTTATCATGATGATTAACGATCTTACATGAAAATACGTTGTAATTACCATATCGACATTACCACCACTACGAAAACGAGGGGCGCAAAGAGAAAAGTTGAAATTGCTTTTAAAAAATTTACTGCGTAGGATGGCACAGTTTCTTTTTGCCATACACCGTCATCCATTCATTCCTCGACCCAAAAATAATACACTCGCTTTTTCCCACCGCACGACTCTATCCTTGATAAACTGTAAAGCTATAAAATATGTGATTTATGAATGAAGTTGTAATGAAATAGTAGCAGGGATGCTAGAGCTAGTGGCTAGAAATTTCAAGCATTAACTCAAGCTTAATTTGTAGATTTTGCTCAACCAAGAGCTGAACATGAACGATGAAGAAAAAAATTCGTCATATATTTTTACGTTGTTCTTCAGATAGAATAATGATATGTGGATTTACGGGCAACTGTATTAAGAGTGCATGGTCTCTGGCTAACAACAAGAGCGATAAAAAATAATATGGACATGTTTGTTTGTAGAGAAAAAAATATTATGGTGATGAATCACATACATGCAGACAATTTATTTGAGTGCTACGTACTACCATTGCAAATGTTCATTGTGCTAATTCAAGGAAATACCTTCATCTTCTCTTCTGAAAAGAGCAAGTAGAAACTTTCATTATTTTCAAGCAGTCATGAAAACTCCTTTTCATGCGAAAAGGATTTTCTTATTCTTATTCATTCCATTCGTACTGTATCCAGTACCACAATGGTTGAAAGTACCACAGAGAGAAAAAAAAACCGTTGGTGAAAGCAACGATAAAATCTTACGTTGACTGTTTTGAAATAATTGAGAATACGCAACATCTGAAATTCTTTTATCGTCTGTTGCTAGCTTAGTTTAAAATCGGCACTGTTGTTTTTCCAACGAAAGAGTTCAAACTTTAGATCTACTATCTGTAAAATAATCGTTATAGCTACAATGTCGTGGAATGCTACTACGCAATTCATACCTATCGTCTCGTTTCCACCCTAACAAACACTTTATTCATCATCATTTTTTATGATATGTAATGATTATTTCAGTAGGAGTGCAAAAGTAGTTCATATTACGGAGAAATCTTTGAAATAAACACTTTTTCTTGCACAATGATAGTCTTGATGCTTGCAAAGGCAGAAGTCTATCGTTTTAGTATTTTTTATTGTATCAGTACAGTAAGTATGTAGGTATGTTCTTTATACCTTTCTCACTGTTTCGCTGAAATGAGATACAACTTGTATTTTTGATGAATGAAACGCATGAATGATGAAGTTGGCATTCCCAGAAAAATGGTAATTGAGCCAAGCTGTTGTGTGTTCCATGAATCATGTAATGGTGTGCAGAGCACCTATTATTCTGCTCTTTTCCTTGGCTGGCTCACCAACAGGAATAATGATAACGCAAAAGATCCATATGCTTTCATTCAAAATTCATATTTCCCGTTGGTGAGCAGATCCAATCTCTATAGAGCAGAAATGTACGTTCATGACATGGGAAAATTGAAAAAGGAGCATAAATAGTGTGGTTTGAACTAGAGTGCGGAATTAAAAATTGTGGTAGTGTGTGCGTGTGAACGTATATAGGCTCTTGGTACAAGACAAGATTGCAGGAAGTAGATAGAAATCAGGAATGTGGTGGGAACAGACGAGGAAACAAAATACGTAACACAATTGCCATGCGATATGGTGAAAGTTATGGGATGGTCAACTGTAGCAGACATGAGGGCAGGATGGCGGTTGTGTTACCGCTAATATTTATGTAGTGATGGTCAGTGGAGACTAGAGTAGGTCGTTGAGGTAGGTGCGATAGTGGCCCATAAACTATGGAAGCACATATTTTCCGAGATTGTTTAAAATAGGACCATGTATGAATATATATTATGTATTTTGAGATGATAAGACCAGCAAACAAGTCAAGTTAGAAGAGAAGGTAGCATGCTTTTCGAGGTAAAATATCTCACAATCAGTACACGGTTACTTATTGACTGTTACGTATTTCATCAGCAACTGCGAGCACACGGACGTCGTTGTAATATACATATATTTTCAAACGGATGCGCGTCCAGTGATTTCAAAATGAAACAAATGACCTCTTTTGCCAGAGCGTAGCCCTTGGTTCCCGTTCACATTTTTAGTGATAAACTACACAATATAAAAAACGCCCGGTAAAATATGTACAGTATCAAGTGGTGATCAGAGATATTAAGTTAGATTGAATGAGTTTTGTATGAGGCTACAGCGCGGTTTCGTAAAAGAAACGAGGGAATATATATGTGGATGTGGCAGTAGTGAAGCCGCGATAACCTAAACTAATGCCACTGCACTACTAGCCTTACATTTTCCATAAATATACAACCTCTGGTTACAGCTCCACCAAGGCAGAACAAAATGTAACGAAATCTATAATGATGACTGCCAAGGTATTTTCAGGCAAGTCTGTGAAATTATTTACGATGGATGTTTCACTGAAGCAAACTGAAAGCTAGTTTGCTATAACGAGAACTTCCAAATTGGAGAAATCGGTCTCTCTGGTCTACAATTCTGTTGCCCTCTCCTTCACTTTATCTCGTTTACTTTTTTTCTCTTTCTCTCTCTCTCTCTCTCTCTCTCTTGACTCACTCTAGACTATTTCTCACCCCATCATTCTGGTTTGGATGAGGCAATAAAATACAAAGAGGATCCCAGAGTGGACAAGAGAATTATCCATGTTCTACCAGGACGATCACTACTGCCACTACTTATTCCTCACTGCTTTACTCTTTTGCCATTTTATAGGCTCTAAAGTTTTTGTGCGTTTTTCTAGGTACGAAATGTACATAGGCACACACACATATGTAGCCTTTCGCGGTGTGTATGCTTTTCAACGTGTGAAGTGCGAAAAAGTGAAGAAGGATGGATGGGCATTACAAGTGGCATCACCAATTTGCGCACATGCATTGCGTATCACAGCCAGTCTTTTTTTATAGTATTTTTTGCACCGATTGTCCTTACGTTCTCACGTCACAATGCCTTGGTTATGTACATAACCAGAAATAAGCCCTTTACATTTATTGCAACAGTCAACATAGAAGTAAATGTACTCCTAGATTACATCCTTACAAACACGTTGCATATGCCATCAATCGTGATTTTAAGTTTACGATTTTGATTTTGATGCTTGTTAAATGGCACATAAGTAACTTTTATAACTGTGATAATAGCTTATCTAAAAATGTGGATATAGGTATATACAATGAGGTTAACATAGTTAGCATTTGTAGTATGTAAGGTTATCAAATTACCTACGTATTTTCAATACAATATTATAACTTTCTTAAATCTTGGTAAGGTCGTTTGTAATGATTTTTGTTATTTTTTGATAAGTTATATAACTCTTCTGAAGATAATAATAACTAATGCTGGTTACAATGCTAGGAAAACACAGTTGTAGTAAACAAATCGTATACGAATGCCAATTTCAAACAGTCAAAAGTGAACCACTTCTCCAAGCTCTGTAATGTAATGACAGATTGGTTGGGTACCCTTGCTTCTCAATTGAGAACTGCTTGTGAGCTACTCATTCACTTTGATCCGATGTCTCCACTCATTTTAGCTGCAAATACTATTACGTTACGTACTATTACTACAGGAGTGGAACAGTCTCCACCGTAACTTGGCCGAGTAAGCAGAATGGACGTGAGTGTAGCTGTGACTCGTGACATTGACAAACATTGCTTCAACTTGTAATGTTTCATTGTACACCACCGGTGCTCTGTGTTTTTTCTGTGGCCAAGTAATTTTCATTCAGCATTTTTTTTAGTTTTTGAAATTGTACACTGGGAACCGTAAATTATGTTTGGAGACGGTCCGGGAATCTCTAAACTCAAGAATTCTCTCAAAAAGAAAAACGGCTTGTTGTGGAGAAATATAAAATTCATACAAAATTTACACTTTAGCTTTTGAGACAAGTGTTGTTATAGTAGTGACAATTGTAGGAGCAATTTAAACAAAAAACAAAGCATCTTTCTTTTCTGGAGAGAGTGGAGAAAATATGACAATTGCACTCTTTGAGGACATTTTTATACGATTGCACAAAAATAATAGAATAACAGTAGCAGAGGAAATGTGTAATCATAACAGCATTACCATTATTATTGTTGTTGTTGTTGCTACTACACTACTTGAAAAAAGGCAACGAGACAATGGTAGCAGAGTAGCGGTGACAAGAGTTGTTTTTTTCTATTTATAGTTTATAATGCCCTCCACTCTGGTAATTTTATTACAGAGTGATAAACGCCTAAAGTAGCAGTTTATGAGTGTAAAAAAGGGGAAATCTCGCCAGGCTCCGTGGGCCATGGGAACATATAAATAAATACATATTAGGAACCTCGGCATGTATTATGTAACGGTGTCCTCCTGTTGTTGGTTGGTAGCATAGGGCGCACTTTACATGATGTACCCATGGCCGTTTAGTGAAGAAGTGTACGGATGAAAAACTACTAACATGACTGTAAGCTCTTTTCTTTCTCATTGAGAAAAGCCCTGAAGTTGAAATCAAAAAAGATTTGTTACTTATAACGTAAATCTTTAATATATTCCAAGTACCTTGAAACAACTATAAAAATAAGCGCTTAAGGGCTGACAGGGGAAAGGAGGAAAGTGAAAGCACACAAGATAAATATATACATTCTTAGCTGCTCTGCTGCCATTTCACCTATTTCTCCTGTGTGGTGTTATGGGGAAGGAGGAAGGAGAGGAAAAGCTTTGTATTTCATGTGTTTTTTTCGGTAGACTAAAGGGGATCAGGAGAGGAATACATCGTGGGCATAACGCTCACATTTTGAGAGGCAGAGGAGCAGGAGGAAAAAGAGAAATTACTTGGGAGAAAGTAAAAACAGGTGGGGGAAAGTATTATTGTCTCAGATGAAGAAGTTATAGTTTTGGCGCTTCTCACTGAAACTTATACGGTCATGGTCGTACATATTTATTATACATGCCTGCTGCTGCGTGTATACATTTTATACATTATTACTGGGAAAGGCGCGATTCCATTGATAGTATTGCTATTACGGGCAATGAGACGTGTGTGTTGTTGAAAAGGATATTATGGCGGAAAAAGGGAAAGGAAGGCAGAGAGTGAAAAAGACGAAGAATACTGCTGAGCGTAATCTAGTACTATGGCGGTAGAGTTTAGTGGTGGAGCCATATAACAAAACTGAAGCAAGACGGAAAGAATCGTACTGCTTGCTGGCTTCACCCTCTCGGTCTCTTCGCTTCCTCTTTCAACCAACGCTGTACCTTGTACTTTCTCCATTTTCCCCAAATCCCATTGACATAAATCTGAAAAGGCCGGCTAGACTATTTCTGTTTTCCCCTTTCCCCACTTGTGCAAAAAACCGACACAACTGATTGTCGCATGGTTCCGCTCACTTCACTCTCTCTTCTCTTTAGCCTAAACCTGTCCTGTTTAGCATAATATTATTTAAATTGACTGTAAAGATGTCCAATATATGTATATAAAGAAAGAAGCATTCCGTTTCCACCATCATCATTTCTATTTTTGGTAGTATCCGTATCGTCTAATAAATAAATGATAACACGATGCTGCGAAATACCATGCGTCTACAAAAGGGCAGACATCTTTTTAGGCGAACATAAACTCGTGTACGTATGAATGAAATAACCGCAGGCAACTGGAGTGATATCTATGCGCCCGAAATTTTAGTAACAGAAACAAAATATTATGATCATCATGGCGAAACTTTTCGGCATAGTAGCCAACTAAGCCACTTGCCACATGTTAAATAATTAGATGTGTTTCAACACCTCACTTGTGACAACCCACAACTTCACCCTATCTTATTTCCGTAATAGTATCTTTAGATGCTTCTTAACGATAACGTATAATACTGAGGACCCAACTCGTTAGCCTTGAGCTTAACTGATTATAAGCGTTCACCGATAAGATTTTAACAATGAAAATGGAACAATCGCTTCGTATAAAACGTCAGACAGACAGACGTTACGACTAATCTCAAGAATATGCTAGTGGTTATTAATTACACCCACAAACGCAACTGAACTCATGCAGGCGCTACCACCGCCATTTCCACAGCCGAAAATGCCTTTATTTTTACATAAAAAAGTAATATATACCCGTTTTACATACTCGGGAGAAATGTTTTCGAAAATAATACGGACGCAAGGCGAAGACGAAAAACGAAGCAATATTTGAAAAGCACTTTCACGGAAAGCTCTCTTGTTTAATTTCAAAAAAGAGAGAAAAAAAATAAAAAATAAATTTCTCCAAGTTGAGAAAGAAGACTCGTTTCACTGCATTCTCATTGTTCGTAGCTTCCATTCCACCTTTTATCCTTCTTTACATTTCTACACTGGCTATTAATGCATACACATACTTATTTCTTATTTAAATATACAATAATAATATGGTGAGCTTAAATTGAGTATTGCATCCATTACAAAAATCCTTCTACAATGTTTGGTAAAGTATGGCAAAGAATATATTCTTTCCCAATGTACATGCAGCCCATGTTTTCATTTTATCTTTCATTCTTTATTGTTTTCATTTAATAATAACAAAATGATCCGAAACCAGAAGTAGTGAATTAGCGTAGCTTCTGAGAAAAGCAGCGAGCATTGTCTCCTTTCGTCCCCACCATTTTGTGAACAGTATAAATGAGTAACAGGAAGTTACATACATACTAAACGAGGAAAGAGAGAGAATAATTCCTGAAATTGGTACTGCGCAAATAGAAGATTACAAGGGTAATTACACTGTACTAACGGTTTAAGAAAGGGCACGTGCAAAGAAAGGTAGATTTTTTTTCAAAAAGCCATTCAGGAACTATTCTCATGGTTACGGACATTTTAGAGAAGGTCTTAAGTTGAGAAACGGAAGCGGATGACTACCAGACGACAGTAAAATTGGAAATGTCTTCCGCCTATGTTTCACGTGGTGACCGTGCGACCCAGATAGAATAAACATAGGCGAACTATATATTTTAGCGAGTTGTATTAACTACTCACTTTAAATTCGTCAGAATGTAAAACAGGTTTCCTAATCTTCCGCACGTTTTAAATAAAAAACGAGAGCTCAATTGCTTCTCTCTAAGCATTGCGGTATATAAGAATGTGGATAATGGCAGTTTGTTGTATTTATACATTTGTGAACTGAGACAAGTATTCCTAGCCTTCCTAAACCCTCAATTATACTAAATAGTCATTTCCCTCTTATTAGAGTCCAAAGTTATGTGGATGACCCCAGTGAATCAGGATAATGGTTGGCTGCCATTAAAATGTTTCTACCCTTCGCTGCTTCTCTCTTTCTCCTGCACACCCACAATGTAGTGAAAAAAATGCAAAGTTTTTCCCCACTCATCGCCTTCACATGATCCCTTTCTTCAAAATTATTTTAAGAAAAGTTAAGACAAAAAGTGATTCCAATAGAACGGGCTTTAGAGATTGTTGAAATTACATGCCATATTCAGTTTGCCTTAAAACAGCTTGACTTGAACTTCAAACTTACATGCACATTATGAACTACTTGGAAGGAGCGGTAAAGTGAGCACAATTGAGCGGAAGTGAGAAGAAGTGGATTAAAAACAAGCATCTGGCAATCCTGTTGTGAGCGTACAGTGTAGTTTTTAATTCTTTGCAATTTCCAAGTGAGTCATAAGCAGGTTCTTGCGAGTGTTTTGCATAATATTGAAAGGGGCTTCAATCCCCAAGGATGAAAATCCACTAATTGTAAGCAAAATCTTAAAGTTTGAAATAATACGATGACTTTTTGTACGTTGCTTCCATTCAAATATTCAAAGGAGTCGATTTTTTCCAACAAGTGCACTCCGTCGTTAGCAAACCAGGAGGACATCAGCCCATAGGCTGACTTTGTAAAAAGGAGGGCAAACGAAACAATGCAAGTTTAGTACTTCAAGAACCATTGTATAAGTATTTGGCGTACCTTAAAATAGGAATGCTGAAGTTAATATCATTCTCAGTTAAATTAAATATTTGGAATGAAGCATATGATATCAAACAAATAGGGTTAAGAAAACCGACTGGATATTGTTATTTTAGTGCTGAATTTTACTTTTGTTTAAGTTTGCAATAAGTTTTTGCTGGAAGACTGCAACTTTTTTGGATATATTTCTTATTGGTCGTGTAGCGAAACAGATTTATTAAATCATCTCTTTTGTTGGAATGTGATTAGGTTACATCCAAGGGAAACATGTCCACTGCCAAATACACCAATGGCACAATGATGTACCAACTATCGACATTAAATCTTTGTCTGTGTGGAACATAAATAACAGCAAGTGAAATTAGGAGCAGGACAAGGGTAAAGAAAAGTGATAAAAGGGAACATATTGACAGGAAATTCATTCTCATGATTTAAACCAATCCCTGAGAACCAGAAGAAACTAATACTGTTTTCTCTGAAATCCAGGGACCCTTTTGCCATTTCATCGAGAGAGCAAGAGAGAGAGAGAGAGAATGAGAAAATGGAATAAAAAATCTAATGCTCTGAGATGCTGTTCCGTTTTTCAGCTAAAATCTAATATCGAATATTATAGATTTCTTGCCGTGCATTGCATTTATCATTTTCGCAAAAAAATGTATCAATTCCGATATAAAAAACGCAACTGTTTCAAGAATTGTCGTAGGATTCGATGACAATGATTAGTACGACGCGTACACTCATACAGTTTCCCGTACAAATAGGGCACACAACATGCCACCATGACATGTAGTATATGGCTCTCATTCATTTGTAGTGTATTGCTGACTGTATAGAAGCACAATTTTATTCATCCCAATCGCATTACCACTATACTACTACAACAGAGCCATGCACACAGCATCTTTCCTTGCAGCTCGTTCGTTGTTGAAAGTCCGTCCATCAGAAAGACGCACATACTTTACACGCTCGTACACACAAACACAAGAATTACTCTCCTACTAATGGCATTTAGAATGGCAGAGAGAAAAATTCTCGTTTTAGGGCAAAACAGCAACAGCAATATAAAACACTAGGAGCAGTTGCTGGTTCGTTCCTTCGTGTGACTTTAACCCACTGCTCCTATTAAGTACACGAGTAGTGGCGTAGTCCCTTGCTACTGACGTTTTCTATACTCCCTTTCTCCTCATAAATTTGTTTTCTCTCTATTATTAATCCCTCTACTTGTGTGTCTACACACACAAATATCTTATTATGTGTGACTGTGCATTTATGTATTCACATAGGGAGAAAGCTAAAATAAGTTTGTGTGTGTGGGGGACTGTGTACTCACTCGCTGAATTCTCTGTATTCTTTTGGCCCCTCTTGTTATAGTTTGGCCATATCTCAATACGTGAATCTGTATGTCTGTGCGTTGTTGTAGAGTGGTGATGTTTATGGACACGTAGAACCCTTTCTGAGACAGACTCTTGGGACCAAAACCAAGAGAAGGGTATGTAACATGACCAACACAAACATACGAAGAAAGAATAAGTTCGAGGGAAAAAATAGCACGTTATATGAGTTACAGGAAGTGGTATAATGGGAGTGATGGTGGTTTCGTTTCGTTTATTGTTGCTGTATTCAAGAGTAAGAAGTCAGAAAAAGAAGAAGTATTTTCAGGTCTCCCGTATACTGCATCTCATCCTACATCATTTTGCCATGGTATACGCGAGAGTCACCGGGTTTTTCCCTTTCTCCCTACTTTTCTCATGCTATTTATGCCATTAGGTTTTCTTGCTTCGTCCTCCTCTGACTTGGAAATCTTGTCAGTCACTGCCAAAGTTTTTTGCACACTTTCTCTAGACTCCCAGCACATGAGTGACTGGAGAGGAGTGAAAGGAAACCAGAATGGCGGCTTGCTAGAGGCTACCACAACACAACAGTGTATTGCCTTTTTTGAATTGTATGATAACACTGGAATATATGCATACATACATCTGTTATGTGGGAGTGTAGCAATATCAACTACATTCTTTCATTGAAACTTGGTTAATAAAAGTGGTAGTATTATTGAAAGAAAAACATGCACACAAGTGCAGACAATATAGAAGGTATTGACTGTAGAAGAGCAAGAATAACATTTACAGATGTAAATATTACAGGGAGAGCAACAAAAGACGAACTTGAGGAGCTTGCTTTCCGGGGAAGAAACTCTGTGCCAGTCAGCAGCAAAAGTTGGTTTAAAAACATGCTGGCGACTGCCAATCACGTTAAATAAACAAGGCGTGCGGATGTATCGACTACGGTTGTTATCGTCCCCTTGAATGTAAAGTTTAATTAGACTTTATTTGATTTTTAATCATAAAGATGACGACGGGAAAAGGAGCAGCTGCTGCGAAACAGCGTTTCTTTTGTATCGTTTTGATGTTACGTTATGCTTTCGGGAAAGTGGGCAAGCCTTGAGAGCTCGTGAGAGAGGCGCTGAACAACGACCTTGCTCTGCCAACACCACCACACAACAACCCTTTCCATCAGATAGCTAATAACAATGACCCTGTGTTGGACGGCAATGGTTGACGGAAGAGCTCAAGAAAATGACTTTCAACGTCTGCTCACAGAAATTTAATATAACAAATCAGGGACCAAAAACCACGGCTTGTATTTATTTACCGCTGCTGGATTTAGATGCATCTGTTGGATACAGAGAATGATATTTTACGAGAAAGTGGAGAAATTAAGTGAACAACGTGGAACAGGGAATGGTAGGGATATCAAACCAAATATTTCATGCCTGAAAGCACATACACATTATATAGCATGCATGTTGCATATACATAGTATATACGGCTAATTTCCATTTTCAGCATGCCAACTTACACGATATGACAAAATGCATTTTATGTTTACTTTTTTGATGGCCATTGACCAGCCCGTTTCTCCACTTTGTCCTAACAGCAAATTATAGTAGTAAAGCAAGAGGCCAGCAAACTGGATCAGATGCCGGCAGCAAAAAACACAAGAGGAAATGCTATTTTTATTGTCAAGTTTCATAATTTTCTGCTTCCCATTATCCTTCAAGATCTCGCAATAACTGCGTAATGATAATTTCCACTGGTGTATTTTGGGTTCAGATGTTTTATGGGTGTGTACACTGTGGCATCACAAGGAAACAATTGCTCTCCGTCTCAAATGTTGTTGTGATGCTCCAATTGCGGTCAATAATGTCGACAATAATCATAATAGTTTCAAGCTAAGGGCAACGACAATAATATATAATGCGGCTACAGCAACAACTTTTGCCCTATCCATAGAAAAAACTTGTGTTCTGATGACAATACTTTTTTAATTCATTTTTTCCCTTACTTATGACATGTTTTTATGAATGTAGCTTTCTGCTGATAATATCAACATTGTTGCGACATTCTCATTTAACATCTATTAACTACGTATTCCATTTTACGATTTTTATGTACATGCGATAGTTTTTGTAATAGTTGAAGAGGAAAATACTAATATGTACTAATTTGTAATATGCTGGAATGTTCTTTCTGTATTCCACCAGTTTTTTATTCCTTCATTCAGTTAATAGTTCAAGATGTATTTTCATCTGAACATTATATATGGTTCAAAGACAAATTGTCCGTTCAAAGGATGTAAATATTTCAAAGATAAAATGCACATGGTCGGGCCGATGTAGTTCAGGATTAACAAAATTAATCTGACTCGCATTGATTGCATGGATCCGATTTGCTCATAAAAAATATCTAAAGGAAATATGTATCGTTACAATAATAATGCAATTTAAGAATGCAACAATGTGGATTTGATCAACAATTTCAAAGAATGGAATGCATAATGACGAGATGGAGAATGCGAAATAAGTGAACAAATAAAAAAATTCCTCAACAATCTGAATATCTATGTTTCAACTTTGCACAAAAGTATTTCTAAGACAATTTCCGAACAAAAATATTGCTAGTAGTTTGGATACAAAAACATTTTTCTTCTGTTACAAACGAATTATGCATCACTGTTAGTGCCCAATAATACATTCCCATACACGAAAACAGCCACATGAAAACATTATTGATACGATCACTGTGTTGTGAAGGTTTAAAAAAGACATTTGGAAAATATTGGGATTGAGGTATTATTGAAGACGAAGAGTTAAATGCTACATGAACTAGGTATTATGCCGATAAAAGAGGATTGGAAACAATAGTAGTGGGTTTGAGGATTGGAAATACATACAAAGGTAAGAATATACAAAGGTAACGATTCAATCACGATGACAGCCACGCAAAATATTATGCTAAGTTATTTTTGGCAAGTTGAGACAAATTTAAAAAGGTTTTAAATTAAATCGAAAGAATAGAGATTAATCGACGAGATTAAAGAATGTCGAATAAATTAAATGAGAACATGGGCTAGATCGGCAAAAACCATTGATTGCAAATTCCAATAAGGATAGACTATGTGACGGTCTAAGAAAAACTAATGCAACATTCATGCGTGACGAAATGCATATGCTAAGAAACTGGGGCAAGTATAGAAATATGGTAATAGTAAATATTAAATATACTTATGAACTTTATTTTGTACTGAGCACACATTTTCCGTTCAGTTCAAAGAAAAGGTCGTAAATAAAGGATACGATATGACTTTGGAAGAAATATGCGTCGTACAGTATGCTTTTATGGCTTTTCTATTTTTATACTTTTTTTGTGACATTTGTCTTTGTTCATATTGTGTATTTTTGGTCAACTCTAAATAATGATGCCTTTATAAAGAATTAATTTCAACTCGATCAGTTTCATCACAATTCAGCACTGTTCGAGGTTCGGTTGAGTGAAATATACCACAATTCTTTAGATTGAACATATAAGGAAATTAGCCAGAGCCAACTGAAATTCAAAGTTGAACATTGCAGAATTTCGAATCGCGCACGTGCGTTGTATGCAATTGCGCCAGCAGTTCGTGCACTACACCATTGTTCCAATCATATTTATGTCCATAATTGATGCTTTAGAAATTAATTAATCCCAAAAAGCTGAGAATCATGCAGGTTTTGATCATATTTACGACATTCATTTTAACTCTCAATATCATTAGATACACTGTTATGAGAATTGTAAAATTGGTTATAAATAGTGATGAACATGTACGTTTTCATAAAACTAAAGGTCATAAATAAATCTTAGTCGTTGACGGTTGTAACTGGCAACATGAATAGTATTGGCTGGTAGATAGCAAAGTGCAATAAAAATACAAACCAAAGTTGTAACTGACTTGTTGTAGAAAGTACGTATCAATTTAAAGCTGCTGTTTTACTCAATTTGTAGCATCTGCAAATGATAATTTCTACAAACACCTTACTGAGACAGAAAAAAATGAAAGCGATAAGGTTGAGAGTTGCCGTACCACAATTTCCATTCTAGCTGTTTTTATTTCTTACATGTGTTGACTGTTATTAGTATTAGCACGTACAGAAAATTTAGCGGGTGACTAAATTTTGACCATAATTTTTTTTTCTGTCTGGATATGATACCCATAGCTCTAACTGACAATGGTCTATAGACTATGTCTATGTATATAGGGATTCCAAAATGTAAGCCAATGAGCAATCTTCAGATACAGGAACCGTGAACGCATTTATTTCCCGAGTGAAAGTGTATTCTGGGAGTGGGAGACAAGAAATATCTATTTTTATTTCCCACATTATCCTTATAAGGACGGAAGAGATATGAAAGGCGGAAACATCGGAAACGGAAAACACATAGATTTATTTATGTTATTTTTAGAAGAAGAGAAAAGAATATGAATGCATGTCGTTTATATAGCCATATGCACCTACAATTGGAATATAATGAAGGTGAAATAGTATCAGTAATGTAGTGACTAACGACTCTATTTTACTTCTGGCATAACCATAAAGTGTTTAAATACCACTCCTGAATTTCACGAACAAAACGAAATAACACTATACACTGTTCAGGTTTCTCTCTTTCTCGTTTGCTCACGTCTCCAGTCACGATTATGATAATCAGCTTCACCAGAAATACAAGGGAACACAAGTGGTTGTACAGGCGAAGAGGAAGAGAAAAACGTAAAAGAGAAAGTGGGATTGGATAGCTAGCACAATCTCCACAGAAGAAATAGCTGAAATAAGTAGTAGAGAAAAGAAACCTAGTTTTCTACATATAAGCAATAAGTATTACTATTATTATTATTATTATTATTCAACGTCCAAATCGCACCAGTACACATTTGTAACATGTGAACATCAAACGTATGCATTTAGGCGACATTGCTATTGAAGCAACTATTATCATAAAATGTACATGTTATGTTGTTTTATATATACGATGGAATGGGGGAGGAGGCGGAGAAGAAAAGTGAAACATTTCTTCTTCTTCTTAGGTTTTGCTTTACCAATTCTAACAAACACGTAATTTTTTAACCTTCCCCAGCCTTAGCTTGTATCTACCTACTGGATCTCGTCTTTCATTTCATTTGCTTTCTTTCAATGTTTCCAACGTCTACATGTCTACTATAGTAAATGCATGCAAGGAGACATTTGTTCAAGGGAAAAAAAGTCACAAAAAAGGTTGAGTATTATGATGATGGATACATTGTGTTTGTGTAAAGGTATAAATAAGTGTACCCTTGTACACAGAAAGAGAGATAAAGAAATGCAATATAGATTGACAAAAGAAAGCCCATGTAAAAATATAAGCCCAAGTGAAAGAAGAAAATTGTGGTGTAAGTGCAGTAGTTGCAGTGAAGAAAAAGTTCTTTGTATCAGCCACAGAAACATACATGAGCGGATAGAAAGAGAGGCAAGAAAAAAATAGAAAAGAAAAACGCTAAAATAATCATAATAATACTCTCTCTTTTTCCTCAGATAAAGTTCAAATGAAATCTCATTGTTTTCGATTATATATATTTTGCTTCTGTTTCATTTCACTGAAACCATAGTAGCTGGCAGCCACACGTCGAAAACGAGACATTTCCGCTCAGCTTACACACACACTTACAGAGAGAGAGAGAAAAACATCAGAATGATATCAGCAGCAACTCTACCACTGGCAGTAGTGCAAGTACTGCTATCAATTCTAGAATCTATGGCATCATCATACAAAAGAGGTTACTTGGCTTTTTGTACCATAATACTTAGTACCACCACTCCTGCTAGTCCTCCTCCGTACATACACATCAACGAATGTATGTAGATGCATATATACTATTAAAAATACAATCATTCGATTTTTTCTCTATTCCTTCGTTTATTCTTTATTCCGTCTCACTGCTTATTCTTTTTGCGTTAGTTCATAAAATCTCTTATTGAAATTCCTTTCCCATTCCTTTCGTATACATTCTTCTCGGTTTGTCGTGCCTCTTATTTTCTTCACCTTCGTCTTCGTAGTCTCTCCTTTTCCCTCACTCACGCTCTTGTTTCTTTCCTCCGCTATTTTCGTTTGGTCACATACACACATAAGAGACATCCATTTGCAGAATTGATAAAAAAGGGCTCATTTCTTTATATCAATACCCTAAATATACATTCGACATATACACTATGAAGTATTGAACTATATACATAAGTACGACTTGCTCGTATCTGTTGCTAGCGTTCGTTTCGGATTTCGGCTACTGCTGCTGAATGCTGGTTGGCTTGGATTAAATAATGCGTCCTTGTCTGTGTTTAATACAACAAATAGATAACTTGCACACACAGACACAAACTCTCTGAAACCAAGCTTACCAACACCATACGTACCTATAAAATGCAACATTGAAATTGTATTTTTTTCTCTTTCTTTTTTTTTCTTTCTTGGAAAATCGTAACTACACGTTACGCTAGTTTGTAGCGATTCATGAGAAAAGTGAGCAGCAGTATACAAGAGAGAACAAGGACACATTGCGACCCTAAACATTATATCCTTACATATTTATGTAAGCCAGTCTTTCTCTCTCTCTCTCTCGTCCGTAAACTCTGTAGCAGTCATCTAGCTCTTTTTCTTTCTACTTATACGACACCGTGAAATAAAGAGGGGACGAGAGGCAGAGACGAAAAAATTCCAGCCGAGCGATTCCCGTGCTCTGATTCTCGTTTTTCCTCTTCTTGTGGGTACTTTCATGATATGCGTATAGTAGATTACTATTACGTGTTTCTAATATATATGTATGGCAGTATCTTCTTGGTACTGTAAACACCGAAGGAAAACTAACAAGCTTTTCTTTTCGTTCCCATGTCCCTGTTTTATATGCTCTTTTTCTGCTGCTTTCTCAATTTCTTGTATGATTTTCCAATGAAATTCTACTTTCATTGCTACGTGCCTTCTGCCCGGTCTTGTTGCATGTTCTTCGTCTCTCTCTGTGTTCCTACCTGCCTTTTATTTGTATAACGTGATGTTCGATATTTGATGATCAAGTAGTATTGGTGCAATTTCACTTTTTTGCTGTTTCAATTCAGGAAGAGTAGATCGGTTGAGTTGTTAGGGGTAGTACCCTGAAACTATTACTACACTTACAGGCTCCACGAACCATACTTACGGCAGGCACACACACACACACACGCTTCCTTATTGTGTTTATTATTGATGGATGGGTGGAGAGGAGGTAGCAAAAAATGGAGGGGATGGAAGAAGACAGGAAGAAAAATATTTATGTATACTTATCGGTGCCTCACTTCATTGTTTTCGTTCAATTGACGTACATTAAGGAGACAAGGTAAGACATTTTATATGCCTGCAAAGATAACTAGAGCGCGTCACGCATGTATTTTTTACAAAAATAATAATAGTAACCGATGCATTCAAATTTTTATAGATTTTTTTTCATTCTCAGTATTTACTAGGGAGTTTTTCTTTATATGTACTTGCTCAAATTCTTTCGAGAGTGACTTGATGTATCAAGAACATGACGAAACAACCGTTCACCTTTCCACGGTTGAACAGACTGACAAGAAACTATAAAGTATATCACATAACCATCGTTCTTATAGTTTTTCAGATATATCAAGGATAAATGGTTTCAGGAATATACTTTAAAAGTTGAATGTTTCTCTAGGAGTAATAAAAACAGTGCAATCGTCATCATCAACCAACCCAAATAAGGATGCAGGAAGCAGAGGCAGTTCTAAAAGTTTATGTTTACCTTTTGCGTGCCCGATATTCAAATGAAATGAGATGCAAACTCAATACGTTTTTTTTAAACAAAGCTTAAAACCAAACAAAAGGAAAACATCAGGTTTGTTTTACGTATTTGTGTATTCTGGGATACTGATTGAACGGTATTCATAGAGAGACCCTCTGTGTCTTCCGAAATACTTGCAGATTGTTGTAATCAAGATAAGGATTAAAAGGGAATATAGGTAAACAAACCAACAACCGTGATGAAACATACAAGGCAAGGTATTTCAAACATTGAGTTGCACAAATAATAATTTCGGAGTGTTCTATTTTGAATTTAACAAACAATGAACTGGTGTGTTTTGGGAAACCACGGAAGTTGGGTCAGGAGTTTTTTCAACCTTGATATATGAGATCAGACCTATTGGATTTTCAACGTGATTCTAGGAAGTCTATTTTAAAACATACTACTCTAAACCCGAAATATTCTGATGCAATACTGGTGCTGAAATTTGCGAAAAGGCATGGCCCGATGAAAAGACGTAAACAAGGACTTATGTTTATCCTCCCGCTAGGAAACATTTTCTAGAAAGTCTCAGGCCAAAGGCTACTTTCTTTCTCCGCCGACTTTCAAGGTTGTGAACTATGCTTTTTGAAAGCACGAAAGGTTCGACTTGTGGAACATTATAATGTCGCTTGCCGTAACAAGTTTCCGATTAAACTTCAAAATATCATGAAGCAATATTAATATAGAATTTTTTAAAGCCATATAACTCAGTTTATTGATTAGTGAATTTATTCTATAGTTGGGTTTGCTTGATTTTGAGCACTTGTAAACCGTGTATGTAGAAAAGTCAAAAGACCACGGAGATAAAGCAATTCGTTCGATTATTTATATTAAATGAACCTATTATTAAGTTAAATACATTTGCCATTTTGCACGCTTTCTCATTTTCCCGGAATAGTTTCAAGATCGTCCATAAAGTTTAACGTAAAGGGTAATATACCTTACCAATCAACACGTATCAATGAACACATCGTAAAAAGTAGAGCGAATGATAAATTAACCAATCATTTTTTCAGGAAAGAAAAAAACCCTCGGTTCACAATGTCGTTCAATCTGCGTTCTTGCCTACTAAAATTACCTCATATTAATTTTATGCACCACTTTTATGCACGTCTCCACTTCATTCTAAGAAATGGCTAAAGGAAGAAGAGAAATTACCACGGCTAAGTGCATGTATGCACATTCAAGTACATACATACTTTTATATTTCTGCATGTAATGAAAATTACCCTGTCGGTTTAGCGTTACCAAGAACAGGCAGCAGCTCTAACTGATTGACGTGATAGATGGAAATGAAAGATGAAAGGATCGAGAATTAGTTCGAAGAAGTCGTCTACTGTTACCCATTCTTCTTCTCACATGCTACAATCGTTCCTACTTTCACTTCTTTCTCACTCTTGCCACATCTTTCCTCTCTAAAGCTTCCTCCCTACCCACCCTACAACTCGCACCTATTAATGGCAAGTAACAGAAACCATTATGCAACTTTTTTCCTTTCTACTTAATACGTATAAACCTACTTAAAGTATACATGTATTGCAACATCCATTCAAATACATACACACTCATTCACAATCTCCCTCTCCTTTTCTTGTTCGATCCTTCCTTCCCCTTCTTAGTCATATTATTCCACTATTTTTTAAGAAAAAAAATGTTGCTTTGATTTGTTCAACATTAATTACTAAACTTTTTTAATAAGTCTTGTGTGTGTGTGAGAGAGAGAAAGAGGGAGCAGCATATCTACTTTTTTACTAATACTACATCCTTTTTGTTTGAGGGAGATTTTCTGTAAACATTGTGTAATACCAGCAACCACTATGTATAGAAAAGTGAAAACCCAGCTGAATGCCAACAGCACAGAGTTCCCAACCACCATTCTCTCCTCAGCAACATGCGCTGGACATAAAGGATTTAGTCTTGGCTCATTCACGCGGACTTGAAAGGATGTGCACTACTTTTTCAGCTAACGCACCACAACCAGCAGCATATCGCTCCTGTACCATTGCCACCCATCTTTTCTTTCGGCAAGACAAGGAGGGATAAAAAATAGTGTGAGCAAGGAGCAGCGCCAGCAAGAAGTAGAAAGAAAATAATAATGTAAAGTTTGTCTGGTGGGAAAGTTGTCTCCAGAGCTTTAAAGGATCCTATTCGCCTCATTCAATTACTTTGCAGTTTACCTCTCTCCACCGTCAACATCATTATCGTCGTCAGCAGCATATTACTTATACATACCTAATCTACTCCCACAAATATGTAAGGATGGTATAAAAATGGTTTTTAAAAATTATACACACATAATTGCTCTGGGGTAGCAAGCCATACCCTCGCATTAATAGCCGTCCGTAGTTGTGTTCATTTAAATAGTCACCGACGTTGACCAAAATAGAACGCATAAGCTCAGCAATGTGCATTAGTTGAGAGGACAGGGTAGTCGTTCTGGGCCAATTTTTTAGTGCAGGACGCATCATCGACCACAAGAAAGGATGAGAAAAAGCGAAAAAAAGTTTATGTGCTATAATATAACATCATGTTATGTTGATTTCTGTCAAACTAGAAAATAGAGCGGAAGGAAGGGAAAAGTATACAGTGAAGGCTACGACGACGACGACGACAATAACTTCGGTGGTCGACGTAAGTTTTTCTCCTCTTTTTTGTTGGTCTGACTCTGACGGTATAATATCGTAACATGTAGCCTTTCTCGTGGTCGGAGAAAAAACATGATTGTTGTTTAGTTTTACTAATAGCACAACCATTTTGAGTATATATGCAGCAGTCATTATTCTTGTGTGGTGATGGTCTCTAGTAAAAAAATATATTTCACTATAATGGAATTATGGCTTAGGTAATGATGGTGCCGGTAAGGTGGATGAAGTATCGTTGTCGTCATCATCATCATCGTCATCTTGATTGTTTGACATTTCTAGTACAACTTTTTACTTACTAATTTTTCATGGTTTGTTGACACAGAGCATCCAACCTTTTTTACTAGGCATCTGTTTTTTAGTCTTCCAATAAGATGAGGCGTGCGGAATTAAGACTCGAAAAGCTTTGTTTTCAAGTTTCCTTTTCCTATCTTCCCTTCAACTTTCTCGACTCGTCTACTTGTACCTGAGATAAAAACGTCTCGTCTCATTCAAGCAACGTAATCGAGTAGAGATATAAGGTATCAAAAATTAGATGGTATAGTAGCCAAGGTAATGAGAAAACTGTACATAAAATCAAACATGATTTCAAGCGGATGACAAAAAAGGCGAATTTTACAGTCTATTTATAGAAAATGGTGGTTCAACCAAAAAACGCAACTTGAAAATGTTACAACACACTTTTTGATAGAGTCTAAAAATCATTCTGATTCTAGTATGATGATAGAATGCGTGCAGTGCAAGAATTATTGCATGCCGAGTACCCTCTTTCCCCAACACGCTCGCACACGACATGCAAAGAGAAAGTAAAATAGTTCCCCTGCACAAGCCAGTTTCTATTTTATTCCGCTGCTTTGAAACACGCACAGTATGAAAAGTGCTCCAGCGAATCTCTTCCAATTCCAGCACTTAAGGACCTTATCCAAAAGAAAACGACTGACTTATGATTTGTTGCGAGACAGGGGTGCTACTTTTGGTTGCAAATAAGCGTGTGCATTGTGGCAAGAATGTTCGTAAATGAACAGGAACCATAAAAAAGTAACTTTCAACTTTTTTTTCTGCCGAGAGTTAGAAATGCTGGACAAGCACCACACCACACACATACTATTTATAAATTACGCATGTGTACGTAAACTAAACAGAGTAACTACTAATGTGCTCATCTGTCATGTCATAAAGGATGTGTGTATGTGCTTGTGTTGCATTTTGCCCACTCACACACTTTTCTAAACTCTTGCCAGTCAGCTCCTTGTAGAAAAGAGAGAGAGAGAGTTTGAACAGAAAAGAGTAAATCCCGTAAGATTTTTAGGCATGACTAGACATCATCTAAAAAGTTTTCTTTTGTGGGCAGTTGACGTGTTGTAGTGTAGTTGCATTTTCAAGACACCAAGAAGCTTCTTTTTACTTCTTTCTTGGGAAATGATAGTCGTTGGGAGCGTCGTCATTGGGGTTGATGATATATTTTTACTTGGATTCTCCATATAGATGTACCACGTATGCATTTTTATCAACAAAAAACCCTCAAGTCTCTCTGTCTAGCTATAGATGTCTGTACTTTAGTATCTTATAAAAGGTTTAGTTGGATTGGTGGTATTAGCTAAAGTTGCTTCTTTTCTACCTGTTTCTATCCATCCCCCATGAATTGTGTGATATGTACTTCTAAATTGCAAAAAACAGAGGAAAAAACTTTTGATGGCTCTACTGAGAGTTGACAGAAAATGGATAATGATAATTCTGTTACTTGTGCTCCTCCAGTAACAGCGCGGGTTGCACAATAAAATCGGGTGCCTTTAAACAGCCTGCAACTTTCCACTGCTGGTCATTTGAGTGCCAGTCACTAACGAAATTAAAGACAAGTACAAATTTATCAAGAAAGGAAACTATTGTGTTTCGCCCCTGTTTGTAAATGGAAATGGT
This sequence comes from Sinella curviseta, assembly GCA_004115045.4. Taxonomy (NCBI): domain Eukaryota; kingdom Metazoa; phylum Arthropoda; class Collembola; order Entomobryomorpha; family Entomobryidae; genus Sinella; species Sinella curviseta. Next base: position 20,143,268 of record CM065489.1, on the reverse strand, counting down.
CTGCGCCTTCCATCTGGATTGGAGTCATGGAGAGGTTGGCATAATAAGTGCACAAAAGACAAGCTATGCGCTCTCTAGGAGGAGGTTAATGGGCAAATACGCTTTAAAGTAAAATCTTGTCACCATCACCATGTGGTATGGATTAAACAATTTGGCGAATTATTTATACAAAAATTGTTGTCATAATGCATACACATAAGACGTAATATGGCCCCAAAACAATAACTGCTTTCTGTTTCAAAAGAAAACTTTGGTGTCTCCTGTAATAAAGCGACCATAAAAGTTGCCATAATATTTAAGTAAAGCATTCGCCATTGCTCTGCTACCGAATAAACCTGAGACGCTATTTCTTTAACAAAATGCTGCTGATGTCATAAATGTTTGAGGCATACAACAGCACATGCTTGAAGTATGTACCATTTACATGAATTACAAATGGCGACAACACATTTTTGCATAAGAAATCTTGCTTCCATTCCGCTGAAAGCATAGAAAATTGGAGCATCTCTACCAAAAGGGACAAAAATGGCACATGCTAATTTCCTTTCGTTAGATAGCTCACGCAGTTTTCGCTCTTTAGTACTTTGAAAGAAATTAACATTCTATGGCTCAACGATTCTAGACGCTTCACTACCGTTGTCAACCTACATATAAAGTATGTAGGTACGATTTCTACTATTGAATGTATGTAAAATATCCGAGTACAGCACTTATTTGGTACCATTATTATGCGTTAGTAGCGGTTGTACAATAGATGTAGCTGATTGTGAGTTGAGAAGTATTCTCGTAAAATATCTGCAAATATCTAAGTCATGGAAGCAGCATAAAAATTTTTGAAAAACATTTTGAGGAGTGTACCACATATTGAGGAAGCAGAATAGCAAGTTGAGAAAAAAGTTGAATCCAGAAACTTTTGGACTTATTTGATAGCATCCGTCGTTATGCTTGTCCATCTTTGTGTACTTCTGAGAATGTGTGTACGTTAGTTGGTCATGTTCCCTTTTGGTATTCAAGTGTACTCACTGAGCCATCGTCATCATGTTAAACGTACTCAAAGTAGATACACGAAAACCACTTATTACCGATTTCAACGAAATTTGTAGCAACTTTTGCGAGGAATATTATTTTCACTTCGACAGTAAACGTATATGAAATGCGCGCACACACACATACATAAACCAGAGGAAATGAAAGATGAAAGTGATAAGCAATTTCTACTTTTCTCGTTCCGCTCCCTCAGTCAGTGAAAAAAGTGTTTTGGCTTCAACAAAGTCTGGTACAGCACGGGCAACCCAACTTGGGTTAAACTACCGCCATACAAAACGATCTAATATGATCGTCATTACAAACATTTTTCCCATGGGTTGCTTTAGTCATTGTTTGTGCATTCCTTTAGAAAAAAGTCGACAGTAAATTGAAATGGAAGCTAAAAAGAACATGCCAAATAAGTAGTAAATGGGTTACAACCAAACACCTTTATCCATTATCACAAATACAGTATCACGCTGAATCCATAAAATTGTATGTGCTTACTGATTTTTAATAGTAACATGTTAAAATGCTTGAATTTGCAAAAAAGACACAACATATTGAGTACACTTGTTTAGTGTGTTAATTGGTTTTTAGAATGACATCTTGCTACGCAGCCGTATTGGAATAAAGCAAGCTTAACTTTTTGATGGAGTGTTTCAGCTTAAAAAAGAAAGTAGAAAGACGGCGAGTAAGAGAGATGGAAAGAGATAGAAAATGAAAAGACGTATTATTAGTTTAGAGAGACGGGGAAAAGAAAAGGGAGAGTGAGTGAGAGAGCATGTCTTATCATTTCAAACTGAAGGAACTACTGACATGGAAACCCCCTTGAGTGGAGAGAAATAAGGTTTTATCATCTTTCTACAGTGTTGGGTATAAGAAAGAGTTACGATGAACCAGTTTCTTGTTCTTCTGCTCGTCTCGCTTCTTCAATTTCATACAATTCATCAAAAATACAGTGTCGCGTCACCAAAAGAAATATAGAAAATGTATAGACAATCTTAACAAGCGTTGTGTCGCACAATGAAAACAGCGGAAAGGAAATGAAGGAGACGAGGAGATACGATGCATAAGGATGAACAAGGGAATATGGTAGCGGGTGGGTAGTACAGCTACTTTCCTTGTTCTTCTTCGTCTTCATGATCTCTTGCGCTTTCCTCGCAACAGGACGCCAGAGAGAAAGGAGCAATGAATACCGAAAATAGTGCAACGGTGAACCAACTTTACGTCGTCGCTTTCTCTCCTTTGTAACCATTTCCATGTGTGTGTATGCAATCTAAATACTAGAAACGTCACTATTCTTGATTAGTGTATTGGCTAAAAGCTGTACGCTACATTTGACTATTCCCACTACCTTCCTTTTTGTCTCTCACCGCCACTACTATTACATCTAGTGTCGCTACCACTTGAAAGGTGCTATATAAAAAATTTGCATATACTTAGCAACATGAAACGGCGGAGTCATGAGGGAAGTTCCCAAGTCTGCTTCCTCGTTTCTCTGTTCGCAGATATTCTTTTCTTTTTTGAGAACGGAAAAGGAAAGAAAAGGAAAAAGAAAAAAAAACTCTTTTTTCCTGCAACATATTATGCATACATCCATATTTATGTATGAATATGATTTACTTTTTTCTTTGGATGGATGATGGGTTGACGACGACAGCGATGACGAAGATGGTGACGGCCAAAGTGGAATGTTGGCACAACCAACATGATCATCATCTCAGTCAGTCAGTCAGTGGGACTATAATAAAATATTTGAAATCCCATGGGCCAAAAGACAGAGAATCGTTCGTTTACTCACTCTCACTCTCTCATTCCTCTCATCCTCATTTTACTTTCGCTACTCTTTCAGCTTGGTTTCTACTCCGCCATATCCACCCTCTCAGTAATGGCAATATTGTTATTACTACTCCGGTTAGCTTTCCCTTCTCGGCTTCACAAGATTTTGTGGAGAAAATTTGCCCTATCAATTTACTTGCCTCTGCTCACCATTCACATTTCCTCGTGCGTTTTTTCCTTCTTTTTTCCTTTCTACTTCTTATGTCAATTACTAATCTCGCTCAATCACTCAGTCGCCTTCTGCTTTCTTTTTTATCCTGGCTCACCGTACCCAGCTTGTCTTCATCACTGCGTATGTATGCTAATACGGTACGTATCATATTATTACACGAGTGCTATAAACTACTCCATTTTTTGTAGACTTACGATGTACGTACGATAGCATGAGATGCCTACCTACTCCACCTCTCCATTTTGGATTGGGTTACGAGCAGAATAGCTTGCTCATCATAAAGACGACGCTTCGGGATTTCGAGCTTTGAAAAGCATAAAGAAAAGGTATAATATTATTTGATACCAAGAGAACAGAAAGAGAACAACGTATATACTTAATGGTGGTGGTGAATGAGATGCAAAAATACGCGAGGACATCACTGATGTGAATCGCAGAGAAAAGGCTTTATTTCCACACTCGTGCAAGTGTGCTGGTTGCATCAAGCACGACTACGTTACCTTCTTGTTCTAAAGAAGAATCAGTCAGGTGAGCCTTCTGTGTTAGGAAACATGATGATGATGATGATGATGATGATTATACTGATGGTTCTGCTGTTCGTCTCCTTTTCTATATAATACTTACATAACATGCCCTTTCTACATAAATTACATTTATACCTGTTTCTTTTCTTCTGAAAAACACGTATAGATCCACGCAAAATAATAATTTTATGATACCGTCACCAAAGAAACCACATTAAAACTGAGTATAAAAGTAGCGTGGCAATGTTTGTAAAATAAGGCGTCTGTATAATCATGAAGTATCAAATGTAAATGCTGATCAATTTGAATTGTCGGCATTCATTATCCTCTTAACTCTTAAAAAGAGTCAAACCCCTAAAAAATACGAAGGTATGTAACCCGGAACCTTTCACAGGACAACCATATGTAGCCCAAATCAAACTTAACCCATCATTGCCCTCTGGCATGAGCCGAAACAGTGGGCGCATTTTTCATAAGTAAGGTAGCTACGAAATACACGTATATACAGAAAATCGTCATGTCAAGTCAATTTTAAAGAAAGCGTCAATCGGGAGCAAGGACAGGCATTGCCAGTAATGATATAAAGTAGCTATTTGTATTGTTACGTAAGTACTCGGTTACATAAAAATCCCTTTTCATTCAAATCCCATTACCAAAACTCGTTCACCTTCTCTTTGCACGTTGTGTCGTCGTTTTTTTCCTTTCCTTCCTTCTTTCTTCATCTGAGCCAAATTGTCTGACTATACACGCTCAATGTTTATATAATTTGTGTTGTATATACCCACCTAACTATAAACCTTTATAGCGTTTGCCTCTCCAACACATTCAAATATCATGTTCTTTGTCCCAACCAACGCAGCAGACAGCCCAAACCGACAAATATATGGCTAACGCAACGAATACCTGTTAGAATACCCCTATTGCGTCTATCGTCTTCATTTTGATGTTAGTCACACGAGCACGTTTCGACGTGCACAACAAGAATGAATTTTAAAACATTTTTTCTCATTATAGTTGCAATATAATGAATACTTGCTTTGATGAGCTGATTATGAGTGTGACTAGGTATACTGATTGCTATGACAGCATCAGAAATTGAGGAACAAGTGTCAGAGCAGAACAAGTACCTTCTGCTTTCTCCATTGCATCTAACAACTACAAGTTGAAAAGAGTCGAGAGTGTGAGGCCGCTGGTGGGCATCAAGATGCACGAGGAGCAATGCGGTTTGTCCCTCCTGCTTTCATTATGTGTTCTACTTAGTTGGAGCTGCTGCTCCTTTTGATTTTGCCTCCATGAGCGGCAACAACAAGTTAAGTAATACGATTAATCGGTATTATATACACGAGTCCGAGAGAAAGACGGTCGGTAGGTCCTGAATAATACGCAGTTATCTTGGTTTCTCTAGGTTAGTTGTAATTCTGTGAAGAAGAACCAGAATTCGTCTCGTTATCATCATGATCATTCCAAGACTATCATACTGTCACCATCATTGCGTTGGAACAGACCTCTGAAAGTAAGTTGACTTTCCACCTATAGTAGAATGAATCTGACTGTATACGTGCATACGTATATGTGCGAGTGGGTGGGTCTGCGAACCCGTGGCGACAGGCTCGTTTGTAACGTTGTTGAAATTGCAGTCGGCTAATTATGTTGTTACATCACCGGCTAGAAGCAAATGAGGTAATTTTCACTTCCAACTTGCAAGAATGATAAACCACTCTCAATTCCACACAGAAGGTACTTTGTTCGTGTTCCTAAGCAAGGGCGTGTAACAGTACACTCCAGTGCTTACACACAGAGCCGCCCTTGTAATTAGAATGCACAATCAACGTTTCTTTGCTTTCACTCGGGGAAACGTGTTGCTTATTTGCTTTGAATCCTATGCAGTTGTTGCCGTCAATTTTTCGTATGCAAATAGAAATACTTGTGATGGTGTGAAACCACTAAACCAAAAGCATGACTTTAGATCAAAGTTTGTGAAATTTCACGTTACTTCCTTTCCAATAAATAATATGGAAGATACCGTTTAAACGTATGTCGTTTTAAGTATGTATATATGTAGATGTTTGGTTAAATAAACACGAGATGTTAAATAAACATAATGATAATGAACGATAAAATGACGCAGGAACTGTCATGCTGTCGCTACCATTAATTTTTGTACTTATGAACCTTGTATAGGGATCCCAGGCCAATTCCCTAATAATCGACTACTTCATGTGTTCTGCCGTCGAATATCAAAAAATAAAGTGAAGCAGGACGTTTTATTCAATCACGCAGGAATAAAATTGACTCTGTGTTAACTTGTTTATAAAATAGGCAAATATTTTTTATTAATGATACGTTGTTTTTATCTTCCATTATCATGACTTTTAGCAATGCTTGTAAAATGTTACTGATGACCGGCTCACTTCTTAAACATATAATAGTACCATCCCTTATGAATATGCCTTGAAATTTTTTCATAGTTTTTATTACCTCAGTCAGGTTATAAAACCAGGTACAATCTTGTGCAAAGTCATTTCTATTATTACTACAATTTGTAGAACATCCTTTCAGCTCAGCTAGTGGCATGCTGTGGAGTCATTGTTGTAGAGTTCAATGTTGTTTAGCTTTCACTTCTACTTGCTATATTTAACTTTGTACCCGAATGTCTTCGTTCGTGCGTATTACTGGCACTGAAACAAACGCCGAAACGGAAGAAATCGTCGTCTTTTTACTTAAATAAAGTGGAAATATGCCTGAAAATATAGCACTATTTTGCACTTTTCCTTTTTGTGTTATTATAATTGCGACAATGAGGAAAGCACTTTACTCTGAATACACATATGACTAGTATGGTGGTTGTTGTGCTAAATCGTAAATTTACTCGCACATGCCAAAATATCCATTTTAGGACTGGAAGGAAAAACCCGAGAACATAAAAAGAGCATTATGTGGCGCAGTTTATTATGCAATTCAAAGAAAAAATCTTGAAAAAGCTATCTGTTCCTCTATCACCGGAATACTTTTATTATTGTAAATGATGGCCGACGAAATTCATAAGACTGTTGAAATGCCACTGGTTATGGTGAGTGAGTGTGTAACGGACAATACGAAACTTTGAAAAGAAAAAAAAGTATATAAGTAGAAACACGCTCAAAGCACTCTGTAAGCAATGAAATGGCTATTAGAGTGGAAGGAAACTAAAAAACAAAAACTCATCTTGAAATGGTCCCTTTATAAAATTTACTTGAGTATACACTTAATAATATACCAATACAATACCGCCCGTAATCTTGTTGAAGCTACATACCTATACTAAAGATTCGCCAGTAGAATGTACTACTCACTGCTTTTCAGGGCTTTTCTGTGGAGATTAATCTGTTTATAGCGTATACTTCGATATAAAATATAGCGGCCATCAGAAATACCGGGACTACAGTCACCACACACGACCACCACAAAAACAAGAAAGGAAGAACAACATGAAAATTGTTTTGCAAATAAAATATGGGTTAACTAACACCAGAATTGTATGTGAACTGTGGGTATTTGTGTAAGTACGATGCATTCATTCAGGCCGACTAACCCTGTTCCTATTTTTGCTCTTTCATATATTTATGCATTTATTCTTTTCGTGACTTTGGCACAATCATAGAGTTCTGTGCACGGTAGAATCTCACATACCGACCGTTCTCTTACAAGATCATACGCGATCACAACGCTTTTCTGTTCCGTGAGGAGTAGCCAAGTCTGAGTAAGTCATTTTTCCGGATAGGGTTATCTAGCTAAAACTATCTCACCATTTTATAGTGAAAAATCATTTGCCTACATTATGCACATGAGTTTCCATGCATAATAAAGGTTTCTTACAAAACTTAAGGAAATTAAGTAATGTGGTAAAGATGCGCGCCGCGCATTCCATAGATATTACTCTCCCTTAGAATCTAATATCTTGTAGGTATTATGACATTGTACATTATTTTCTCTACTGAAAAAATAATATGTGACTGTATAATTCCTTTCTAATATGTACGTAATTTATCGTTTACCTATGCGCATGTCTGCTGCAGCTAGTGGGAGAGAAAATCGTCATAGGAAGAATATTTATATGATCGTCAAACAGCACGGTCGTCACACAGCATATAATCCCGTGCATAGTCAGTTGGAATATCATAATATGTGGCACAATAATAGGAAGGAGACAGTGTGCGTGTATACAGCATGCAAGTAGCAGCCAACAAACAAACTCCGCTCGCAGACACACCAGTACAAATAGTAAGGACGACAGTGGGACGGATTCCGACACGTATTTCCTTGTTTAGAGAAATAAGGGAATAAAGGAAAAGATGAGAAAAAGGAGAGAAAAAATAAGAATAAATGGGCAGGAGGTTGGAAATATTGGACCGAAAAAATACTCTCGCGTCCACACAAGCGTCTGCACAACAACGAAGCCGTTAGAGCCTGAAACCATTTTTCTTGGAAACCCACATGAGAGGTTTTGTATGTGGGAATGGTGGAAGCACGAAATGGGCCTGCACTGTACAAACAGTACAAAAAATGTCCAATGAATAGAAGCAGATAGTAGATAGGAGAGAAACAAGCGGCAGGAACCTTCTGTGAACATACCTCCTGTGGCACTTTTACAGATACGGAATAAGTACTTACGTAATATGTACATTATGCTCGTTTGAAAATAAATACATACAATTGTGCATGCATTATAGGAATTTATATGTATACATTATAGTAATCCGAATATGGGATCCATCTCAACGGATCTTGTCCAGCGTACATGCACACTGCATTAGTACGTTGTAGCACGTTCCTGCAAGAAAAAGTGAACTTGTCTTTCTCTCATGGCGTCATCATTCCACTGATATTGCTTAAAACAGCTCCCTCACTGCCACAATTCTTTGCTATTTCTCTTCCAAAACCAGTACTGAACTTTCCATGCTCCGCCTAGTAGCTGGGAAACAATATTTTCGCCAAACATGAACTCCATATCTTTATGCAAAGGTAGCCTTGTTTTACGGTAGCAAGTCGCCAGAGAAAGTCAAGCGATATAACAAATATTCCAATGTGTGTTTCCATCAGTACTGTCATTTTTGCTGTGTGAAATAACAGCAACAGAAAAAGAATAATTTACTTTCATTAGTCATCCATGCTAAATTAGTCAGTTATCCATAAAATCAAGCGAATTACTAGGAAAAAACATATTAGGAGTTTATTAATTACTACCTTCCACGATGAATTCATTAGTTCATATAACTAATTAAACTGCTCATTTCAAAACAGGAAACAGTGAATCGAAAAGAATCTGGGCCAGTTCTCCTACTAATTTGTCAATAATGACTAGTGACCTTCACATTTAAAATAAATTTGTCCAATGATGCAATTCATTTTGCAACCGTATATGTTCGACAACACATAATTACTATTGAAGCGAAACACGAAAATTCCATCAACACCATAACGTGTGGTGATTGTTTGCTCGCATTCAAAACAATATTCTACAAATTGCAATAAGGTTGTAACTGGTCATGTAGCTATAATTTCAATAATATGCGTTAATTTGTACTTTGCACAACCATTGCATTCGTCAGTCTGCTGCGTACCATGAATTTGAAATTATTAGTTTCAGGCTGGAACGTTACAATGATACAATAACTTATATAGTACGGTAATGATTACCATATACATACATGCATAGGCAAAATTATAACAACTGTTATATAATTTGTGTTGTATAAATCAATTACAGATCATATTTTTTAAATAGATACAATATTAAAATTTCACGTTAGACTGAGTGCTTTTTGCATCCAAAAAAATTCGTAACCTTTATGACATGAAACCAGCCGTTTCTTTTTGAGAACGTTTTGCATTTTATTTGTCTCATACATTCTCTACATTAGCCATATATATTATGGTGATGCCGAACAGGAAGATAGATGGTAAAGGCGGCTTCCTTCTTGTCAACATGTTTTAGAAAAGTCTTTTTCTGAAAGACGCCAACTCTCCGAGCAGCGTAAACGCTTACTCCAGAGTGACTTGGGAGAAGTATGCAAGGAAATAGGAAAATACATTTCTCCAATATAGAATGCACAGCTAACAAAAATCGTCGTCGATAGCGTTGCATTTTTGTTGGACTCGAACGAGCAATAGAAATTCTGCTCCAAGTTATAGTGATTTCCCTACAAGTAAAAAAGTGGTACTGACAATGAATCTGCCCACAGCTTGCAACCGTGAAAAGGGGACACCATACATTTATACCTGATGTGATGATAATGGTGATTGCATAGGAGAAAGAGAGTGAGATGCATTGCTGTTAGGCACTGCCACCAGGAAGCTTCCTGGTACTTGCTGTGGCGAACATGCATGAAATGAGAAGGATGTTGTGCTAGATTTCTTAAGACTCCTCTGTGAGATTCATGTCGTATAATAAGTAATGGAACATGTACTATATATAGTGAGGAGTATGCTTTATATAGGGCATTTGCGGATGGTAGTGTTTAGTGACGAGAGACATATGGAAAATAAGAATTATAGGACGACATGTCCTTCACCAAAAACATTTACCCAGAGCTTCAGCCTTTCTACTCATTGTTGTGGGCAAGATAAATCTAAATATATATTTTCCCGTTGGTCTTGTCTCTCTATTACGAAAACAAATAGAGAGAGATACAGAGTGAGTCATATGAATGCACGCACAGCTAAATGCTGTAGCTTCATTTTGTATTTTGGTACGTATCAAGGGAAATAATTTTTCATGGTTGCCGCGCGCCAGTAAATGGATGTAACCAGTGATAAACATCTTCTCAAACACGGAATAAAAATGTTACTTCAGTTGATAAACAAGATTAGCCATTTGTTACATGCCATTAACTTTTGTGAACGTAGTATGAGTTTTTTATGCATATCTACCAAAACCTACTTATACACCTTTCCCAGCTTGATGGCAACTTGCACTGATGTGAATATATGCATCTTGAAAGAGAGCGATATATACCTATATAATAGATACACATCAATGTTTACGCGGAGGAACGTGGTCAGAGTAAGTCACGAGAAAGGGTGGGCTCCATAAATATGCCGCATACTAGGTGCGCATTTGAGCCCATTGTGGGTTTGAAAGTGAAACATGGCTAGAGTAAGTAGAGAATATATACATAAATTTATCCGCTCATATCGTCAGCTACTAGCATCATTACACTTTCTTCTTGTATTTTGAGCTGACAATTTACTACAGTCTTGCAGGCGTAGTAGAAATCGAAACGGTCTACCCCAGTTGACAGCTGGTGAAAGGTAGTAGGAAGCAGTGAAAGTAAATTACCCCGCTTCTTTGTACTAGAATGCGTACACCACCGGCTTATCTACGTAATCTAAATGGAGTGAGCACATGCCATGCGATTATTATTATTACTATTGTTAAAATCACACAAATGCCTATAATGGTAAAGTAAAAATCCATGTAAAAACAAAAGAAACCAATCATTCTTAATTTAGACTGTATCTACATAGCATGCAAAATGAGGGGAAGCGCTGCCGCCGGAAAGATGAATAAAGGAGCGCGGGAAAAGAAAACGTAAAACATCAACTTTTTCTCATAGATTGGTCAAAAAAAATTGTGACAGGGCCCATATACAATCCGTCACTTGAACCTATTGAAAATCTACGTGGTGGAACGAACCCTCATTTTTCACCCATGGTCCATGTATGACAGTTGAAAGCCACAACGGGAGTAATCTTTTCCCTCCTGCTGGAGTCAGCCAAGCCTACCATGAAAATTGGTTACGAAGAAGAATTTTCTTACAAAAGCATAGCAGGAGCGAGGAGACAGAAGAGAAAGAACGGTACATCAACCATGCATCGGTAGAAGTATTAGCAACAGCACACCAGCCAGCCAGCTACCACCGCCGCCACACCATCACCACCAACAGCCAGCAAAGCACACAAATGAACAACAAAGAAAAGCTCAAGAGTGAAAGCAAGGAGCAAACAACGTTGTAGAGTAGCGGCAGTAATAACAAATAATATTCTTCTTTATTTAGTTACGTGTAGAAATACTGGATGGAGAGAGAAAGCAGTACGGAGAAAACGGGAATGGCAGTAGTATTCGTAGTAGTATTCGTAGTAGTAGTAGTAGCAGAGAAGTTGAAGTATCTGTAATGAAGTGTGCCTTACTATAATTTGCCGTATAATATGAGAATGTTCATACACAAGCGTATATGATTAGGAACATACCTTATATTATACGTACTAAAAATAATCGCACAAGTAATATGCATATACACACACTGACGCTCTTTAAGGTTTTTTATAAGTCATCTACCTATACTCAGTCAGACTATTGGCAAAGCATGAATTTATGTTTTTTATACCATAAACGCAGCTCAACGGTATGAATTTACATACTACGATGATATTATGACATTTTAACATTTTAAGCAATGATATTTTTATAACAGAATATCCATTGAAACAAGTGTTGTCATCAGTTTTCGAGGACTAATAACTGCTGATGTTTTTGAAGGGTATATATGTAATATATATATATCGTATATATGCCTATACATACATAATAGATTATATATGTATGAATGTATATATAAATGTATACTGAGTATTGGTACAATTTTTACATAAGTTGTTTGCTAGTATTTTCAGTTACATTCTTGAGAGTACACTTATAGAACTTATAGATTGGAAATAGACCGACTGACTGAGCATATGACAATAATTTAATGTAGATTTGCTCAGTGGTGGTAAAGCGGCTAGTCGAACGTAGCAGGAATAATAATAAAAATAGGAAATTGTACATCTCGAAGCCATGCTGACACCACGACGGCGGCGGTACCAATTTCCACCGACAGACAATGTATTTATTGTTGTATATAAAAACGTTGGAAGATAATACACTTGATGCTTATATACAACTCTAGTTGTAAAATAACAAGTATGGGTCGAGGGGAAACACACAAAGTAATTTCCCATGAGCCTGTTGTGAATTGACAACACTACAATTCAGTATTTATAATTCTAAAAGATGAGAATCTGTACAGGAATAACAATTATGCTATTTTGCCCTTTTCTCTTTCCCTTGCCATTTTTTAGATGACACAGCACAACTTCCCGTCGCCATTTCTAGTATTATTATTATTATTATTTCCCCATCTCCATGACGCTTTTTACGTCTGCTGCACAGACATTTGTATGATGTGATATAATATTATTGTGTCTCGAAGCCTATCTGACCATGTATAAGTGTATTATCTAGCATGCCCGTTCACTTCATCATTTCAAGACATTTTAGCAATTCACAGCAGCAGTATCATCAATAATAATAATAATAATAAAAACAGAATATATATACATATATATATATATGTATATAACAGAGAGCATCACTCTCAGACTATCATCATCATCAACATGACCATCAAAATACTCATGGTGTGAAAGTTATATATATTCGTGTGGTACATGGTAAAAAAAAGTAATTCTCCTATTCAATATTCCAACCACGAAAATTAATAATCAATCCTCTAGCTCTATTTCCCATTGTATTTTATTTCAACTTTCGGATGCATGGCGCACCAGTCGACAACACAAGTGGGGCTTACCATTGTTACTGCTCATTGAGTGAGTGAATGTGTGTGGAAGTAAATTACTTCTGAGAGTTACTACCCATTTAGCATGTATCTCTCTCTCACCCTTTCACTCTGTCTCTCTCGTTTGCTCTTCGGTCTTGTTCACAGTGGTGGATATATACCGCAGCATGCATGACTATATGTACGTACGTATATATATTTATTATTATTAGTTATACTAATAAAAGTATATTGCTCATAGAAATACTGGTGGATCCTGTCTGCACAGTTTAATGTTGTTTCATGTGGTATTATGTTGTGGAACAGCACGATGCATTTAATGATGCACAACCATAGTCATCATCCACTTGAGACTTTTCTCCCAGCAAGTGTGAAGCAACAGCAAGTAGAAAAATTGGAAATTTGACATTAGAAACCAGCTTTGCTTTTTACTTCTTTTTTGAAGGGAGTGGCTGTGCGTGCTACTCGAAAAATGCAGAAAAAAATGTTACGTGTGGAGTAAAACGGAATCAAAGTTTACTGTAATTGACAAATAGTAATGTAATTTCCTTTAATTCATTGCAGGCTCGAAAAAACTATGTCTCGCTTATTTACGTTCTTTGAACAGAGAAAATTCTTTGAACATGACAAAAAAACGGGATCCCCTTTCTTTACTTCATGCGCCATATTCGGAAATTGAAATCATCAGCAGCAGGAGCAAGGAAATAAAAATGTTTTTCCTGATTGTGTTTTGTTACTGTCGCCGTCAACACTTAACCAGACAAAGTAAGTGAACAGCAAATGAGAAAAAAGGACGCAATGATACACGCACAAATGCACTGTTATAAAATTAGCTGTAATAGCATCATGGATGGCGTGAGAGTGCAAAAACACTTTATTTCTTACACTTTCCCTTCATTTTGTTCGTATGCTCCCTGAAAGCGAAACAATAAGGACAGACTGGGATTTTATGCTTGCATGCGCACACATACTTTAAAGCATATTGTACACAAACTCACAATCAGTAGGTTGTAGCTGTAGTAGCAGCATAAATACTAGAACCGAGTTTTTTGTTGCTGCACTTGACTAAACGGTAGAGGGATTCGTAAAAACTACAGCAAATACAAATAAACAGCAGAAGCAGTTAGCAGACAGCAGTATAGTTATACTATAGCAATAGGAGTGGTGGTGGTGGGAGTATAAACAGCAAACACAACTAAACTCATTCATTTTTCTGCTCTTTTCACAGTTGTTTCTTTACTCTCTTGCGTCACACTTGTTCCATTTACTTACTTGTTGAGAAACCAAATTCCTTCCTTTGTCCACATAAAAAACAAGAAATCTTTGTTTTCCAGCATCAGTTGAGATGAGATTCTCAAAGTAGCAATAAGTTTGACACTGGAACATGGTCGGGAGGAGAAAAAGGCTTTCTTATATCATGGACGGCTGCCTATATGTTGTGCTTATGAATATATACAAACAAATATAGCACGTGGATATAGTTACGCGATGCGCATATCACTACATATGCTATACGTTGCTTCAATCAGCACACTGGAAAGCAATCAAAACGCTGCATCTCACTGCCGAGCTAAACATGTTATATCTGCTAGGTATTTATATTTATTTGGGTATGTACAAAAGTTGCTTCCTACTTGGCATTCTTCGTATTAGTTTGGACTAGTGATGCGATGTTAGGCGATGATGGTACGTAGCTTCCTTCAGACCAAGCATTGTTGAGGCCCCTTTTTTGCCCCTTATCTTTATTTCAGACGCAGTGTCAATCCTTTTCACTCTTGAAAGAGATGGACGAATGCTCACCAGTATCAGTTTGTATTATGCCGCACGCTTTCCTATCTGCGAATTATTATGAACTATGAGCTCATATTTTTGCTCCCGGAGGTCAACACACCATTATAAGAAGGAGAAGATGTGTAACTTGAAGTTTCTTCATGAACTAGCCGTATATTCTCGTCCGTCTGTTTGCAAGTAAACTCCACTTGAAATCAGCTATTATAAGAGTTAATTTCAATAGAACCTATTCTTACACCAAGTTACACTTACTGCTACATTTACCATAAGCCGATTATGAACCCTGTAATGCCAAGTGCTTTAAGTCATGAACTAGGTTTTGATTTTTGTTAAAGTTTGTTAAGATAAGTACTGACTGTCTTGTACATCAAGTTCCAATATAACAATGAATACATAGACGACTAGGTCACCTAAATTCATTACATATTGACTTTAATATTACCATATTACATATTTGGCTGGTAATGTATTGTGTGTACATTAGCCTCAAAAGCATAGAACGTTCAGAATATAATAAATCAGTTTTCAAAAAAAGTTCTTCACGAACCTTTTTTTCAATTTTCAGAGTTTATCTTTTACACAGACAAGTAGTGTTATTCAATCCCAATGCCTTGCTTCCGTTCTTTTCATAGACTAGTTTGAATGAGTTTATTACAGCACATTATATCTGGCGAGATGCGATATGCAGCATAAGGGAAGTGGCAGAATTCAGTTGTGCTGAGTAGCCGGACTATGTGTTTTGGTGGAGGGATTGGCTGACGGAGAAGACAACGAGACTTAATTAGCGGAAAAGTAGTGAATGTCTCATAAGAGATTGAAGTGGATGAAGATTGGGTAGCAGATGAGATGGAGAAGTGTACGAAGAAGAAAGAGAGCGAAGAAAATGATGATGAAGAGAAGGGAGTCAAAGTTCTATCAGAAATGAAATTCTCGTCTCGGAAGAAAGTAGAAAAAAAGTTTTGTAGTTTTGTAACCTTCGCCTCCTTCTTACTACTACTGCCAGAAGTACGGTCTGCAGTAGGGGCAGTGTTGGTGGTGGTAGTAGTAGTAGTAGGGGGAAAGTCTGTTTGATTTTGTTCCTTTTGTTATTTGTTGATACCACATACTTGTTTGATGGGTGGAAGAGCGACTTTCTACAGCTTGCTATCATCATCACCGCCGCCACCACTGCTGCCCTTCTGTAATTCCAAAAAAGGAAAAATTGTGCCATGGGAATAAGCGGTGCTTACGAAGACGCTGCTGTTGCTGCTTTTTGATGTACTGCCAGTACCGCTGCCTCTTGCACCAGATTTTCTTCTTCTTCTTTTGCTGATCCACATTCGTCAGATTATACAACACACACAGCAGAAAACTCAATACATGTGGCTTGAAAGACTGTGCTAAATTCAACTGTTTACAGTGAATTGTCAGCACTTACATACTCTATAAGTGTGTTCATAATAGACGAACTCATATTCCAAATAGCGCATTACTTACATTGCTACTCAAACGAGCAAAGTTTGTGCAGAAAATGAAACATGAAATGAATACATTTGCTTTAACTTATATAATGGATAGCACGCAATTCGGAGAATAGTATCATCCTTTAATCTGATTTAAGCAAAAAGAGTCCCATTTATTTACTGATGGACTGATTAACTAATAAGGAGCACTTATTTATGGCTTACACAAAAATATGTCGCAATAATGAAATTACTTCGCTTCGGTGCCTCATGCATTTCAATTTGAAAAAAAGTTTCCCACCAGACATTATGGGCGTTTGTGATGGAGCAGTAGACTAAAAGCGAACTGTACTTAAGTATTTATTTCAATGGAAATTCTTGCTGACATGTATAATCCAATGAATTGAAAAAAGAAGAATCGGAATAGGATTGCTGACTAGATTACTTTTAGCAGGGAATTCAGTTCTAATAGCAAAACTTTTGATACAAGATACAAGCGATGAGATAACATGAGATGCCACTTTACCACTCAATGAACAAAAATCCAACACTCCTCTTCTGCTCGTTCCTAAATACAAGCAGAGATTGCCGACGCTGTACTCGATTCACCATTCGGCTAAAGTACTACTTATCTTCATCGTCTTCATTCATCATACATGTGTAGATTGTCTACTTATGATGATGACTTCCGTCTCTTCTACACTTTAATACAATATATAGGAGAAGGAAAATGGGTTTGATGTAATACATTGGAAGAAAATAATTTCTAAAGTGAAGAAAGAACCATCTCCACTGTTGCACTCTCTTCTACCCTTGTTGTTCATAATTTATAGCTGTGTTGCAGCATTGTAAAATGTCTCTGCTGTTGTCAGCCAGTTTTCTCCAACATTTTTTTTTTGCTGCCGAGTCACTGGACACGTTATCCGTCTTGGGGAACTGAACAGCCAGCTACAGCGCTTTTACTTTTTACGCCTTCCCATGCTTGCTTTCATGCCCGTGACTCTGTCTGTTTCTGGTGTAACAACAAGTGGAAATTCCCCTAACTGGATATTTTGGTCACTTGAACATTCCACACACGTGGTAAAAAATAGTGGAAAGCGTTTGTGGTGGTGGCTGCGCGTTACTTATAACTTATAGGCAGCCGTTTCAATTAAAAAGTATTTTACTATGTGGCAACTTCCTTGCGTAATAAGGCATATAGGTATTTATATGTGTACTTCTGAATGAGCCAGTTTATAAAAAAACTAAGTTGCGACTCCCTCAAGCCCATTTACCACGCAGAGTGAGAGAGGGAGAGAGAGAGTTAACTACAAAATCTAAAAAAGTGCAGTGAGAAGAATTCAGAGAAAAGAGAAAGATTCCAGAAAAATGCAGACGTACTAAACTTGGTTAGCAGCGAAGTTAACCGTGAGGACGAGCAAGGACGAAAGTATCTTATCGTGGAGGGAAATGAAAGAGATAGATAGAAAGAAAATGTGAAAAGGGAGAGAGAGAGTGTACAATGTTCTCATTGTTCCTCTTCATATCTCTTTCTCAAGAAAGACGAAAAAACAGACTTTTCTTTCTTCAATGCTTCCTTGCATTTTTTTGTAAAGTGAAATGGATTGTATGTTGTGTATGTGTGTGTGTGTGGGTTTTCCTCATTTCTCGCTCACATTCTCTCTGTCTCTCTTTCTGGGTTCTCCCCAATATCCTAATCCCGTTTGGAACATTAATCTTTGTAATCCAATTTTGAATAAAATAAAATTTGAAATGTATATGAAGATTGGCTTTCAATAGAAAGCTTTTAAATTCGAATGTCACTACTCACCGTCTTTCCAAGCCTTTATCTTTTTCTTCCTCCAAGCCTGCCATTAGTTTGGGTTTCAGCAAGGCAGGCTTTTGTATGCATATTATTACGAAAAATGTTGAAGTTGGTTCTTTATAAAAAAGTTAACTTGGTATACTATATACATCCTTAGTGCGCACTACCAAAAATCTGAATATCTGCATACTTTTGTTCATCTACATTTTCACAAATTAGTTTTTTTCTTTAGAATCGGATTATGCATCGCGACCATCATCCTTATCATCGTGATTCTGCTATTTTCCTATTTTAGAACTGCTGGAGGCAAGGAATTTGCCATAGTTTTCTAAAAAATATATAAGAAAAATTTTGTAGTCTAGAAAAGTGTGGTCGAAAAAGTATGTTAATTTTATTTGAAAATATTAATGGAATATTTTTGTTCAAGATTTTTGTTTGTGTTTTAGGTTTAGAGACATGCTTGTGTGGAAGCAGCTTATTAAATTGCATAGTTTCATTAATATTACACTTTTGTTATAATCCAAATTTATACAGTGGGGAAACACATTTTTTCGTTTCCCGTGAAATCACATTATAGGATTCATGCATCACTGTATTGAAATTTGGTATATAACAATGTGGTTATCTCGAGTCATTCTCTCAACCTCAACACAGACAGAAGTTACTCTCCACTTATGTATGTAATTTCCCTTTCTGGTAACATCTTTGTATTCACATAAATACAAACTAAAAAAATGTCAAATTCTCCGTACAATGTGCAGTTGTTACACAGATCACAATCTATAACAGATCGGAGCAAAAATATACTAGCTGCATTAAAGTTATTGCAATACATCGCAGCGCATGTAAATCTGTTAATCAACATATGGTGCAGCAGCAATGAACAAGTGTCTTGCATTTCTAATACTAAAAAATAAATATTCAGTAGACTCGACCAATGAGTATCCGCACGGTCACTTGTTAATGCCATTCTGGCACTCTTGCTGTAATTGCACTTGGTTGAACAATTTTTTTGGGGTGGGGAAATCTGATTGAAAGAGAGCTAACCATTAACCAAAACACACGACATAAATGAAGCTGAGTAATGAAATGTGTCTGAAAGAATGCATCACGGTTTTATGTATTAATATTGAACACACTCCATAATATGTAGATGAGCAAGTGTTCAATCCTTTCGAATAAATAATCTGGAGGTTTTAGTTAGCTTACGCATTACGAGTGTCCATAAGGGCAAAAAGTAAAAAAAAAATAAGACGGCTAAAAACATATACATTTAAAATGATGGCATGTCGTCACATAGTCAAAATGTCAGATTGGCAAGATGAAAAATTTGAAAATATTTACCTTAATGTATTTCAAAAGTCTTTCAAATGTCAATATTGCCAAATTGTCTTTCAACTGTCTTCTTAATACGTATTCTGCAATGTTTCAGTCAGCCGAATGTAGGCCAACCGTGAAAATGGTCGCCGCGCAAAAAATCTGGATATACGTGGCACATCAGAGAATAGTGAACGGCTCGAATTATGATTATTGTGCAGTAGAGAAGTTTGGAATTCGGCTATGCTAGGTGCATTTACTTTCAGTTTTTGTCTATCTTGATTGTGTCAGTGAAGATCGTACGTTTTGGGAATGTGGTGGTTGACTATTTAACGTGGAGTCGTATGAGTTTCCGAACAGGAGACGTACTCGAGACTTTTTTCATTCTTTGTAGCGGGCACTGTGTAGTGGCACCAGCAGTCTTTTTTTATTTCCTTCTTGTTCTCTCTTTCTCTCTCTCTGTCTTTCTCTTTTCTTATCCACGTTTCTCTCGGCGTCTTTGTAACCGTCCGTCCGGAGCTGGAAACAAGCTGACATTTTTTCTCTCTATTTTCGTTTTCTTTACTTTTGTATTTTTCTCCTCACATATCTTTTGGTCTTTATATATTATACTTTTCTTCTGTCCCTGCTTCAACTATTAACAACTATATACTGTATTTTTCTACCGACTCTGTTCTTTTCTTTCGAGTTGTGTCAGAACTAACTACCGTGGTGGGACCAACCCGGTTGCATTAGATGAGTCCCTTTAGAAAAGAAGGACTGAAAGAAAGGTTAGCCGATATAAAAGAAGAGAACGGAAGGAGGCACGCTCATATATACATACATATATACTAGCGTAATGTATGTACAACTGCTTGCACTTTCATAAGAATACGCACGCACAGACAACAACTGATCAGCTCGTTGTATATAAAACCAGATTGTATTCTATGTACATGTTTGTCAGTTCAGAAGAATTCCAAAAATATAGCATAATTATTGTTGACATCATTGCAACAATAATGGGTATGCATTTCTGGATGAGGAAATATTTCGCTATCCATGCCCATTATTATAAAAGTACCTAACATACCTTGCTGTTCAACCGTCTCTACCTGAACAATATTTCATCATCGTGTTTGTAACGTGATGCATCACGTCATTCATTTGAAAGGTTGCGACAGGTTTAGAATTTGAAAATGTTCAATTTGTCCATATCTACTTTGATTTTCCTTTTGAATGAATTGTCATTAATGTGCGATATCACTGCACATTCGTGGTGATTCTAGAGGGAAGAACTCAGGTAGATACATATGCATCTGAGAATTTGACTTCACAGTAGATACACTTCGTTTCTCTCAGCAATACAGGATTAATGTTTAAAATTACGTCATACCTACCTCCCTTTCCTGACAGGTAAATGTTGAATAGTTGCTGAGAGACTGGAAAACGAATGCATTTTTGCCCGTATCACATTTGTTTCCACACTATAAACGTCAATGTATGTATGTATATTTTTCCATTCAATGAAGTTTACATTCAGCCTTCCATAACGAAGAGAGTATCCCAACGAAGCATTTTATTAATGTTTTATACAATTCATCGATAACTAACTACGATTTGACTACTTTTAAAGTGAAAGGAAAAAATAAGAAAACGGCTTGGGCTGTTATAGGCGCTGAATAAACGAAGTGGTTCTGAAGTGCATACAATGAATAGGCGGGTTATATAGGCATATCTACGTTCCAGATACAATCTATACAATAATAGAGAGAACTTCAAGAAAAGAGATAAATAGGAAGTCAAGAAAACCAAGAACAGAGGCTTGACTTGTGTGAAAGAATGAATGCAGACAAGGTAAGCAGGAAAGAAAAAGTGAAAGCAAGACGAAGCGAAGAACCCAAAGAGAGAGAGAGAGAGGAGATACAGCGAGAAATAAAAATGGGAAGGTTGGAGAGGAAAGTAAAAGAAGTATAGGTGGTGCAAGTTGGAGGATGAAGGATCCTTGTCTATCACATGTATAAACGCGTGTCTAAATCAAAGAGCATACCTATGATCAACTCAAGCAGCATCTCCTCCCTTCTCTCACTTGCCCACCTAATATTAGTAATACATCTAATAATGATAATATTAGTTCATTTGGTCCTACCATGAATTCTCGTTTGAGAAACGGCAAAAAAATAATGCCGAGTGGAGTTTTTCTATCTATACGATGATCTACTTGTTAACATAAGGGACCGCTAACATCATTTCCAGTCCATAGTTTAGTAATATTTTGTTTGTATCTGACCCTGAATTGTTGTTACCTAAATACACTTCCAGAAGAAGAATATTGTGACTTGTATGGAAGAGAGATATACACTGTTCATCCTTCTCATAATACGCATGTTCAATATTGTATATCTTATTACTTCGGAAGAATTTTGCAAGTTGTGCAAAAATGCTTGTATGACTTATATTGGGGTAGAAATAGTTTCTCTGCAAAGAAACTTTGGCACATTTAAATAGTACACATTTTTTTATTATACTTGAGGCGGTGTACGTAATATTCAAAATACTTGAGCACATATAATACATATATTAAGCCAGCGCGTCTATTTTCTATCGGATTAACTGTTACATTGGATTTATACAATGGGTAGGAACAATAAAAGCGTTGTAGCCAGCATCATTCATTCTCTTCATCGTCGGATCAACTTTTTTCTTCTTGTTCTTTATATTTTTTCTATTTCCTCCGTTACGTCGTCCTCGTCATCATCTTCATATCGTCTATTGTGCTTACATTGCTATAGTTCACCATGAAATACTCATTACGACTAACAGCCTTTACCCTTCCATGATATCTTTATATTGTTGTGATCTGACTTTGGATCTTGTTGTATACTGCTGTGTGTGCTTGTGAAGTACACAGAATTCCTCTCTGAGCTGCTACTAGATTGATATCTTTATGGATGCTCCATTTCGTACATCTGTGAGAAAGGCGAACAATATCATGTGGGGAAAGATATTATGCATTTATCCTTTTTTGTGGTTTTATTTTTTCTTTCTATATAAAAAACTGTTTCATATGCTAGAGAAAAAATGTGTTTGAGCAGAAGAGCGTGCACTTTCGTGGAAATTGTTATTGAATACTTTATACAGTTGCTGTTGTTGCTGCTGTGCTGATACTGCTTTCCCTTTTTCGATTTGTTCATCTTTTTATGTTGGAAATGATTTCATGCTGAGTATATTACATTTCGTAGTAAAAGCGTACTACAGCACTTTAGTGGAAGAAGAAGCAACCTTTATAGACAAAAACTGCATTGAATCTTTAGAGCAGGTCTGCTACATATATTTATGTATCAAGTATCAAGATAAGTTTTTGGTAGCACTTTGTCTGGGTTGAACAACTTTTCGGAAAGACAATATTTTCTACATTTTTCCAAGTTTGCAAGTTGTGCAAATCTGTATGAGCTCAAACCTCGTATAGACATGAGCTGTATATAGATTGTGTCGTGTAAATAGTTCGTACTGTATACGTTTAGTTTATGCTGGGGCAATATGATAATGCCGATACATTTACTATTCACGCAATTCTAATGCTGAGAACATGAATTTTGTTCATCCTTGTGTTTCCACCACCAGCCAACCAACTGACACAAGTTCATTTTACGTCCGCTTAAAGTATAATTTTCTGAGGATTGCAGAAAATATGGCAGGGCTGGCAGGTACCTACCTTTACATTTTTCTCTTGTTAAAAATAAATGCGACAAGAATGTAAGTCAGTTTCCGCAGGTGTCATGTAAATTTAGCCGAAACGTGATTGAGAAAAGATAGCAAGGAGCAGCGGCAGCAGCCAACAAGCTTATTTTTAAGCTGTCCCATCTAAATATTACATTGTTATACATTGCCGAGGCTATAAATTTATAAGAAGAAGAATACACCACAATTTTAAATGTAAATGGCCCAACTAGAGTTGTGGTTAAAATGAAGGCTCGAGATACGGCACCTTGTGGAAAGAGAGAAAAAATTGTTTTTTACAAAGCATGCAACTATGTAAAAGCGATATTCATTCACCATTCTTGTTATTATAGGATTTTAAATTTTTTTTTGCAATGCGGACTACTATTTTTGGTAGTAGTTCAGTGGTGGTAGTGATGTGGTACAGGAAGACATAACTTGAAAGGAAAGAATGGAGGAATTCGTTTTTAGTACGCTGCTGAAAGCGTACATATCAGCATCAGTCCACTTAGCCCATAATATTTCCCATCTCGCCTCAGTTATATTACATAATATGAAATGGAAAACAGAAATATGATAACGAACGAAGACGTAATGCATACATAATCATGGTGAAGTACCTTGGTCTGTCTGACTGGCTGACTGAGTGAATATGTGTGTGCATTACTGCCATACTAACCAACTTACACACGAATCCACACTCAGACCATTATTCCTTCTACCAGTCGCCATCATCATTTCTCAATGCTCGGCTCTTGAAATGCATGCATCTTCTTCTTCTCTTCCTCTTTTTCTTCTGCTTCTGCTATTTCTTGTTCATCCGCCTGCACTGAACACACAGTTTGCTCCGACGATTAAACTTTCCTTCTGCTGCTGCAATATATAGTTTTTCCACTTTTCCGTTTGCTTTCCTTTTTTCCCTTTCCCTTCCTTTGCTTTCTAAACCTGCGGCTCTCTCAACCACATCAGAATATTCAGAATCGATGGATGGTGAAAGGTTTTCCTTTTCCATCCCGGCCTTTTTTTCCTCTCTCTCTCTCACACACTCTCTCTCTCTCTCTCCTTTTCATACTTCGTGCTGGATGTAAATGATGTTCCTTTTTCAAGTATGCCATTTCACCACGATCATGCAAGTTATTATTTTTATTTTTGATTGGAACAATGCTCTAACTTGGTAGCATATGATAATATAAAATGAAATGAACGAACATAATATCCAACAGGCACATGATCCATACATATATACATTTTAAAATGGTTTCCAGTTTTGTATTAAATAAAATGCTGAAAACATTTAATATAAGCATGTGAGTGACGTAGATCAGAGTCGTTTTACAATGTAAGCTTTCTTGCCACAGAAACAACTTTTGTGCTCAACGTCCTTCTTCTCCTTTCCTCACATTTCACGAAAACTAGTTTGATGCATGCATGGAAAACTGCCATTACCTTGTTTTGTATCGTGCAGTTGTTCAACCCCAGCAAATAATAAAGTCTGTTCAGCGGCAGTACACAAGTAGCGTATGCTACTCTTTTGTCATTGCAAAATTACTTCAACATTTAATATAAGGGCGAATGAAGAATGGATTATTATGAGAGTATACATAGTCCAAAGATAATATAAAGCATAGAATGTGGTTCTTATATTCCTCCGAGAAACCCCTTACGGCATACGAAGAACACCTTCTCACTGTATCGGGGCGACACACAGAAATAACAAAACCATGAAGTATGTAGCTTAATAAATACAACATACCAACAGTCAAAAAGGACCAGTTCCAACATTGAATAAAGGACTTGAAAAACGTACAACAAGAGCAACATCCAGCTTCACAAGAAAATCTGTTCTCATCTATGCTGGTCGCAGCCATAGGAAGAGCGATAACAGAAACTATTCATATAAAAATATGTTTTCACCATAACTATCTTTGGTATATAGGAATCTAGCTAAAAAAACCTAGCAAGTCCTGCTGGCTCATCGTATAAGTTAAAAGCTGAATGTTTCGAAATCAGTGTGCATGTTCCGTTCTTTCATTCATTCGCTGAGGCAGTATAAGCCTTTAAAATACTGGAATGTGCAGAGGCAAGCAGTTTTTGTCAGATTTCTGGAATTGGAATGGAGGACAGATTTCAGGATGAAATGTACAACTCACAAATCAGCTCGATGTTGAAATGAGTGAAATTTCGGGAAAATATATATTTATACGGATGAACTGCTATTACTGTTTATTGCTTTTATTATTAATACTGTGTAGTCTTAGTAGATTATGGACAATGGGGAGAAGAATAAACATTTAAGTTGTATGACCGTCTATATGCATATACATTCGTATTCAGTCATTTGGTAAAATTACGCTGGTCATATAGTAAATGTATATTTTAGTTACAACGATACAGATGTGTCATTTGGAAGTCTCATGTAAATATGCCCGAATGAGTTCACACGACATGCTTTTCATTCATCAAATAAAAAACGCTCACCCCATTTTATTAAAATAGGCAGAAAGGGAAGAGATAGAAAAATAACATAAGAGAAAAAAAGGAAAATGAAGTCATATACTTGACTCTGTGTTAGTTCTCAAAACTATTTAATAATAATCTCCTCCTCTTGAACAATAGCTCACCCGTAGATCCGACCTAGTGACTGTTTAACACTACGAGCATTCCACGTAAACATTTACTACGAATGAAGGCACACACTTTCCGTAGTGACTAGTGACATTGTTGGGAGAGAAAAAAGGAATTCGTTTGATGGCCACCAATTCCTGTTCTTCATGGTTGGATACTTTTTTGCATATATATTTTCGGAATCAATTTCTACCCCGGCTATAAAAACCAAATAAACTCAGCAGCCATCTTCTAAATACTTACACTCTGCCGTTGTATTTTTTCAGCTTGAGTGGGAAAAGACAAAAATCAAAATATGATCTGAACCCCAGCTGGTTGAGTATATGTATGTGGGCTATATTTTTGAAAGTTTCACTGTATCAAGCACATTTACTTCCTCTGAAGGGAGTAGCAAAGTTTCTCGCTTTCGCATTGTTTTTGAAACACACGAACAAACAAGACTGTAAGTGAAACTATAGGAATAAATTTGGGAATGCGTCTTTTTTGTACTAGGCGTTTGTGGTTGTGTCATGTCATCATGAACATCGTCGTCGTCGTGATCGTCGTCATACAGCACAGCAGCATCATCGAAGCCATAAGGCCAGAGTAATTCACACAATAGCTTTGTTGTTTTTGAGCAGTGAAGCTAGAGACACTAACCCACCCAAACTGTCTACAATATATACAATATCTGGATGAATATTTATGAAACGAGGCGTACAAAAAACTGGCAAAGTAATTCATGCATAGAGTAAAATGGTTAAAGAGAATGGTCCCATCGCCACAATTCTATATTATGTGATGATAATGATGATAAGACGTTTTTCGTCCCTGTTCCACGAGAATTGTCGTGAGCGATTTTAGGACAATGAAAGTTGAGCAGAAAGAGAGAGATAGGCACGGAGAGAGGGAGATTGAATGAACGAGGAAAGCAGAAAGATGTAGGTATTATCTAAATAGGGAAGGAGATATACGGCAAGATAATAGTAATGGCTGTTCTGGTGATAGCTTAAGTTTTTCCCTTCCCAACTACACAGATATTTCTCATCATACCAAATTAGGTTGACAAAACATACGTTGTTTTCCCTTTCCCCAGTCAATAAAATATATCTCTACAAATTCTACACATTTTCTTGTCTGATCAACGCATAAATGTATCACATGTTTTTTCCGATTTTTATATCTGTGTGAGAAATTCACCTGAAGGACAGAGTATTTATGAAGGAAAAAGCAAAAAGCCCATAAAATCAACTTTTTCTTTGGAATGTAATATGTATGTAATGCATGGACAAGTTTAATAGAAGTTAATGTGTTTTATACATAATATGTGCCCCTGCCAATATTCTCGGTTTGATGTATGAATTGGTGTATTAACTGCCTGTTCCCAGCAACGGTGGTATTATTGTAAGTAACTAACTAAATGAGTAAGTACATTTTTTGAGAAGGAGAAAACGAGAGGGCTGTGAAAACGACATCAAGTAACTTATGATAGGAGACAGTCACACAGACACACACTCGCTTGTTTCCTTTTCGATGAAGTGAAAAACAAGAATAGAAACTGGTGCCTGTGTTGTCATCTAAAATTGTAATAATACAATTATCAACAAATCCTTCAGAGGAATTCATGTCATGAGAAAGTATGAAATTCCAGAGAATGAGCAATTAATTTATATTGGATTGGGATTTAAGAGGGAAGTAGTTGATGACGACAACTACGACGATGACTCCGAAGGAATTGCAAAGCGCTAAACTTTTCCCCTCCGTTCTCTCCGTAAGCTATGGAAGCAGTAGTAGTAGTAGCAGTAGCAGCGTGATCATGAAAAAGACAAGGGACGAACACGGTAATGATGATGACTATGACAATGCTGATGAAGATGAAAAATATTGAGCATGAGAAAAAGGTATTCTTTTTAAGAAGGAAAAGAAATAAAAGAGCGCCAAGAAGGAGATTGTATATACGTTTTCTCATTTTCCACATATGCATGTATCCTATTCTTATATTCATTATTACACAACAGTGTGTCTGTGTTTGCTGGTATACATGGTTATAGATGCATACACGATGATAAATGTAAAGTTTCTCGAGTTGCAGTTGGCACTAGTGCTGCTTCCAACAAAACTACATTGGTATGTCTGCAATTTACAGCGAAGCTATTCTTATTCTATTATTCTTGTGTGGGGATCTGGTAGTAGTACATTTTCTGATGGAATAATATGACTTGTCCTTATACTCCATTCGTACCCTTTTCTCTCTCTCTCTCTCTCTTTCTTTCTCTCGCGCTCAGTATCATATATCTCTGTTTTCCAAGTCAGCCTTTTTCTGTTGGTCGTAGTGAAAGAAGTGGTAGGAAAGGAGTGAAGAGAAACTGGAAGGTACGTCTTAATGTTTTTGTACATGCTTTTTCTTCCTCTTCTTCTTCGTCGTCGTCGTCTTCTTCTTCTGTTAAGTACGTATAGTGAGCGGTCCTGAAATCAAATTATCAAATGAGAAGTTATGGGACAGAAGAGGAAAGTTTTCTCTCCTAAAAAGGAAGACATGAAAGGGATGTGTGAAAACGAATGCAGAGAATTTTGAGCAGTTGTCCTTACTCACTCCCTCTCCGCTGGAAAGATATTTACGATAATTGTTCACAAATGCAAGACGCCTTATATTTCTCTCTACTACTTCGTCTTCTTCGTTCTCTTGTCCTGCCTGCTCCTGATGTACAGTAGGACGACTCTCTGCTGCCACACTAAAGTACTATTTTCTCCTTTCTCTCCTTTCTTGTCTTCTGCCATTCTTCCATCCAGGACTATTACATCTTTTCCCTTTATCACCACAGCTCTGGCTCTGACTCGCGTGCTACGTCAGTATTGCTGAGAAGTACGTCAAACAAGTCTAGAAGGAAGAAAGCAAGTCTCTGCATTCTCCTGCTCACGTTCCACACAAAAAGCAAACTGCACCCAACAATATTTTTCCTCCTTTTTTCCTCTATTTAACATACACATATACATCCATACATGTGAGAATACAATGGAATTGGCTGCCAGAGCAGAAATAATTTTGTAAGAATTCGAAAACCGGATCAGCAGTAGAACGAGTAACAGTATCCGTAATAATGGTGGTAAAATTCAGACGAAGAAAACGAAGATGGAGATGGCAGAGAAAGAGAAAGCGAATTATAATATTAGGAGTATTATTATGTAAGCCGTATAGTGAGAACTTTTATAGCCACCCCACCACGAGCACCAGTGCCAGTGTAATACAGGCAGTTGAAAGATTTAGCTCAGCCACACGCTTCAAGCGTGTGTATGTATTTACTTCTGCACCACAAATCTGTCTCTCTGGTGCAGATAGGATATGCCAGGCGTATACCTAGGGCGGGTTTAAAATTAGTAGGGAAAATGATACATCTCCACAGTAGTACGAGCACCAGAGAAGGAGAAAGATGCTGAGCCATGTCAGCTTTTACCACTAGCACACATACAGAAAGTGGTGGGTGTGCTACAATGAGTCTATTTTAAGAATTGTTACTTATCTTGTGCGATAGGAGACTCTTCTTTTCCTCCTTTTCTTCTTTTGTGAACCTTTCATGACTGACAAGACTATAGACACTTATACTTTTACCAGCGACTCCACACTGGTATTTTGCTATTATACCTACATGCTATACTCTGCACTTATGTCATTAGCTTTGAAGTTCCTTCTCGTCCTCCACTCTTCTTCATAAACCAAGAGACTTTTGGAAGAATAATAATGTAATTAATCAAATACATCTCCGCGTATTTGCATATATTATATTTATTTAATTTCCGTTGCTCGAATCTCGAGTGCCGTATTCCAAAATTACTTAATGGATGGTCGGTAGCTCTACTGAATGAGTGAATAAAAAACAATTTCCTCCACTGCAAAACATTTTTATACTAGTTTGTTGCTTATTTTTTGTCCTTTTTTCTTGCTAAAATTTAATAATTTTCTGCACACTGTACTGTCGTGCCGATACGAGCAAAAAATATGAAAGACTTGCTTTTTTATCGATTTTCTTTGTTTCTTTTTATTTGAAGGCGTACCTTAATCGCAACTTTGTTTTATTGTGTTATTAAAATGCTCCCTTTTCCACACTCCCGAAATTTAATGATGAACCCATAAATTAAAATTTACTGCGCGGTGAACGTTCTGGCTGCAAAGTAGGCCGTCATTCGTGCAACGAATCTGAAACAGCAGTACATCAACAGTAGACCGTATCCGGCTACACAGGTCAATTTTTTATGTAAAAATTATACTTATGTCTTGAATGTGTTAAAAATAAATAGAGGAAGCTAATAAAAATTTTATATTCTTTCCGTGCCCACTCAATATATTTGTTTTGCAATTTTCCCTTGCATTTTGCACAAGTAAAGTCAACAAACAGTAATATTTTATTGCGTGCATCCTCGTCAACACCATACCCGACCGTTATATCAATTTCATGAACACCCAACAAGAAATTCAAGTATTTAAACTTACACTTCGCAAATGAGGAACACAATGAGGACGGGACAAGTTCACTCCCGGGTTCCTCTGTAAAGAATATCTTCAATAGCTTTGTCGATTATAAACTTTGTAAGGAGAGGGGTGGAGGAGAGTGATTTGGGTTCATTAAGCAACTCTCGTCACTCCCACTTTCGTGTTGCTACGTTTGTGACCAAATGGTGCTGCTGCTGGTCTTACACCGTTTTGTTCCATTCAACTAGGTTGTAGGTAGGAGTAAACATATTATATAAACTAATTTAGGAACACCCGTGAACGGGTAATTAGTTCTGTAACGGTGACCATAAAATACAAAATGATGTTGCTCATTACCATTAATTCCCCCTTCTTGCCCTCAGGGAAAATGTGACGCTTCCGATATATAATTTGTTGAATATTGTTATCTTTGCCATTGCTTTCCGGATGTACCGTTGAATGTCGCAGTTTACCATGACAAAACTTTCTCCCGTGCCTAAGAAACATGGCACATCTAGAAAGTTTTGAGATCTAGTTATTTTCTTGAGCATATTGTTATTGCTAACATGACATAGTCAAAGTCAGAGTAGTGTTTAGGATATGTAAAGAATGGCACTGCTTCCCGCATTTCAAAGGCAGCAAAAACTCATTAACTTACAAGAAAAAATTTTCAATCGTATTTTTTCAAGACTTTACGTTATGGTAATCGGTATTTGCGATTTGGAACGCAATCTCAATTCGTGTATCTATATCTTTCTATCTATTGCATTTAATACCGTTTCCCGAATAAATGCATTTTTAAACTGGAGAAAATTGTTTACCAAAGCACTATCAGGGCATGGATAGTTCAACGCCAAATTCAATTTATTATATTATTTATAACGAGTTCCTCCAATTTAACGTGACCACACTGTCCAAACAACACCGTTGGTACTTTGACCTTGCTTTTTTCAATGTCGTTACCACACATTAACAACAAGTGAGAGCAAGAACAGGAAGCAGTAGAGTACACTACTGCAAGCTTAAAGAAGTCAAACTTCCTTCCACTCTAGCTAGCACGAGACAGTCCAGTCTCCTCGACTATTACGCTATATCATCGAAACAATTTATTGCCGTCCTTATACTCTATTATTATGAATAATATCAGAGTAAGTTGGTATCACAGAACGATTGCATGTGGTATCATTATGTGTAGTGCCTTTTTTCAATGTTGAGTAAATGACCGGTGACCAAAACACTGCTTCTCCCGAAAAGGTCTTGCTCATTTATTTAAGTTCTCTCCTCTCCTACTTTTCACTTATGCAATTTAGCGTTATGATATTGCTGTTGCAGTAAAGACTCATTCCCTTTAGTTTTACACGATAATCGTCGGTAATCTCATAAATGGTATGTTCAGGATCCACAATCTTAGTCTTTCCATCTGTTTCATTTTTTATGAAACGGGAAATCACAAATATTATTGGCAATGTAGAACAGTTTTTTTTGCTCTTCTAAGTATTCAATAGAAGAAACTTGTTGTTGCCAGTTAGAGCCTTCCATTTTCACCAAGCACCAGAGTTGTTTTCAGTCAGTCAAGCGGCAAGAGATCGTCCTTGTGTGCAAGCGCTAAGTACATAATGCGGTAGTTTTACTCTTACAAACTTGTATGTTAGCTCTACTTAAATCCCCTATAAAAAGTGTGTTATGAAAACGGAAGGAATGGAGATCCCTAGTTTATAGAATCTGCATAACTTGTGAATGGTACATACACGTACAATGAATCATGGTACTTACCATTTCCATTTTTCAGTAGTAAAATATTCACTATAAATAAAATAAATGTTGGGCATGAGCATATGCAAAGATCCCAGAGTTATTCCAAGGCATCGCCTCGCCGAATGATTGCTCAACAGTGCTTTTACTATCACCTCAAACATAAGACACGATTTTTTCTGATTCCTCAATGTCACCAACATATGAGCTAGATCAATTTTTGGAAGCGAGATCGTACTAGTTTTGGCAAATCACTGGACTCACATCTGGAAATATAATTCACGGCAGTAATTTTTTATAACAACAACATTCATGTTTCAGTGTACAAACAAAGCACAACAGGCACATCTTTTTTCTACTGCTTGCGTAATACCTTCAATAAATAATAACGAACACGTATGTCTAAAATTATGTCGTAAATTTAACTGGGTACTTCATATTAAAAAGCCAACTCAAATTATGAACTAATAGGTATGGGAATGGTATAAAAATTGATAATGTATGCGAGTAATCACGTACATTCAAATTTGTATTACCGCGGTGCTTTAAAACGAAGTGCTGAAATTACATCTTTACTACACTTATCCATTCTCAGAATCCGTTTATTTATTTTCAACATTTCATCAACTGTAGGGTGCATTCACATTTGAATTCATGTTGTATTTTAAATATGAACATTTGCAATGCATTTAAAGACACTTTCACATACGGTAAAAATGTAAAAAGTCTAAAATGGTAGTGATTCATTATATTATAATTATATGAACTATTTGCAAACGGCATGGATGGGTTATTACTACATAACAGAAAAGGGACAGCCAATTTATGTTCCGTCTGAAATTTGCATACAGTATTCAACCGCGAAATTTTATAGGTCCACTCCCAACAATTTCTGAGTAGGGAAAATTACGTTTTCTAAAATTACACACATAGGTATGTATGAATGTATATATGTACTTATGTATCTGTCTGTCTCTAATGCGTGGGCATATTTTGTATCATATTACATTCATATGTATATGTTATATATATGCGTTCTTATTGCAAGATTTCCAGCGAATCTACGTAGGACGCTTTTGCAAAGCATACTTGCAAGTTTTCATCTAATTTTTTTTTCATTTTAAGCAGATAAAATAAAACGAGAAGTTCGTATTCTATTGTGAGGGAAGAAACTTGAAGCAAAAGAAGTGTGAGCGATTGGGCGAACGAGTAGCTTGCTCTATTCGTCTGATTAAACCACTTACATAAACACAATAAGTTTCTTTCGAGCTTCTTTTAATGTTTTGTAGGAATGGCAACTTGTCTACTGTAAGTGTAAATAAATAACTTGAAGCTGCTATAATGCTACATGTATTTTTCGCTTCTTTCTAAAAATTCCATACAATGCTAATTTTAACGTAAGCACTTGACGATTTAATTCATTATGCAAAGAAAATTAGATTTCATGAACAATGTTGTTGGGAATATATGGTGGGAGAGTGGGAGGAGGAAAGAGGTAGCTACAGAGAACTATGTGTTGTTTAAAGCAGTTGTTTGAATGAATGGCATTTCTCCGTTCCTACTAGAATTAGCATTACCTTTCTTTTCCGGACAGAAGTAGGCATGATTCACAAAACCAACGGAAAAATGGTACTCGAGTTGGTGGATAACTGTACTGTTGTTGTTTTTACAACTACCCCAATGGTTGCCAGCTGGTTTAACATGAGATTCTTCAAAATTTTCATCGCAGCTGTGCCCAGTCATCAACATTTTCAACTGGAAACTAGAGTTTTATGTGGATATGTGTGCATTGTAATATATGGATGTCCCTATGCTGTTTTATATTTATTTTGTCTGTAGCAGGATTAACATCATTTTCTACAGACCGACCAGCGCTTTCTCTTTAGATTTGCTGTATTGTTTACCGGCATTTGAGAATGTACACAGCAGCAGCAATCTTTCTCTCTGCTTCATATCCTTGATGTTTGCAATATACACAGAATCTAAAGATATCGCAATAAATGTGTGGCCAAATCAGGTCTAGGAAAGGGACGAAAGCAATACTTCTGGAGGAAATGTGGCTTTCCAAAGGGTATAGGTTAATTCAGAACTCGTGAGAATTCATTGGAATAAACGCAGTCTGGGCATTTTATGTCAAAACTTTTCGGATTTAATGAATTCACGCATAAAGACAGAAGGACGAACGAATAGGACAAAACCAATAATGTCTTTGTACTCCGTTCCATTATACCGAAACATGTCCTAAAAGAAAGTAAATAGCCGAGGTCTTTCCTAGTCAGTCAGAGTAGGAGAATTTAGCATTTTGTCTAGTTTCAGGCTTAAAAGTAGATTTTTCATGCAGGAGCAGGTTGTTGATAGGCACATGTAAAGGTGCCAGTTTCTTTGTCCCTCCATTTCTGTTTGTCCAACTATAAGATATTTATTCTCAACGAAGCAAGATTGCTTGTATATATTATATGCATGTATCTCTCGCACTCATCTTCATTGTTAGCTTTTGAAAGAATGCTAGTGTTGACTTGCCTTCTCTCCCCATGTGTGTGTGTATTTGTGCTGGAAAGGAGAACGAATTTAAATTGTATTTTATCATAAATATTTCCAAAAAGGTCTTTTGCCATTTCTCTCTCTCTCTCTCTTACACACACACACACTTTCAACCTCTCTTCTTTACAATTTGTATATTATATACTAGAGTGTGTGCGTGCTCATTTATGTTGTTACTTCGTTAGCTACAAGGTTTTTAAGCAGTTTTAGTAGTGGCACTAGGAACATCACAAGCAGTACTTTGCTCACTCTCCTACTACACTCTCCACATTCCTGCGAAGGCACGAATTAAGCGACCCACCGATGCTCGTTTACACGAATGTATATTATGACTCGGTTGCTGAGTTGGTTCTATTTGGAAGAATAGTAGTAGAAGTACGTATAGTACTAGTAGTGAAAGTAGTGCGGAGTCACAAAATGCTCTGTGTGCGAGAAAAAGAGAAGTTTGAATTGTGCAATCGACTTTTCATGTTCTACCATTTTCCTTCAGTCATTACCATATTTGAGACAAGGGATTCATTTTATCGCCTCTGAGGCAGGACATAATATACATAGAAAATCTCCACTTTTAGTTTCCAGCAAATTTTCCATCTCAGCTTTCACCTCAACTATTCACACCCATTCATTTCTCTCAAATAACTAAGCACACACCGTGAACCAACATCAAACACGCTATAAATATGTATACCTAGCCCACACATAGATAGATAGATACCTTTGCTTCAAGTGAGCATGGGAATGGGAATATCCTCGAAAGATGATGATGATTAAGTGCATGCACATAGTAAGTAGGCACTTTTCTGTTGCGTATTAAATAGGAAGTGCAAAGGCTGCCAGATAAAGATGATGATGGGGTTGAGGCAGGCGATGTATTGTGATATCAAAAATTGATGTGACTTCAATTCAAGCGACGACGTAGCGTTACCTACCTATTTTATGCTATCTCTCCTGCCAGCGCTGTCAAGAACGAAGTGCACCTTCGTGTGAAGGTAATACACCCAACACGCCTTGTATTTTGATCAAGTTCTGCAACGTTGCCCTAGAATGTGTATAGAAAAGGCATTCATATTTCCATTGTGTAGACGTACTTTGTATATTGAAAAATGACAAAGTTTCGTTTATCCGAATATGTGAGCATGATCGTCATAGACACAAAGACGTAGGACTCTAAATAATCTAGTCCGTAGGCATAATGTTAATAATATAACAGTGTAATACAAAGTCGTAGTGGAAAGTTTAAAAAAATATTTTCCTATGAGTCTGAAAGACGCACAGAAAGTTGGATAATAATATTTAGGTTTTCGTTGTTTTCGATCCCCAAGTTCGGTGAAACCTTCATAAAAGTTTTGACAATGATGCACAAGCTTCGTGCGTTTGGGATTGGGATGTACACAAATTACATTATTAATTACAGTCAGCACACAAACTATACAAAAACAATCATCTTGTACAGCATTACTGGTTGGCTGGCGAATATCAATCAGCCCTTTTAAATCATGATGTCTCTCTGTTTATTTTGTTCCAGAATATGGAACGATCGAGTTTCCAATGTGAACGAGCAGCTGTAATATATATTAAAGCTATTGGAATTGACAACTTTCCTTCTTACTCTACCTGAGGCTAGGGAAAGTCAATCCGCCACTAGTTTGGCTTTAGTATAATTTTCCTCATAAAACTAAATATAAACTTCATTCATAGCGGGAACGTTTCCTTTTTCCATGCCTAATTTTATTTGAGAAGTCAGAAACATGGTGGAACTTGGAAGCGTGTTTGTTTCAGAGTATGCACACATTATGTCAGGTATGCATTAAGGAAAGCATGCTGAAACGACAAGCTAGATATGCTGGAGTGACATCCACCCACACCATCACGCTACCTCACTTCTTTGGAGCAAATCACCCAACCGCGCTTGATGACTTGATATAAAATATGGACTAGTAATAGGTAGGTATATGGTTAGTTCCGTTGTTCTAAAAAGTAGGAAATGACAAAATTTGATACCAACACCACTTTTTGGTACTTGGCTCTACCCCGTGATGCTATGAATTCACCGCAATGCAATGGTGTACATTATATGTATATCGGTACAGTTATTTGTCAGGTGTACATATGTACAATGATATCTCATATTCCGTGCTGGAATCCTACACAAGCGGCTGATTGTACACTGGAGCTTGAGTTGTTTTGCTTAATAAATGTCAGTTACATGCATATGAACTTTTTAGTCGCTTCAAAAAACAGGTCTGGATGTGGTAAATTAAAGTCTTACATAAATTCGAAATAGCGTTGGCGGCGAGACAATTTAATTCACATTGCTATTATTGAATGAATGTAGCGGGGTAAAACATATAATATTCCTCTTTTATCATTAATGACACTGAACGTCACTATTCAGCTCGACACAAGTAGGTGGAATAAACAAGCATGTTTGTTCTGTACTGGCTTCTATGATTTTTAGAGCCTGATCGAAGTCCCGATCGCAATTTATAATCTATAGTGAATAACAATGGATGCCAATCGGAAAGCTTGTTATTTATACATTCCCCAAATGCATTTTTTGTTGCACGCATCAATAATCCGATTAAATCGATCTCAACAAGCTTAAAAAGGATGAACAAAATGTGCCAACCCAAAGCCCAAAAGCTTACATTAAACCTGACGAGGCATGTTTACTGAAACGCGTTCACAATTGGTTAATTGAGCGAGTGAGAAAGTTCATCAAATCTGTAATACAGTCCAAATATTACATAAAAAGCTAAATTTCCTTTCATCCACCTTTATGGCATGATTTATTCACTCAAACAAGTATAAACCTTGACAACAATAACAAAAATGATGTACTAACAGGACACTAAGGACAATGAGAGCGGAACCATTTGTTGTGGGGGAAAGGGGAAAAGGATAAAGTAGATAATGTGAGTCCATAAGACGACTCATTTAATATATCCCCGCCAGACTATGCTAAGCACACATGTACATTAAATGTATATACATATATAGGCCAGACACAAGAGGGAAAAATACACACATCCCCGGAGAGGATAATAGTCTCTGAAATATTTTAGAGTAAATAGTGGCCATATCAGCCATCACAACTAACTTTCCCTCTATTTGTGTGTGCAAGTGTGTGAGCTCTTGGCTGGGTAATGGATTAATGGAAATATACTTAGTATCTTAGACGAGAAAATATTTGTCCTGCTGCTGCTGCTGTGCTGTGCTAGAAGCAGCAGTAGTCGCAGCATTCCTGAACAAAATGTTGACTCTACTTTCTGGCATTGTAAGTTTCTGAGGAAGAATGCAACTCAAGTACCAAAAAGAAGGAAGGTAAACATGAGTGAAGGATAAATTTTGGTATAGGTATAATACATAATAGAATCAGGAGACAGAGAGAAAGAGAGAGATAGTCTGCCTCCCTACACGACTCTTACCATTTAATATAAAATGTCGTATTATTGAATCAGCAGAGTGAGTGACTGTGTGTGTGTGCGGGGGGCAGGATAGAAACAATAAGTTTATTGTATGTACACTCAAAGTACCTACTCGCATGGAAGGAGGACTGACTAGTGAGCATAAATAGAAGACGCGGCTGCCTCACAGCTGGAGGGATTGCTTCGTGGTTTGCTTTGCTTTCTTCTCCTACAAACTGCCACTACTTACACTACCTGTCCTATCTCTCCCTGACTATCAAGTGTGGTGTAGTGGGAGAAAGATGAAGATGCTAACTGCTAAAAACTCTTTTGTTGTCGTTGTTGTGTGTGTGCACGAGTTAGTCTCTTAAAATCTCATACATCTCTCTGCTTGCTTGCTAACTGGCTCCGTCTTGCTCCCGTAGATGCATTCATTATACTTAATCATATTTTTGTAGGAATTGACAATGACGGCTCCAGGTTCGCTAAGAATGACAATGCACCATGAAAGATTCACATAAAACTTTAGCAAATCTAACAGCATGATGAAAATAAGCCGCAAAACATACAATACAACCCGCTCTCCGAATAGAAACGTCACTCTGTGCCATTGTAGCAGATACAAATTCAAAAATAAGTAGACAGAGAAAGTGGAAGGAAAATTGTGATTTTTGTCAGCCATTCCGACAGCCAAAGATGGATCGAATGCGTAGTTATATACAAGCGTAATCTATAAAAAAATATATAGGTGTTCGATCCATCCATTCGTTTTTGTAGACGCAATAGTTAAGTGGTTTTTGTACTGTACACGAAGCAAATGCATAAAAGAGGATGTCTCCTGTATTTCTCCCACACGGCAAAAAAGAATGTGTAGCAAGTGGTATAAAAAAGCTGGAATTGTCTTCAAGTAGAATATAAAACAACTAGAGAAAGTATGAGGAAATATGAAAAATGCAATATTGTCTTATTACAACTACCATTACTATTATTACTATTGCTTGCAGTATTATTATTATTAGATGTCTACGATGCCATTATGGTGATGCCACATACTTTTAGCTACGTAGTTTAAGCTGTGTGCTGTGTGAAAAGGAAAGCACATTGAATTGTTGGAGCAAAGAAAGTTGTAGTTTGCAGAAATGTAAGGGAGCATGGAAGCAGCAGACAAT
Source organism: Sinella curviseta (assembly GCA_004115045.4). Taxonomy (NCBI): domain Eukaryota; kingdom Metazoa; phylum Arthropoda; class Collembola; order Entomobryomorpha; family Entomobryidae; genus Sinella; species Sinella curviseta. The sequence continues at coordinate 20,104,117 of CM065489.1, read as the reverse complement.
GCAAAGGGAAAAGACAGGTTTGAATGAGCGTCCACATATTTTACGTGTGTGTGTCTGTCATATAAAAATAACACTTTTTTACCGAGGTGAATACAGAAAGCGTACTGAGAGAGTGACTGAGACTTGAATACAAAGTGTGAGGAAGCAAGCTATGAAGCAAGTTCAACAGCAGAAGCAGTGGTAGTAGTAGTGTCGTAATAATAACACAACAAAGTGGAGCAAGGAGAGAGAATAAGAACTGTAGATGAACAGCCGCGGTAAAGAAACATTATCCAAACATTTTTCAGAGAAAAAAGCCTGTTCTTCTCTTTTCTTTCTTGGAATGGTATTTTTATGGCGAGCATTTTCTCTCTTCTTCTTCTCCTTCTTCTGCTTCTGAGGAGTTCACAGTCATCCACACACACACACGCGGGAGAGTTTCCACTAACTTCCTTTTTGCTCTGCTCTTGTTGCTGAACAATAAACTAACTCACTTTTTTGTTATTATTAGTATTACTAACTTACATTGAGGATATATATGGAACGAGGAAGCTGGGTGCAGAAAACAATTAGATTAGCTGGAAAGAAGTCTCGTGAATCTCACACAATGTCGGCTTTTAGTCAAACTGAGGCAACTGTCACAGCATTAACAGCAAAGAGAAAAAAGAAGCAGGAAAGTGGCTCTAATGCCAATATATACCACTAGCTTAGGCCCGTATAAATCGACGGGATTCTAGTATGCTCTAATGTTCTGTACATGAAGAATTAATGCTTTCATGAAAAAAATTACTTTTACTTTCATTTCCGGTAATATTTCGCTGAAGGGTCATTTTTCTTTACATAAACCCAGACACAATACTTGGTTTATATAACAATCAACCTTGCGTTACTAGAACTATCCGCTTTGTCTAGCACTTTTAATCAATTCCATGTATCATTTAATGAGAACTATACGACTGATATATATTATCTACATTTACAAAATCAAAGTGGAAATGCAAAATATAAAACGTAAGTACACAATAGTAACTGTTACGGTGTTCTTTACACTTATTTGAAATGTTGTTATTTCTGCTTGATATTGATAGCAATAGTGTTGGTAAATACGTATGGAACAAAGCATAATAATATAATTATGAACTTTTGAAAGGCTTGGGCGACAATTTATTATAGAGATGACTAGATGAACCAGCATGCTTGCCACCACCTACATCCACCCACAGTTTAAGAGCAACAAAGTAGCAGTGTTCCTGTGTGCGTAGTAGGCAGGAGAGAGGAACCGGAGAAAAGGGAAAAACTAAAGAAAATATTATGGAAGAAGCAAGAGATGAAGTGGAAAATACGAGATCAGCACAAATAAAACTTTGTGTACCTTTACCTCCCTTTCTCGTCATGTATATTTATATCATAGCCATAGCGCCAGTTCACCATCAGACAACCGAACTCGCTAATATTATTATATATACATATTATTATATCTCTATATTTAGTGACTATATTATTTGGTTATATATCGCACAGCATGTTTAGTGCACCACATTAGACTTGTCTTGCGAGCGTGTCCCTGTATCCATACTTGCTTCTTTATATATCGTTCCGAGTTTCTCCGTGTAAAAAATAAAAAGAATCTTCCATGTCAGCCATTCCAAAGGAACGATCTCCATGCTCACATCATACTAAAAGAACACTGGCATCAAGAAAAGGCGGAGAAGAAGAAATTACAGGGAAAATGTCGTGTGTGTGTGTGTGTAGTATAAGTACCTAAAATCGAAGCAGTATCATCAACACAACAGCCGTCAAAAGCATGAAAGAGCCAAAAGTCGCATATTCGGTTCAAAGAGTACGTCAAGGACTTCAAAAAGAAGGGAAAGAATGGCTATTTACTGTGCCACCTTATGTAATCAATATGGAAAGAAAAGGGCTTGTGTGGTGCGTAGCAGTTAGTTATTCGTGACACTGGCCTTAGATCCCACTCCATATTGTATAATATCTGATAATCTAAAAACCCGAGTCCGTCACCTCCCTCCCACATGCAAAGTGGAAAATTTATTTGACAAAGTTTCACTTAACTTGTTGCCTTGTTACGCAACATCCTTTCACTTCATCTGACATTCACACTTTGACCCGAATTTTTTTCTAAGTATTTTGTATTCGTGAACTATTTGATACTATTAAAGTTTTAAACCAACTTTAGACGCGCTTTATAATCTTCTTATTTTACTCTTCGCAATTCCTATCAACACTCACAAAGTTACGATTGTGTAACATAAAACTACTGCTGCCTCCCTTATCATTTGTCATCCCATCATCTACTTAAGTATAAAAAGCGTTTTCGGCATTTCACAAACATGTAGTATGATTACTAAACAAAATAGAAAAGATGCAGTGACGAGGAAAGCACTTTTCCAAGGAAACTGTATGCAATGACTAACTGTCTGCATCATAAAAAGATGGTACATGATGAAGGTACTACCAAGACTTGATGCATTATTAGCACATTTATTATTTCGATGGATGTTGCAAAATAGGAAAAGATAGTAAAAAAACTCTTCAGTGGCTACAGTAGTAATCATGTTAGTGGAAAAGCGTTAATCTGAAATGCCTGCAAGCGCTTCAACTTGGAGAATAAGTGTCGCCCCCGAAAACGTCTCAAAACTTTTTTCATGTGCTTTGTGTGCTTTATTTACTTTCTCTTTTTTTGGAAGACCCATCTTGATACTCGTGTGTGATTGCAAAGCAGAAAAATTACTAAAAACTTAAACTGCAACTTACTCCTTCCGTCCTATTTCCATTTTGTCATATATTAGCCAGTGTAAAAAGATATGAAATCCAGCACAACGTAAAACTGTGTGATTTAGCAAGTGCCAAACTATTCTGAAACGTGGCTACTTGTAAATTTCTTCTATCTCCGACAATAAAATATTCTACTGTGGCCTGACACATTCTATGAAGGTTTTAAACTTTTTTTTTTTGTTCCTATGTTGACTTAATCTGTGGACGTGAATTCATCAACGTCTCGTGACTTTCTTTTCACATTCCTTATCTGATAAGAAGAGCAAACCTAGCCTGTAACCACTGTACTGTTACAAATTATTCTTATTACAAGTCCCTTGCAGCAATCTGGCAAACAGTTGACAATTTAAGCAGAATGTATTTAATTGTTCTTTGGACGCATACTATTACTGCCATTATATAGGTACATCATACGTAAATCCCCTCTATTTTTTGGCACTTGGGGCACACTAAACATTTTTTGAATGCAGGCAAATGTAGGAATATTAGCTTTTGTTATGTTCGCAACCTTGGTCACGTACATAAATAAGGCTTAACTGTATAATTGTAGTCTAGAACTGATAATACTTGTGCTACTAATATCCCTAGGTTCGTGGAGAAATAAAAGAAGAAAGATAAAACGAAAGATGATCGTCATCACCTCAGAAATAGCTCTTACAGTAACTGCTTGACAATTTTCGAAGGCATGATGATACACTATGAACGACTCCTGGGAGTACAAGATTATTATTGCTGTTTCTATATACTTAAGCATGTATGCGGGAAGGAGAAGGAAAAGATTAAGACGAAGCAGTATAATTGAAACGTTTACATTGCCGTGGAAGACGTGGAGAGTAGGGCGGAGGTAGGGAAAAGGAGAGAGAGAGGAGCGAGTGAAAAGAAACGGTTGTAGTATTTAGTGGGAAACAAGTGCAGAGAGTAAAGAAAGACAAGCAAAGTATACAATGTAGAAGTAGTAGTGTTACTAATAAGTTGTGCATACACGGACAGGCATTCTCCCAAAAGGAGGAAGAGGTAGTAAGGATGGAGAGAGGCAAGCAAGGCTGCTGAGGTGGGAAAGCTTCTGGTGGCGTGAAAGAGAAAACTCCGACACGGCTTTTCCACTTCCTTGTCGACTAATTCCCATCAGGCATATCATAATAATAAAACAGCTAAACATGAATGTGACTGCTGACGTAAGAAAAATTTTGAGGCAGCTAAATAATCCTTGATGAATATAGACATATAAAAGAAAAGTGACACAAGAAAAAACGAAGGACCGGGATAGAAAGAAGGGAAAAGGTTTCTCCGTCCTCTTCTTCTACTTTTCTCTTATTCTCTCGCTCTGTACACAAAAGCACTACTGACATGCAGGACACGGCCTCGGGTTCTCCAAGTTCCACAACCAACTTCATTTTTTTCTCTTCTTTTTAGATGTTTCATGCTGCCCCAGCGCATTTATATTGCCTCCTTGTTGTTGTTCTTATATACTAGAAAGAAGTAGTAGTCCAAGTAGTGGTAATAGTCGTCGTCGATGTCGACAATTCGTACAAAGTTAAAAGGCTACGAATACACACACACACACACATATTATTGTAAACATCAGTGAAACCGAAACCAAGCCTACATACATAATATATGTATGAGGACTCGGAAACACATTGGCAGGGATCGTTCTTTGAAGAGACATTAACTTCCTGGAGCTACACAGGAGCCTGAAGCAATCTTGAATAAAATGAAGATGGCGATGTCGTGATGATGATGATTACTACGGTGATGATCCCGTACTTGTAACAAGAAATAATGGATATAAAAAGACAGGCTCAGTATGCCAGCTCTCACTGTTGTCGTGGTCGTCGTCCTTGCCTATCGTACTTTTCTCACCACGTACTTGATCCTGAAGTGGGTATTGGCAATAGAAATGGTAGTAGTGGATATTAGAAAGGTAGTCGTGGCTGTAAGACGTAAAACAACGAGTGAGAAGGAGAGAGGCATGTTATATTCCCTGCTCTTTTTCGTTCCTAGGAAAACGGAATAGTCTTGGTACGTACGTACGTTCGTTCTATCCTTTTCTACGACCACCATGACACCAGTGTAAAATGGCAGATTATTGTTCTTGGAAAGACTAGGTATCTTAAGAGAGATGCCCTCCATATTGTTTGATTTTTACATGCCTTTTCTCGTCAACACCCGTGTGCATCTACATTTGTCATAAGAGGAATCCCAGAGAGGAAAATCATTTTCCATGGCTTTTAGGCTTCAAATCTTCATTATGATGCTGAAAATGATTATGAAAACGAGGAAGAAAAAGTGGATGATGATGATTATTACATGACGATGTGAATGCTGATGGTCATGATGATGACTTGGAATGAAGAGAGGGAGAGGGAGCTTTGGTATTTGAAGACATTCATTCATACATAAAAATGGAATAACTTTTCACTACTTCACTTCCCCTTTCTTCGTCTTCTCCTCTCTTGCTCCTTTTTTATTCCATTCAACTCTTTCCCTTAGTAGGAAAATTTATGGGTGATTTGAACGTGAAATAGATGAAAACACATATACATATAGGTACGCGTACGAACAGATAGGTAGGGATATAAAATACTACTTTCTCTTCCAATATTTATATTTCCCATTGGTGAATAGGTCATCTCAAGTTACGCGCATAAAAATAACTTTTCCTTACATACACTTTTATAAATAGAAGCTATATAGCCTGCTAATAATTATAGATGGCCTGTATGAACGTTCCGGTGGAATATTTGTATGTGTGATCATGTAAAATTTCTTCCTTTTTTCCCGTTACCTCTTCTTCGCAAATTGTGTTTATTCTCCTTTAGGCTATCCATTTTAATACTTTAAGTGATTTATTAGTGATTTTTATTTGGTTTTTAACATCATATGGACAAACTGGTTTTACACACAGTCGCAGAGTAAAGTACTGTAGAGCTTTTCCTGGCAGAAGATAATGGTTTTTCTATATTGGAAATGCAATAGGTAATGGCGCTACTTCCCGTCAGATTGTACGTATTTTGTTGATGTGTTGATATTAAAAATTGCCCCTATCCTGCATCTTATTCATACTTTTTTCCACCGCAAAAGTAAATAACTTTCCGGGAAGTATATTTGTTTTGCAATTGGAAAAAAAGTTATTCGAATCAGAGAACGCAACAATAAAAATGTAAGCCGACGACGAGTGTATATTTAGTGCTTTAACGGAGTGTGTGCCACACTTGACTGTATTGCAGTGATATCTGATGTCTTATGGAGTCTACCTTTGGCAAAGTGGAGGCCAAAAATGAGAAAATGGAATCTCTGAGACAGAGGTAGAGAGAAAGAGGGAGACAGGGCACACATTCATATTATACTTGTCTTCACATGCTATCTCTTTAAAGATGAAATGCACTTTGTGCCTAAAGCACACATACATTTGCCACATCATTGAATTGATACAAAACTAACATTTTAATGCAGCCATCCATTTTCCCATACGTTACTTTCACTATCTCGCTTCACGTGGATATAATATAACTGTGAATGGCGTAGTGCACCAGCAGCAGTATCACTTGTATAGGAAACACGTATGGACTTCCTGGTATTAAATTGTGTGTGTACAGGGCTTTAGTTGGACAGAAAAGATTAGAGGAGAAAATGAATTCATTCTCTAGTAAGTTACAAACCCTGAATGGTAAACGGGAGCGGGAGAGAATGAAAGAGAGGGAGATCTATTTACCTACCACATAGCCGAATCTTTCTCTTGCTCCCTCATAAAGAAGCACATATACACGGACACACAAACTCATATACATACATACGAATAAGTAAGACCAGGCCAAACGGCTCTGAGGCAAGTTTTAAAAAAAGCAACTTTCTATCCTTTAAAGACTTTTTTCTAAGTATATGTAGTGGAAGAAGGGAAACATGAAAGTAAGTGAAAGTGATGGAATTAGAAAAAGCTATGCTGTATTAAACTCTGAAAATCATCTTGCCCATCATGGAAATAAAATCTCTTTTTCCAGTTTTCCCATAAATGAGCAGCAGGAGCTGGAGCAGTGCAGTGTGTTTTTATCGCTATGGAAAAATAGAGGAGGACGAGTAAAAATATCAGTTTTCTGGTGGTATGTTATAGTATGTAGGGACGTTCAATAAAAATGAAGTAGTATATTTCTACTATTATTATTGCATCCATAGAAACGAGCTTACCTACATCTCTCACAATCTTTTATGGATTGCCATTTCGCTCTTTTTTGGGTTGTTTATTGCTAACTGTCTCTTTTGTGTGAGTGTTCACTCTGCTTGCTTGCAGCGGTACTTACATTATACATGCTTCTTCTCCGCTATACCATTTCACTTTTAGTTTTAAGATACAAATAGCATAACTCTTCTTATAATGCTTGTGTATTCGTCGTACAGATGACCAAAGAGGATTTTACTGTGTTGTTGTAAAAGAAATGATAATGGTTTGGAGTGTGCAGCAGCGTGGTGAACCTTTTTGTTTGTACATCTCTCTGGTCATACTTATCCCTTGCTCCTTTTCCCGCTTCATCGTATACCTTAATACAGAAACGTATTTTTCAACATGTTTTTTATTTAAGAAAGAAAAGTTTACTTGTGATATCTTTAAGTGCTGTCCAAAAATGGAAAGTAAAAGATATGAGCCATAAATCTAACTGCTTCAACATTTTTTATACCTATTACCCTGGACATATTGGGAAATCTATAAAAATTTAGCTAATAGCCCTACTTGTTTCTATATTAGTCCAACTTGTTTGAAATGTTCTTGGGTATCATCACTTCCAAGCTTCGTGCTTATCCCACATATATTTTAGAGTACTTATTACACTACGGTTTATTGAGAATCTCAACTCGGAAAGCATGTATTTACATTTTATTGATTCTTTTCCAGGATTTGTTGCGTCACTTTTTATCTATATGGATATGGAAGCCATAGAAAAATTCCAACTGTTTCTAAAAGCAATAATAACAGACAACTTTCGGATTCTCATATTATTATTATTATTTTTACTTTCTCTCCCGCTCGTATTGCAAACTTTGCTAATTTCAAGTGTCACTCTATTTAAAACTTGTTTTACACTGCAATTTGTCACAATGAGTAATCTGTATTTCTCTATGTACCTGTGTGCCTGCCTATATATTACTAGTCCATCCGGCATTCCTTGCTTACGGCGCATATTTTTTTGTGCAGAATTACATTCCCAGGAATTCTACTTTTACTAAAAAGTCCGATGAGCGATCCAGAATCGCAAGCATACCATCCATGCCGCTGTGGTTTTCAGGCATACATCCGTTCTATATGTGTTCATGAAATGATATAACGTAAGCAGCCTCCCTCCTGTGCCTGCAAACACGGGTTTTTCTCCCTCTCTTTGAGAGTGGCTACGTTCTTTGTAATAATTTCAAATTTCATTCACATTGGAATTTTGAAGGTGGAAAAATCCATTTGGAGCGCACATTTTTCTTCAACAAACTTATGATTGTGCAAACACCGGGACTATCCCAGTGTTGAAAGTAATACAGTTAATTCCTCCGCCTCTTGGAGATGGTGGTGTCCTACTGTGAGCATTTTACTACTAGCGCTCTTAAACAACGGAGCGCTAGTATTTAGCGTACATTCTATAGGAAACTAAAGCAGTTCAACGAGAATCCTTTTCTCTTTACCAAAGCCATATAATAATATTATATTAAGCTTTACAGAATTTTCACATAGCTTTAATTCCTCTGTGAAGATTTTATATAATACTTTTTGTAGGTTGAGGGGAAGAGCGAAGTACATAAGTACATACGTGCAACTTTTTTTTGGGACGAAACCCCTTGCGGCCAAAGGGAAGATACATAACACCTACCATATATAGTTGTAAGAGTATATTATTATGCAATGGGTAATAGTATGTGCTCATACATTTCCAAAATGTTCTTCACTTTTTAAATACAACATATATATGAGTACCAGACATGGTGAGTAGTAGAATGAACACAACATACTGAGTTTGCAAAATCTCTCTAACGGATACTGTGAATGACCGTGGGAAAGTTTCTGATATTATGCACTTGTTTGTTTGTTGTACTTGAGCTACAGATTATAATAAATACTCATGTTTGACGTTTTCCTAGGGTGAAGCCTAGTTAAGGCAATGCTACCAAACAATCCCATAAATCTTAAAGTATCGGTAATTATTTTACGCTCACAGCACCAGCACACTTCATAAAAATAATAACAAGAATAACTAAGCGAATGCTACAGGAGCTCGTTCCCCAACTTGAGATTAACCTTTTCTGCTACCACGCGGGTTCTTCCAACACTACGAGCACATGGGCCAGCCGGAAATATAAATACATATAATAGATACATATACATACACAACATAATAAATATGCCCATTACCATCAGCGTCACGCTACAATAACGTATGATCATTCAAAAATGGGAACTTTCTTCCACACAACCAACAAGTAAAATACCAGGAGCACTTAGAAGGGTAAAGTACACTTTAACTAATTACCAGCATGGTCCCTGTATATATTGTTGTACTCACTAACGATATAATACGGAGAGAGGGAATGTTTGGGAGTAGAAGCAGAGCAGCAGCATGGCAGTACAATTCATAAATGAAGTCCCTGTGTACAATGTTGGCTCAGAGCGTATGTACATAATTAGTGGAAAAAGTGAAAGCACAAAGCACGTCACTATTTTATTTATGTTCATGGCAAATAACGTAGGTCATTCCACTACCGCTTATTAAATAACTATTCTTAATGTACATATTAGTGAAAGTTTTTTCTTCATGTTGTCAGTAGCCAACTGAAACGTGTAACAGATACATATATGTTTATATACGTAGACAATAAAGGAATGCTAAAACGGCACCATTTTTAAATTTTTAGTGAGACTCCTTTCTCTCATAATAGCTATATGACTATTTATAGCAATGGCCCGCTACACATTGGGTAAACATATAATAGTAATGCACTTGTGTGCACGCAAACGTTTATCGTACTATAAAGACTTGGGTCTTTCCCATCCGTACAACCCTCTCAAATTATTAGTTTTTTCTCCTTTTTTAATTCTTTACAAGTGGAGAACAGGGTGCTGCTGCTGCTGCTGTTCGTCTGCATTTTACCCTGTTACGATGATGTGCACTTGTTCGTTGTAAGAGGAGTAGGCATAAGGCAAAGCAAATGAGCATCTACCGCCAGTGTTTATTGAGTGTGCGTAGGTATGTGCATGTATTTATTTATCATATATTCATTATGAACACGCTTATTATTATATGTATGCGGATGAAATAGGGAAAAAACGTTGCCAGCTTTCACAGGCTATGTATTTCATGGGGGAAATGGCGTTATCCTTACTCTCCATTTCTTCTCTCCTTTTTTAACAACCCGAGGGGAAACTTAAGTTTCACTTTTTGCAAGTGTAACATATTTCTTTTTCCAGTTCCTTTTTCGCCTGCTCACACATGATATTATACATGTATTCACCCGTCATGCATTGTATATAGGTACTAACTATGCATATGAGAAACTTTGAGACAGGAAAAAGAAGGGAAAATGAAAGAAGAGGGCAGAGGAGGAGAATGCAGTCAAAAATGCTCAAGTTTCATCGACTTCAGTTTTTTTAAATGGAAACAAGTTACGGTTTACCATGTAAGTAAACTTTCTCCCATCTTACTTTTCCTCCTCCTCCTCCTTCTTCTCTACTACTCGAAGAAGGAAAAGTGAACATGTACACTCTTTTGGAGCAAAACCTGCCAAACAAAACTATTCTTCCTCCTTTTACCAATCCTTATTTTTTAAACGAAAGAGAGGCCTTTCCAATCCACCATGTAACCAGAATTGTGGTGCTCTTTACAAAGAAAGACTAATAACAGCCAACAGACACTGGGAGAGAGTATTGTTATTAGTGGTGTATTGTTGGAAGATGATGTACATCTAAAAGTACAATAACAAGATAAACACGTCACAGAAAATATAAACAAGAGAAATTTGAACGCACACTAAAGTTAACGCGAAATTCGTGTTAAATTTGTATACTTGTAAAATATACAGGTTTTATGCTTGTGTTTATTATGCGTCGATTACATAGTATCATGTAATAATATTAGTAATACTGATGGGGATGGTAATACTGCTAGTAAATATAGCCTTGTAATAAATAAGTAGATTTTTCTGTCATAGTAATGGTAGCTTATACGTCATAATTTCAAAACTATACCTAGCTTCATTTCAATAAAACCATTTTGGCGTAACAAGGTAGACAGTTTGTATCATGATAAGCCGATGAGAGTGTATGTACGCAGATCTATTTATATTTACAGATGCACTTATAAATAAATAAGCACGTATCTACACAAGCATATTTACTGGCTTCCTTCCCAAAATGAAAGTACTCTGTCTTCCTATAAAGTGGGATTTATAGCACCCTATATAGAGCCACAAAAAGGCTATATCATTTTCCAGTTTGGACTCTACTTCCACAACTACTACCACTATTTCTCCCGTAACATTTCACTCATGGATACTCACTGAGCTTTACAATGAACAAATATTATTGTTAACAACAATAAATGGAAGCATGCCCAGCATATATTATACTATATGTATAGGTATTCACAAAAGTATCAGCATTCACAGCGAATATACTCGCTTTTATACTCCTTTTCCCACTTACAGAGCTTTTTGGATGTTGGTTGTTCTGGTTTGGTGAGAAAGCACCATGTGTCTTTATTTTGTTAGTTTGTCGAAAGTTGCAGTAAGGATCAAAGCAGAAGAGGGGTAAAAAAAGTAATAGAAAAACACAAATTTGAATGAAACGCATCGTGCACGCTGGATAAATAGGAAACCATAGAAATGTTGTTAGCTGGTTGGAATTTGAATCGGACTATTTTTAGGTACATTACGTAAATAAATTACGACTATAGCAAAAAGGATAAATTCCTGTACTACCAAAACCAGCTTGGTTTACTTAGAGAGTTTCAATTTTAAATGTCAGCAATTCAATACTCTCCTCGCTCACTTCAACTTTCTTGAACAAGGTGAGCTCTCCTCTATCTGTCTATATTTACTACGTCTGTTTGGTTTCTTTATTGACAAATTTAAAAAAGATCTAGTTCGGAAGCGTATTCTTGGTACTGATATTTTTTCCTGTGTGATTCGTCGTTGAAAAGCGGATTCAATCTACAAATAGGAAGAGGAAGGTCGCTCAACAAAAGAGTAGGGACTGGAAATTAGATACAAAGGATGTGTTGCTTCGGCTTACAATGAAAAGAGGATTATTCTGAGCTTTGTCGTCAAGTGAACAACTAAGAATGTTCACAGTGATACCTCCATTGGGCACCATAGAATGTGAATTCGTAACCGTGCATGAATCATAACGGCCATAATAGAACGAATATCAGGGATAGGAAAAGGAATGGAATGACACGCAAAACTTGCGCAAAACAATGTGCCTCGAAATTGTATTTCTTTCTCCAAGGAAATCGAGAGACGTGTCACATTGTTTAGAGTAGGCTGTTCCCGAAAATTCCTGATGTTGTTCCTCTCACAAAATCATTAGTGGTGCATTTAATGGAGGAGGAAACCAATGGACATCACACAGCTCCACTACCTCCTCGGAATATTCTAGTAGCATTTGCAAGAGCATCATTCCACGCACGACCTTAAGTTTGTAGCTAGGTAGCCCTAAACAAATACAAAATAGCTGCTAGGCAATATTTGCAAGATACTAGTGCCCGGTTATATTATGTATGGCTTTTGTGGTTAGTCTTTGCGATTCTGTAAAACCCATAATGTTGTTAACATTATTTAGATTATAGCACTCCTTTATTGTTGGAATTATTATCAGATTATGTTGCAAAACATATTTAAAACCAGCGTGCCCTCAATTTGATTTTATCCCAAAGTGACTGGAATGAGAAAAAGAAACTTGTGTGTTGGTACAACTGAACAGCAGCAGAGTTACCAACATTCACATCACGAGACTGATATTAGAGAATACAAACAACCAGTTAGGAGTTAGGATCACAAGAGGAAACTCAACTTGAACAAACTAAACTGCTCTTTTAAAAGATGTTGATGTGATTTAGTGGATGTTCTTCTGGTAACTCTAATCCTGCCTGAGTGAAACGCCTATTTTGTTGCCTAAATCTGAATTGCATCATACAAGCTGTGTAGACTGTGGATACTGTAATATAGTGACTTATAGTGAAATACAAAATTCCATTAAAACCTATTCATACAGAGAATGTGCAAGTAGCGCCAAAGATAATGTATGTAATTATATAGTAAAATATATGCATACATGCAAATTATCGATTGGTTGTACCATCAGATCACAGATTAGCTAGAAAAATGAACAAGTTTGTGTCCTTTGACCAAAACAACATGTTCAAGATAATATGCAAGGTTGTAAATTGTAACCTTAGGCGATGATGAATGACTTTGAAAAAACCTTGACCATAACGTGTGGTCCCAAATGCAAACTTTTGACTGATGATATCAAGCCTTTTTTCAAGAGTACAATTATGTGTAAGCGCAGTCATAGTCTGTCGGACAGACAGTTGGCAAAAGTAATCTTATTAAGTTCTTAAACGCTATTAATGATAACCTGTTTTTCATGATTTATAACGTTCTGCCACTAACACAAAGTGTGGCAATATAATTTGAACCACTAAAGCTAACAGGACATGATGGCGGCTGGGATGATTATGATGATATAATGTAATCGATAACTACTATACAATAAAAGATAGAGCGCGTATAGGTGCTACTACTCACTCCATCCACTATTCAATGTCTACGTAAAACAAGCACATTTTTGTGCATGCGAGCAGATGCTATTTCCAGAATCCACATTTCATTAGAGCCTCATTCTATGATATAGCGTCAAGATGATCCTCAACAATTCACTAGAAATTGCACATAAACTTTTTTACGCAATAAAAACCCACACGATTAATATTTCCTGCGACGATACTTGATGATGGTTCTAGCTAGAGCTTATATAGCTGGTTTATGTTGCTGCAACGACGACGGTTGCATGACGCTTGAAAATGCTTACGCTGTTTTGTTTTGTACGCAGCAGAGCAAAAGTTTTAGCCTTTGTATTATTTTTCATAGCATATATACGTTACATAATGCATGAAATGCCAAAGTATATCGAAGGAAAGGAAGGAACGACAAGTCTGAAAAAACACTAAATCATCTGTAGACGTGTGCATGCAATAGAAAGCTTATTTGGCCAGGTCCAATGGTATATATTGCAGTCTATATTATGGAGAGGAGAAAAAAAACGAAACTTGAGTGAATTGCTGTGTGTTTGGATGATCTATAAATATCTGGTGAGGCGCACATTCACCTCTTCATCATTCCCTTTTGTCCCTTTGAGCCATTAGCACGCAGTTCTGGCCTGACTTGAGTGTCTTTACGTACATCAGAAATAAATGAATGCGTCGAGTAAAAAATGGAACAGAGAAAATAGCAGGTTCACTCACTGTAAACAACAATCAACACTACTGTACTTACGCTCACACAAAAATTTACTTTTGATGAAGAAAGCGCGTAAAAAAGCTGTTGTACATCTGTGTATTTTTAATGCACGTGAAGTAATAATAAATGGATTGATGCTCTCGGCTTCAATTCCATTAAGTTTATTTTTATTTTCTCAAACAACAAAAAAATGTTTGGCAGCTCAGCAAATTCTCCCTGCAGCGATGCACTTACGTTGCCTTGAGATTATCACTCAATAAATAATAGTGATGGCTTTCTTCACGTTCATCGATATCACATATTGTAGAGTGTGAAACTGCAAATTATGCACACTAATCGACATCTTTTAGAACCCTTTAGCTCTTGTACGGAGGAGCATTCAGTAGCAAATTGCAATTTATATTAAGGACAACTACTCACTTACGGCATATGTCCTACTAATAGTTTTAAACATTATATCGCTCACCAATAATAATAATAATAATATAAACACATTTCATATGATTACACTAATTATTAATGATATATATTGTCAACGCAGTACTAATATTCCACTAGGCAAGTCAGTAGAAGTCAACTCATTTTTATAGGTTTTTTCATCCTCTAAAGTCAAAATGCAAAATTATATAATAGCATGTGGCTAATTCAGCACGCTAAAATATAATGTCCATTTGTGTATTTCAAGGAAAATTCATGAAAATATGAAGAATTCATGAACTGTGGGTTAATGATTAATACTATATAGAATTACACTGATATAAAGTGCCGAGGATTTAGGCGGGGTCCCAACTAGTTTATCTATATTTTCTGGAAATTGGTTGTAAGCACAGTTTAG
The DNA here is from genome assembly GCA_004115045.4 of Sinella curviseta. Lineage (NCBI taxonomy): Eukaryota > Metazoa > Arthropoda > Collembola > Entomobryomorpha > Entomobryidae > Sinella > Sinella curviseta. The sequence continues at coordinate 20,089,023 of CM065489.1, read as the reverse complement.
ATATTTCTTACGATACCATAAATAAAAATGATGGGCTCCAAGTCTGCAAAAAGTATGACTGGAGGAGCTTTAGCACATTTGCCAGAATATTTTTCACAAACTTTTCAATAACATGTTTGTGCATTACGTGTGCATCTTTTGTTGCATCAACAAATTAGATATGATGCCATTTTTCCAAGTCTAATATGCATAGAGATGACCATGAAAAGTCATGACATTCTCTTCCAAACTTTATAGCTTTCGGCAGCGCATAAAAACACAACAAACTAGTATTAGCAAGTCATGCCATTCTGAAAGAATTTCTGAAATGAGAAATGTGCTTCCAGCCACAAAACTTGGATGAGCAACCCAACAATTAACTCACACACATATCGCTTCATAAATCATAAGTGTATTGGTGTACATGAAGAAACCCTTTACTAATTGTAAAATTTTAATGGCAATAATAAAACCAAAATGTGTGGAGCTTGAACCGGAACCTATTATTACGCGAAAGGTCGTGAAAATCGTTTCAGCACAACCCAATTGTATTTTATTTTGCCGCCGGGAAAGAAGACCAGGATAAATGAACAATATAATTTTTCAATAGTATCCCCCTTTTTGCTAACTTTTAGAGGTACTTTACCGTATAGGTATGTACAATGTCATATAAAAACCAATCCATATTGTTCACTGTGGATAACTGGAAGAGAAAAGTGGAATGGAATGTTAAAGAGCAGTCAGTCAAACGGGAAAAGGAAGCTCTGCTCACTTAACAAAGTTTAATCAACAAGACGGATCACGGAAGGAGAAAAACCAACTAACCAATGGTTTCATCTAATCTAATGATGTTCAGAAATGAGACCAAGTGTAAAATGGGCTGAAATTTCAAAGTGTATATAGGAGCTAGAGGAGAACGAAGAATCACATTTATTTCGTAAATACGATACAGCACTGTACACTTATTATAAGGATCAAACTTGCACGTAACATTGTCTGTCCGTCTGTCTGTCCACCTACACACATACGTACAGCAAAATGGTTTGATAGGTTAGGTAAAAGGAGTTCTTTATGTGACGTGGAATAAGTCAATACCAGTGATTATTAATGCCTTAAGGGATCACTTCCGAAGAGCACAAAAGGCTTCATTTTATGGACCATATATGTGCATTTTATTACATATTTTGTTGAAAGAATAAATTCTAGCAATTGATGTCTTTCGCTGCACAATGCATTCACCCGTGACCTCATATATAACGGATGGAAGGTGTTAAAAGAATTCATGGGTGGTTATAAAGAGCTCCACACAAGCCCATTGAAGATGAAATTTCTTCAAGTGGTTGAAAGATAAATGAAGCTTATGCTTTTTTGATAGTACGGTTTACGAAATCATTTTACTACACTGACAATGCCTCAAATAATGCGAGTACAAATTATTTGACTTTTGGTTTTGTTAGTTTTACCTCACCATCGTCATCACCATCATATTACACGAGGGCATCTCATAAGCTCAACGTCAAAGTCGTTCGTATATAGCGGAATCGATCCAGCTACTGCTATTTGTACACTGATAACGCTAAGCATAAGCAATAAAGCAGTTTATTATTGCACGACCCATGAAAAACCATTATTACACAGACAGCTCAAAAGAACACCAACTTTCGTAATAATGACGAGATTGTGAAGTGTCGGTTATGATTATGGCGTAATGTTACTACCGCAAATCTGTAACTTTGATCTATGAAACCAATCTCTTCAGACAGAAATGCTCAACAGCGTTGATGAGTTAAATGGGAATTATAGTAGTAGGAGTGAAGTTTGGGGTTAAACTCGCAACCTGCGTTGGATTTAATAATGCTATATATTAAGCGAAGGGATCTAGAACGCATCAATCTTTTTAACATTTAATGAATATTAAATCTGGCTTTGTAATCCATAGATTCTTATGTTTTCACTACTCTGGTTTTCAATCTTGTCCAGTTGAATTAATTTTTCGTTTGATGTGCCCTGGATACATTCCTGGCACAGGATATTCAAACCAGACGGACACTCGCCTTCCAAACAGTAATATTTAAACCCCAACCAAACTCCTGCTAGCGAATAAGGAAGCAAATTTTATTATACAAACAGGAAGAGTCATCAACATTTTATTGCAAGTTCAAGTTTTCACTTTATTCATTTCCAGATTACTGGCGCAAAACGAAATTTTCAACATCCTTTGCAGATGATTTATTGTATACAGAGAAAAGTTGAATAACAACATTTAGCCCCATATGTGCTACATCCATCCGGGATAAAAAAAAGATTTTGCGGGGAAAGCATGTCATTGTATGAGGATATGTTGTATGTATCATAAATTGCAATTTATAAATTGGTTTAGCCTTCGGGTAATTGCAAGTACATTGTTCGGTTGAGTACTGTTGAACACGACAAGGGTCATTAGGTACACACACACATAGTGGAGAAAGTCAAGTGTGAAATATCTTGAAAATAATATAATTTGTAACGTACATTAAAAGTTCAAATCCCCTGTCCCTTCCGCTTGTAAATTACCTCCACACGATAAGAAAAAGTGAGAAACAATTTTATCAAGGAAAAACCGAAAAAGCGTTATCGCTTGAGCGGTGGGTGTATCATACGAGGTTACACCGTCATATATGACACATGATCCTAAGAAATATGTTTTTTCTGTAACATCCCTCCTCTCTCTCTCTCTCCCTCACTAACTCGTTCTCATGCAACATCATAACATCGTAATATCAACTACTTAACTTCGTAATAACAATAATAATAGTAACAGAGAAATAGCTTGAATGTGACAAAAATATAAGCGTCGTGTTTCTTGGGAAATTTACAAGTACGTGCAATACCCATAGGATAAAAATGTAATTTAAGATGTGACATTGTCTTATCCCTGGTGCTAGGGTCAGGATCAAGAATCAACACATACACACCACAGCCGTTACAAAATAAATCTTTTTTCGAAACCGTATATTATTTATTTTTTGTGCAAAATTTACACTTAAACACACATAATATTACATAAATAACTTATTTATATCTACACTCAATCTCCCAAAGCATATCCATATTATTAAATAGGTTATTAAAGGCTTCTGAAACGTTAATAAAAAATCTTCCCCTGTCGCTCTCTCTCTCTCTCTGTCTCTCTCCGTGAGTTTTGGAGTATTAACCATACGCCTATATTGCTGGCATTTTCCCTGTCAACAAATCAATTTGACAGGAAGCGTGATGTTTCCAATTTACCATCCAAGAACAAGCATTTACTTTCCTCCTTCTACTCCACAGAGTAAAAACTCTACGCTCATTTTACATATTATCTTTGCAAAAGTTCATACGTTTCACGAACAACGCCACTATATTTCCTGCTATGCATGCAGACAGACGCATAGTCTCTATCCGTTTTTAGGTATCCTGCATTCAAGCAAAAAAAAGTTCTCGCTCGCTCACGTACGTCACATGAAATTACGCTTACGACGATACTACTTTTCAAACTATGTAGCATGTTTGCTCGCAGCAAAACTATTATTGCAACAACAGAGAGAGAAGCAAAAGCACAGCTTGTGTACAGCATTTACACACAAGCATCAATAATTTTTCCACTACATTGCTCATACGTATTCCTCACGCTGAGAGAGAAGGGAAAAACTCTATTTTTGATTTCTACAACTTGTGATGTATTTTGCATTTTTGTTAGTGAAAATCTGCCACCAATTCTTTCCCGTCCATCGTCTTCCTCTCTCTCTCTCTCCATCCATCCGTCTGTTCAACTAGACTTTTTTATGCAATGCATAAAAACATGTGATAAAATCCATTATCGGTTATGCTCTACGGTAAGAAAAAAAACTTGAGATGCCCTTGTCTTGTACATATAAGTTCTTACGTTATTATTAAATATTAGGGAAAACCACCTCACCACATCACCCCAAGTAATATACCAGTTATTTGAGTGCCTACTGCCTGCATGTAAAACTTGCTAACGTACAACCATGCTTGAGCAGCAGCTAGACACTGTCGCTAACTTAATAAAAAAATAATAACATGAGAACTTGTGTAAACTTTTAGTGGAGGCTCTCTCTCTCTCTTTTCTCTCGCACAACATCACAACAAGAGCATCAGCGAAAAAATATGAATATCACTCTTCCAAGTATTTCACTCTTGTACATATTTTTAGGGCTCACATTTCTTCTTCCACGCTTGAAATTCTTAATTTTCAGCCTTTTCCTCATCGGTGCATTAAAGCGGTGTAAAAAATCATCGTGGCCACAAGCGGAAGGAATGTTTTGCCTATAGCCAACAGGAAAACTATTTACCTTATCCAATCGCACATTTTCCACTTATGATGATTATGCAAACATTTTTTTTCACCATTTGTGCTTCGCTCCAAGACCGCCCGAGTAACTGATTTTGAGAAAATCCACGAGAAAAAACTAATCTATATTCTTGATACTCGAGAAGAAGATGCCATCAATTTTTATTTGCTTGGGAGTTAGGCGTGTCTCTGTGTGTGCCTAAATTATGTGAGATTTTCACAATATTTTTCATTCCATGCATATTTTCAAGTTCCGACCTTCTTATTGAAACATGTCGTGTCGTTCCCTTGGATTTTGCAAATAACTGTCGTCATCGTCATTCGTTGGTGATTTTTTTGCTCCTGCTGTTTGCATCTCTTTTAAATAGTAACGGCTTAGTAGGTATTGCAGCCACACTGCTCCTACTGCCTCAACTACTCCTCCAAACCAATTGCGTTTATTCGTGTGAGCAATCTCTTGGAAATCCTTCCTCGTAGAGATATTATTATTTATACATATAATATTTCTGCGTGCTAGAGAGCTATGGTTGGAGTCCTGTGTGTAAAAATACACACAAGTACAAAATTTTGCGTCGCCAAGCCACATGACAGTTATTCATGCATGCATATAGAAACTGACAGGATGCACGCAAGATGACAGAAGACATGCTGGGGACTGTAAGGCTCATGCATGACTGGTAAGACGAGTATTTATTTTTTCTCCTATGACGTCCTCTGCTTATAAACTCCAAGTCTGGTGTGGCGCTATGATATTTCCATGGCACATAATGTTGCCTTTGCCAAAATATAATATGTCGGAATGACGTGCCTTAATCATGTACATTTTACCAATTATCGTCGAAACGAAAATGAATAATGGTTGGTAACGACGGGAAAGCACACTCCCGTTGAAACACACACTCAAAACTCACGTATTTAAAGACACGAAATATCTTGTCATTCCAACTGTCTATCTATCCATATATATTTATGTGTACGGGCGCGCGGTTGGATGTCGTACGGTTATGATGTTATGAAAATGTTGTTTTAAATTACATTTTTTCAAGATTTGTTATGCACTTACAATTACTGTAAATACTCGTTTTCCATGTGCCGCTTTTTCTAGGTTCACTTCATACGTTGGATACTATGATAAGTTGAAGTCTCTCCCGTTTCATGACAATCTACCACATGTATTATATTTCATTTATGACTTTTAACGGATCTCATCTTATCCTTCTGCTTTAGTAGACGTAGTTCATCATCATCCGGAATAATTTTGGTGATTTAAAAAATAAAAAGATTTGAAACGATTTCAGTTTTTAGAGTTTTGTGTATTTCAAGTAAATATTTCTTTCAAAAAAATAGAAAGGTCGTTTTATCATTTTGATTCTACTAGTCATTAACATTTATGTCGTCATTATCCCTTGTTATGCAATACTAATGTACATACATTAGTAATTTACAGAAAACAGCCTATGAAGTTAAAGAAATTTTGAGAAAATCTGACGTAAGTTTAAGCCAACTGCGTATGTAACCTCATGAGAAAATTACGGGAGTTAGACATAGAAATGCCTTAAATGATAAATATTGGTATATTATTAAATCGATGTACTGACTATTGCATACATAACGTCATCCGAACTGCTACGGTGAGAGAAACTTAAATGTCAGCAGTGGTCTTTTGAAGCGGTCCGAATCAATTGCAATTAATGTACACGGGGGCACACGTCAAGGGGATACATGAAAATTAAATGTATTTTCGACCAACTTGGCATGACTAATACATAATACCTATCTTAAAGGAATGAGAGTACTGTTTATGAAATTGCCACACATTTATTGCTTTATTAATCCCACTTAGGGAACGTTCCTCATCATGATCACCATGGTAGGTTGTCAAGTCCACTCACCAATCCAATATTATTTTAAGCAAAACAAAACTATTAGCCTGGCCTACTTGAACCCAAACAAGAAACGAATTACGCACTCCGCGTCTTAAAGCGTCTTGCGTAGACAGCGTTTAATTAAGGCTAACTGACAACGAGACTGAAGGGAAGCTGCTTTCATTTTCATATTTTTTGGATTTATAAATGTATGACAGGGTAATTACCTCGTGTTTGTCATTGTCACTGGACGTTGGCCAAAACTTGAACATATATCTCGTAAACAATGTAAGATCCACAATAATATTTTATTAATCCAGTATTTGTCTTTTTGACCCTTTCACATTGGTTTATCATTGAAAATGGCTATAGTTAATAACAGAAGCGCTTGTGGTGTTAATCATGTCTTTTCCATTGCCATGTTTTGTTAATTCAAGGACTTTGAACAATGCACCAGTATGATTCCTTATTACAAGTGCAGACTTAACTAACATTAGCATATTATTTTGAATTGGCATAATTGTTGAAATAGATTATACGGGATTATTGATGAATTTTGGCCATCACAGTGGTAAAAACAAATAAAAGGCAATCGAACTGTCACGCATTTGACAGTTTGAAATTAAAGAAAAATAATTACGATTAGCAAAAGGATTCCCTTCACTCCCAATTAACCTTAACTACGAATGTTCTGGTTGTTCAGCGGACAACAATTATCGTAGCCTTTGTACATTTTAAGTACATACATTTTACGTTTCAGTCACGCACGCCCACACATCAATACCGTGAAAGCGACAAACCCAATTCCTCTTGTTTTTGTTTTGCATAAAGTGACGTTAAACCTTAATGGGAAGTAGTGCCGCTGCTTTAGTTTATGTGTCCTGTGTTGGTTCGACAAGTATGTTTTGTGTCTCTGACACTCTTGTCCATCGTTATGAAATTGTGAGGCATGACATTATTGGCGTGTATTCTTTTCACCCAGCAGCGTGTATTCATTTGCCATCGAACACTTTCACAAGACTATAGCACTACTTTCATGGTGTATGCGTTTCCGAAACATTAAATTGTTATCGGTACGGTCATTAAAGAAATGTTCTCTGGTGTAATGTAACCTCCATCGTATTTATTTGCCGCGTACAAACCATTATCATTTGTCTTCTATCCAACACTACACATACTACTTCCACCACGACCACCATACCATAATAATAATCAGCACGGTATTATGATCAATGATGACTGTGACATGTAATCTTTTTTCCTATATACCACTCATCAAACTGAGCTGAGGCGTTTTTTTCTACTGCTGCTGAAGAAAGTGGATTTACGTAGAAAGCATGCAATCTCACCATCAGCCAAGCCATATACCCATTTTTTCTTTCTGCTACAGCAGTAAACCGTTACTGACTGGAAGGCCTATACTTTCCCTTACTCTCGCTCGTGTAGTTGCACTGCAGAAGCCGTATCTACTAGTTCAGTCAGTCTCCTCGGTGTAATATTAATGCCTTCCTGTGTGTGTGTGTAGGTAGGAAGATAGCTGCACGGCTCATCAAGTTTTCGATGCATCACTTGAAACAATCACAAAGTAATTTGCATTTTCCTCTTGTGAAAATACTACACTACTGCACACAAGTTTACAATGTAAGTATAGTACACGTCAAAAGCTTTGGCTTCCTGCTATTTTCAGAACATCAGCCGGATAAAAAAAAACTTTTTATGCACATGAATGAGAATGTGTCTGTGTATGCGATGTGTCCTAATGCTGGCATTGTTGCTGTTGTTGTTGTTGTTCTATAACGCTTTCCCTTTTACCCAACTGCTTTTTAGTAGTAGTATATGGTATTCCTCATCATCATATGTATGTGCATTGTGTGCTGTGTGTTGGTGATGTTATTGGTGTTTCCTTTTTTATGGACAATAGCATAAAAAATTACAAGAAGAACAAGGGAAGGAGAATTGCTGAACTGTAATAGAGAATGTTTATGCAAATATTTGTATATGGCTCACTATACACACCACCAGCAGCAGCAGCATCAGTGGTGGTGGTGGCGCTTCTTCTCCATCTCCTGTTCTTTGAAAGATTATGTTTTTGGTATGGTGAGATGGAGAGAGTAAGAGTATGAGAGAGAGAGTTGAAAAATATAGCAAAAGACACATTGTACATGCATAAAATTGGTACGTTGTTGTAAAAGCAACAGAAACGGGCTTCCTCTTACTAATGCAATGCTAGCAGGCTCCATATTTATGCATTTCAACTAAAGCAAGGGAAAATAATTTATCATCGTTATACACATTTGTATTGGTTCACTTTTTTTCTCCCTCTCATTCTTTCTCGCTTTGTGTCTTTTCCCATTCCTGAGCAGAGCAGAGCAGAGAGCCACACACACACAAACAAGAAATTACCAGCGGAAGAGGAAAATGTAAAAATAGTAAAATGTTTGGAAAAGCACATAACTATGCATGCATATTTTGTGCTATAGTATGTGTATACTGGGAAACAAATATGGGAAATCGAAAGTGACTGGAAATAACAATAGATCAGTGTCAAAGGATTTTCAGGAAGGCAGTTGGAATATATTAATGCATAGTGTATGTGTTGTTGTGGCTGCTTCTTCCTTTCTTCTCTGCTCCACTCTGTCTTATGCTTATTGGTTCATTCGTGTATGTGTGTGTGTGTGTGTGTGAGTGCGCACACAATTTTTTCTCTTCTTCTCCTGTTCCTTGCTTGTTGGTACTACTGCCACACTCCAGCTCAATAGCTTGCCTTTGTACTGCTTGTTCTCATTCTTTTTTTTTCTCTCTCTCTCTTCCACTTCTTCTTCTTCATTTTTTCCTCTTACAAAATTTCTGTACTTTCACTTATTATTTCCCCTTCGTTTTCCCAATATGTCAGTTGCCCATAAACACTGTACGCTTTGGATCGCTCCAGCCAAGCAATATTACAACGACTTTGTTGAAGAGCGGGAACAAGGAACATGAATAGGTACAGAAAGTGGGAGTACCATTGTAGAACAGCAAAATGCAAAATTCGCCACAACAGCAGTATTAGTAGGGCCAGCAAAGGAAGGGTAATTTAGACAAGAATATTGCTGTAAATATTGTTGGTAAAGTAAAATCTTGTATGTACATTCATGCACTGTCTGCGAACAAGTTATTATGCATGGTGTATGTAGAAAATAATTTTAGTGTGTAGAAACCATTTTGTGAGTGTGTAGTCGGCGCTATATAGTTATAAGTATAGTGGTTGTTTTGTTGTACAACGATGGAAATCATCATCGTCATCATCGTCAACGCCATTATTATTAATATTATTATTATAGCCGGTTTTGCTAGAAGTAATAGCAGTAGTCGTGGCAGCAGTGGTTTTCTCCTCAACTTATTTATATATTTCTAATGACATATTATTCGTTTTACTTTCATGCCAGAAACACACCATCAGAGGAAAACATGAATACGTACATGCATTTTTACAAAGGAGGAAAAACGTTAATCATCATCACTGCTGCCAATGTGAGGATAAATGCCTTAGAAAAGTGTACACTTAATATATGTATATATCTCCATGAATAATAAATTATTTGTATGTGTAGATACAATAATAGTGGAATTCATTATTGATGCAATTTTGTGGTGAGCATGTTTCTTGCAACGTTGAACAAAAATTGAATGATGGCGATGGTAGCTCTGTGGTGGTGGTGGTATGTATATCCTCCTTCTTTTTCTACTCTACTTGGCTGATTTTTATTGTACTTTTCACTAGCAAACTGCTTGTCGCTTAAAATAATGATAAATAGGAAAGAATTAGGGCTTTTAGAGTGAGCTGTGAATGTAAGTGTATAAAGCTTTCTTCAAACGAACGATTTCAGACTGCCTCTTTTTCATGAAAGCCTTTTTCGGATAACGTCGATTTAATCCTTTTGTATGCATCCTTGTCATTTTCCTCCAGTCAGAACACACATTTTCTACTACTCTTGTCGAAGCTTGTTGGGCCTACGTATGTAGTACTCTCTCACAAAAGATATTGACTTTTTTCATGGAAATGGTGGGATTATGGGAGGAGGAGGAGGATGAAAGTCAATACAAGGAAAGTGGTGCAAATACGCCATTTGTAAGGACCCAGCTACACCGGAATATTTTGACAGCTGAAGAGAGATTGAGGGTAGTAGTATAGTAATCATGAGCGTTTCAATCAAATGTAATGAGGAGGATTCCTCAACGTGATGTAATGTTAATTTCTTTCGCTTTGAGAAAAATTATTGCATTATATTCGCAACTTTGCAGCTTGTCAGCACAATCACTCCCACATGCATATAATCCTATTTGTCTGTGAGTCCTTGTCACATGCATTGTCAACTAACAATGGAATATATTATTCAATGTTACGCTTATAGCTTTTCCGATTATTCGATCATTGTTGCCAGACAGCTACAGGCTGTAATGATATAATGACAAATGTGACTTATGCGTGTGGATGAGTATTTACTACTCGCACCAGGTCGGTATTCACAATTCACACATGCAGAAAGCCGTGAATACGGCATATGTTTAAATTAGCATTGTGTGGTTCTAATGTTGCAAACGACTCTGCTAACCATAATATCTTAACGGTGAAGGCGAGAGCATGACGGCAAATTGATGTACATAAATATTAGGCAGGTTGGAGCAAAGTATTTACAGAGTATGGATTACAGAGGATGGAAATAAATTCGCCTACTAATGTGGTCATGCTAACATACGTGCCAACATTATTAAGTACATTAGAAAAGGGACCATTCTCGATCCACATGAAATATGACTGGGAATAAGAGAAATACATCAAACAAAAGTCGGTCTTTTTTTCCAGTATGTCTAAAATGGGACAATAAATTTTTGATGAAGAGTGTTAGAGAGAGCAGTAGATAAAAGTGTAATTAGAAGGCACAGGGACTGAAACGTCTACTATACTATACAACTAGGTATAACCCAACCAACTGCCCATTTTGTTCCTATCGCCACTGCCTCTGTACATCGTTGAAAGTAGACTCGCTAGAGTACACACACTGAACAAATTTATTGTCGACATTGTCGAACGATTTGCGCATTTGACGCAATTCATTAAATCATTTAGAAAATTAAAAAGAGTTTAACTCACTCGGTTGGACAACAAGGAGCAGCACGTTGGCCTCTCTCCTTGATCACAATTGACTACTACATCAAAACGAAAGTATTTAAATGGCTACATGCATGACCTAGATGTCTTCCTGTAATTAAAAGAAACCAATGACTTGGCAAGCTATGTGCATGCACGTAGACAGGCATATTAATGTTGTAGTAGTATTTATGTGTAAATTGCACGAGTTTTCTACCGGTAATGGCGGCGCACAAGGCAGAATGCGTGATTAATCACATTATAAAAATATCATCCGGTAAATGCATACAGTTCATTTATTGAATACGTGATTTTTATTTTGTCAAATGCAAAAACTATGCCAGACGAGGTACGCAAAACAACTGGCGCATTTCGATAATGCTTGCTCGGTTCTGAATTTCGATTTTTTTAAAACTTGTAACCTCCTTCTTACCTCAAGTGATATTCCCAAAAGATACATTGTCTCGTTGCTTGGTGAACGTGCTAAGCAGATAACCACGTCGGCAGTGGTAGTAGAGCTGGTTCAAAAAAATCTCCGGTGCGTGTCCCAAAAAAATTCTCTTATATTTTTGCTTCATGTCTTCATGTGTTTATTTACGTTTTATTGGTTGGTTCGTATTTTTTCGCAAGGATATTGATTAAGATTACGTTTGGGTAGAGACTCATCTTCGTTTTCTGCGGCTGCTATTGGTTAGAATTGTGGAGAAGGAGTAGAATAGAATTGAAGACCACTGATACAAATCCTCTTCCCGTTTAACGAGGGGACATGTCAAGTAGATTGATAAGAAGCTGATAAAAGGAAAACGCATGAACCTGTTTATATTCAGGTTAATGCACTTACCTAGCACTATAGTCGACTAGTCAGAATAAAAACGCCTTTTCTTCTCCACCTCTTCTCTCCTGACACACAACAAAGTAGAAGAAGCTAGAGAATGACACTTTTTTTGGCAAAGCGGGTGTCAAACGCACGTAAAAAGAAATGGAAAGGAAAATTATTTCTATCTGACGCTCTGAGAATACGCACACAAAGATGGGCGTATCTGCATATGTACGGACAGGCAGCATGTGAGAAAAAGGTATCAATATTTTTAAATTTTTATTGGTGACATTACTCTCTTTCTGTCTCCCATTCCATTTTCATAAGGTAGGATGATGGAAACACACACACTCTTCACATGAACACTTTCTCTAGACGCAGTCAAGTTAAAATTTACTCCTGTCTTTTTGATTTTTTTGTCCCTGTAGTAATAATACACCCTATCCATCTAGGAGAAACCTCTCTGGTTTGACACATTCTTGGAAAATCAATAACACATTGATATTCATATTGGAAATGCCAGTCAGATAGGGAAGAATAAGAGAAAAAGGATGGCTACGAGGACGACGAGGACGACGACAACTGGTAGCAGCGTAAGACTCTAGTGGAGATATATGCTTACTCATACCAATACACTTCCTATACATATGGTATAGGTACTTTCCAAAAATCCTAAGAACATCTTAAGTGGATGTTATGTATGTGTATCTCGCTCGCTCGTTTTCTCTTTTGTGTATTATGTGACTGTCGTTTTTTTTCCTTGCAATAGAAGGTCTTCAGTTCACAAGGGGACGAGAGAGAAAAAAGACGATCTTTTTTATCGTAAAAGTTGCTCTTTTCGTTGTATCAAATAAGCTCTTAGAGAGGATCTGCATGCATGTGAAAAACAGCTTTGGTGGAAAGGAACCACCACTGCCACTGCTGCCAGTACTACTTACTCCTGCACCTACAAAGACGACTGGGAAGATGTGATGGGAACAGGATAAGAGAATCAGGCATGGTCGTTTTTATAAGCGTCATCATGATCATCACCATATGCAAGCATGTATATTTTAGTGGGGAAAATCATATTTGAGGAAAACTGTAGGCTAGATAGGAAATATAGGAATAGGAGAAATGGTCGTCGTAGAAAGTAGAAGGAATGCTGCGTCACGAAATACCATAAGGAAAAGCTGAGGGGGCATGTAGTAGTTCTTCTAGAGAGAAACAGACATGCGAAAAGACCTATAAACCAAAAATGTGATTTTTTCACAATCTTGTAAATGTAAAATATGTGTGCTTATATGGGTATGCCCATATACAAAATGTAAAGGTTACCATGAATTTAATATAATAATAATATTTTATGACATACACCAGCAGCTAGCAAAGATATGTGCAGTAGTAGCCGTGTGCGGTGCGGTGGTAGAGAAAGAAGATATGAAATCATCTTTCGCAGGGTACATTGTGAATATTTTTAATACGTACGTATGAATGTAAGTATCTACTCAGATCAGCTTCTTCCTGTCAGTACAAATTGATTTAGGCCGTGTGGTATGGGTGCGATCACTGAAAAGAGAAGGGAAAGGTAGGGCAAGAAGGCATGATGCCAAGGTAGTAGCAGCCAAACGGGAGTATTTTTAGAAGAGGTGCTTCATATATTGTCCACTAATGTGCGACCAATCTATCATCTTACCCCTCAAAAAATGATCTGTTTCCTTATGAGAGCAGCTCCAACATGAAAAAAGAATTCCTTTCATGCGTCAAACACGTAAATAGCTGCATGATGATAACAAGGGAAAAAATTTTGTCTTTTGTGGAATAGATAAAATGCTCGCAAATTTATATTGCTACATACACATGCACTTATTGGCCGTATAGCCGATGTAATTTATATACATCACAAAAAAATGCGATTGCTCTTCTTATCTCTGGAAAATGAATATTCTTCTTCTTTATGTCAAAAGCGTATCGGCTTCACAAGGTGACTCTCAATGGCATGCAACAATAAATAATATGAGGAAAAAACTTGCTTTTGAAAAGGACGGATGGCTTTAAAAGCTCCAGTCAGTCGACTAGTGCCCGCACAAGTTCGACAGTGGAAACTCCCGATCTCACATGGTGGATAAGCAAAACTAGTTCAACTATAGGTACATGGTTGTGCACAAAATCCTTTGGCTCCATTTTAGCATATTACCTATGCAAAGCTTCAGGTTTCTCATAGTAACTGCACAAAATTATTATTTGGCATATTTTGAGTGAAGTCTGGCGGACTACGTTAAAGTTAAAGTTAACGGATTAATATTGCGATTAGTTTGCAAAACTGTGTAAATGTGTTCATCTATGTTTTTTGTCTATGCGAATTACATCCAGTTGAATCCCATTCAAACATTAATGCAAACTTGTCGTCGCTATTTGCCACCGAGTCCCATTCGGCGCATAGCATCTTCAATCGTTCATGAATCAACAGGAGCTGAACTGTAGTCATCGTAGGTTTCCCGTGTCAGACATTACCAGTCAACGAGTCAAATAGAACAACTTGCAAGGGTATGCTTCTTCCTGTACTCGTAAATAAATAAAAACAATCATAAATGTAGGGGCAGAGAAAACAACAAAAATGTTGTTAGTCTGTGAAAAAAAGCAATTTTTCATTTCTGCTTAAAAATGCTGAAACGCAATATAGCTTTACTGATACTTTCATGACCGATATCAATGCAGGTCGATTTGTTATACAACGAATAATGGTGGGTTGTTAAGAAAGAATGTTGCAATTTCATTTCATTTGACATATTATGTATTTTAATTCAATCATAAATCTATCAATAATAACAATGGCATAACAACTTTATTGAACAAAACATTCCCGTGTAGTATAAAGGTGAACCCCAGTTCTGTTTATATAAAGAACATAATTCGACATTCGACCTTTTCCAGTTTAAACGGAGCAGAGCCTGACCGTGGAATTAGCATGGTTTATGGCATATATAAGGCCGATACGGAGAATTTCAGTTCTTCTATATGTTTACTGCATGAGTAGCGTAGTGAAAATTCCATCTCTGGTAATTTACTGGTTGAATGCGCACACTGTAAGAGACAGTACGTGAAAGTACTTTTCCACTATTCTCTATGCCTCTAGTTTTTTAAATTGACATTTTCTGTTTCATTTCATACTGCCAAGCTTGGAACCGGCTTGTGAGGCCAGCGTTGAGAAGAAAGAAAAACTATTTGCCTAGTATACGGGCTAAAAGTAAGCAGAGAGTCGTAAGTCGCAACCCAGAGCAGGAAAATAATTTCTGGGTCAAAAATAACCTGATACATGATTTAAGAAGAAAAAAACTGCTGATAATTGGTGACAAGAGAAACTGTATAATATTTATTAATAGGGGTTCGTGCTTCTGAATATTAAAAGAAGCTTACGGTACATAAAACTCAGCAGAAAGTTTCAAATCCATATAAAATTGGCAACTGGCAAGGGAAAGCGTATCTGAGTAAATATAGTGACAAATGATGGCCTCTATAGCTCCACAATAAGTCTCGCAATGTTAACAACTCTAATGACCTGCTCATTTCTATAGAAAATGGAGAGAGAATGATGATTACATAATCGTGCAAACTGGTTGCAGTAAGTAGGTCAGTAAAGGCTTTCAAGACGGAACTATTAAAATACAAAATGAAGAAATGAAAAGTGATGAGGATGAGAGGAAAGTACGCAGTTCAAATGTGGAGCAAGCAAGGGTGAAGGAGAATACGTACATGCTCAAGAGAAGAGACTGAAAAGACGAAAACAATTTTAAACTACACACACTACTTATACAGAAGAATGACATTTGAAAATATTTTACTAGAAAGAAAAACTCTTTTGAAAGCTCTATGTCTGCAGTTTAAACATGCTCGCAGAAAAGAAATTAAATATGAACAGGCTGTCATCATTAAAATGGTGACATTTGTGGCATAATGAGACGTAAAAAAATTACACAACATTTTTATCTCTTGTTCTTACTTTCTGTCAACTTGCGTGTACCTGATTACTCAAACTTTTAGGATTCATAAAATGAACGGTTTCTCGCTCATGAATACATAACACATGGCAGCAACACACACACACACACACAAATACACATGTGTTCAGAACGCATAATACGTTTTATATGAAAATTAGAAGTTGTTGCTGTGTCGTCTCTGTTATCAATGTCTACCATCTTCCAGGTTTTCATAAGTACATCATACGACTCATTTATCAGAAAATGGTAATTAGACTTCAGGGTCATTGTTCGTTTATGTTAGTAATAAATTTCTACCAATTAATGCGACAATATATTTACTTCAATAATGGTATTGATTACAAGGCTACTTACTCTATTTTTAATACCGAGCGTTTAGAAATTCCTAGTATCCAATTAACAACTTTGCTATCTAATGGATTTATAGTTTGTCAATCTATCCAATCAGATTGTATATACTTTAAAATCTTTATCCATAGTTTGGTATATAAAGAATTTATCTTCATCAATCTGGTCCTTCGAGGTTGCGCGTATACTACATGCACTAGACGAAACAAACCAAGCCAGTGGAACTTATTGAGCTGTCACCACCACGGCTGTGTCTTTAAAAACTCTTCAAAAGTTTAATTTGACGAGGCAAGGTGTTCCAAAAGCTCGATGTATGTGGTATTTTGTCTGATGCTGAATTCGGAGAAAGAGATCGACCGTAGACTTTTCTTGTTCCTTTCCATTTACCAAAAAGGGTAGAACTACTCCGTACAATGCTTCAGTGCACTGCAATACTGCTGTGCAATCATAATTATGAATATACAGGAGAAGCACCACTTTTTATGTCGAAATATTATTAAAAGTTGGAAATTTACAGCGCAAAAAATTCCCTATTATCATCATCATCATCATCATCAGGGTTCCACAAGAGAGGAAATTTATATTCTTGTCGAACGATGAAAGCTCATCCTCCCTCGGGCTAACCATGTCCACTGAAAATTTATGCGACGACTCAGTACGTAACTAATTCTAGTTAAATAAATGACAGACTCCCTCAGTTTCATCATCTCCTTTCCGTAAAAGCGTCACCCTTTTTGAGTAGAAAAAAAGTGTTGAGCATGAAGAGGAATGTTTTTAAGTTTTTACTGCTATCCTACTAATCCTTTCTGGCGGCAAAGATGTTTAAAAGCGGAGAATATTTTCCTTAGCTAAAAATTCCTGATACTCAGCACATCTTTCTCTCTTCCTTTCCAGCTCGCTCGGAAACCAATGTGCAGAGGTTTGCCCTCAAGTAGCGTGCCGACTTATAATACTAATCATAAGTAAGTAAGCAAAGCAGTAGAAACTTGTGTGTCTGTGTGCATGCTTCATGCCGAAATCACAGTATTCGTAGGAAAGAAGATGCAATGTTTGACAGTGCATGCACGAACACGAGGAAAGTGAGAGACGTATATTATTATGCAAGAATCAAATATTATCGTATGGACGCTACTACTCTTCCCTTTCCCATCAAGTATTTTACATTACATTACGGACGAAATAAAGTGGAAAATTGTAGAAGTGGCAGAAAAGTAGTAACTGTAACATTTCTCTGTAGGACCCAAAAGTTAAATTGAGAAAGAGAGTTGTCTTTTTCGTTCCATCCTGCCTGGTATGTAGATCGTATAATATGCGTATAATATTCGTACGGTTTTAAGGATGTACATCTCTGCCAGTCGTGTTGAACACGTAAAAGCCAGAGGGATGCTAAAACGATGAGGCGACGACAGATACATTATTATACATTACCTAAATACTTACAATTCAGAGTGGCAGTAGTTGTAGCAACATATACTTATTTATAGCCTTTAGAGCACACAAGGCTGGAAAACTAGCTTTATTTTACGTCCAAAACTGACTATTTCCCTTCATTTCACACATTGACGTAATGTAAGTAGGAAAAAAAGTAGAAAAATACTTATCGATATTACTACTTGAACTGGACAAGCAGCATTTCACTAAAAAAAAGTCCAACTTTTGTGGTAGTCCATTTCCATTTTGGCAGGTTACTATACTCAGAGACATCAACGGAATTTATATAATACGCGAATACATGACTTTTCAAATTTTATGATCCTCCATAACCAGTTATTTATGTGAGAAAGGGTAGCGAAATAGGACAAAAGAGAATGTTGCTGATTTTTTCGAGAATGATACAAAAATTTTAATGTCCTGTTCGAGAGTCCATAAAACTTGGACAGCAGTATTATGATGATAGTTTCTAGGTGATGGTTATGACTTTTCTTTTTTGCCAATATAATATACTGTCACACAGCAAAAATAGCCTGGATAATATGAGTGGTGGCAATAATATCCCGTATTCATTCATATGAATTTTAAGATGACGCAAAACTCTTCTTTTCTCACTTTTGCAAATGCATGAAAATAAAAAAAGGACAATAGTTTTCTAATATGAATATATTGTACGTAATATCATTTTCGGCAGCTTGATAATATATAGTATATATACGCCTTTCAAAAGAATAGCTTTGTTTGGAAGTATGGCTTGACCATTGACGATGTGTATGTATATATACCTATATCGAGAAAAGAGATAAAGGGAGATGCTAGCCATATATAAGCTGTTGTAGTAACTTTTTTTTATTTATTTCTAAAAGTGGTAGCTGGAAAGGGGAAACGTAAAATGTTGTTTTACGCTTTAGACTCTCTCAGATTCAGAAACAGAGGAGCACATGCATTCTTTTTTCTTCTTTTTCTTCTCCTATTCGCTGTGTAGTCATTCTGAAAGTTTCGCCAAGCAAAAACGAAGATGATTGCTTGAAAAAAGGAGAATCAGTTCCCCATGCATGGTTTGTCCAAAAAATGTATATATAGCAGCACATGGTACATGCAGAGACAGATAGACTTCTCTCTTTTGCAAATATTCTCTCTGCGGTTCGTCCTACTTCCATGCATAGCAGCAGGAGTAATAGTGATGATGTTCAGCGAGGCGGAAGAAAACAGAATATAAGTATCCGAGAAAAAGGGTAGAAATTGTGATGTGGATATTCAACAAAACTTGTAAATAGCACTCACTTCAGAAACTGAACTGACGACAATGGGAAAGGAGAAAGTGAAAAAACCAACGGTTTCGCAACCCACCAACCAACGTCAGACACGGAGAGAAAAAGAACACTGATGAAGGATACAAGAGTGTAAGGAAGAGTTTCTCTACCTTCGAGAAAATATGCATAAAAAATGACAAGAGTTAGTCGAATTTTTTTTTACCTTTTCTCTACTCTACCACACATCAAATAAAGTAGATGAAACTTTTGTAACACGATCATGTCAGGCAATACCACCACAAAAAGGTAGAAGAAAGGGGCACTATTACTACTTCACCGCGTCACCCTACCGTGCCATCATTTTTTCGTCGTCGTCTTCTCCTCTCTTTCTCTATAAAACTTGTGAAATGTTTTGGACGCATGCAATTGAAGTCACACCTGATCCTGATACTTTTCCTCTTCTTTCTCTGTCTTGTATCATGACATTCGTTACGCATTTCTATCCTGGAGTTTCTCCTCCACCGATCTGCAATAATGTAAAACTCTCAGTGTTTTTTTATCGCCAGATAATATATAAATAAAATGTACACCGACATAAGTACATGTTATGCATATATTATTCCCCCTTTTCTTAAAGGAAAAGACTGAAGATGATGAGAAAAGAAAGCCAGACAAAGTCTCTAACAACAGGAATCTTTCCTGAAACTTGCCCACTTGTGATTTCACTTTTTTATCGCCACTGATGCGTACATTTATGTTGAAAACCTCTTTTCAATTTTGAACCTTCAAGTTAACACACATGAGCGCTGGAATCTCTCACTCCCTCTCTCTGTGCCTGTGTATTAGTATCGGGTATCTAGCCAGACTTGTATTTATTATGCATCAACTGATTGAAGAAAAGCAGCAAAAAAGGAAAGAAATGTCATGCATATTTTTTTTGTGAGTACCAAGAGTGAACAGCAGCGGCACCAGTAGTAAAAGTAGTAACAGGAGATATCCCGGTCGGGCCCATTTCCCTTCAACTTTAGTAATCAAACAAAGCCAAATACCATACAAGTTTCATGGTACATAGGCAGTAGGTAATGTCGCAGAAATGCGCTGGGAAGCATGGCAGTTATCTGTAAATTCTTTAAATGCGCCTATCGTAAACAGGAAAAAATTATACAAGCGCATATAAAAATATATATACAACTTGGATGAATGTGTGCACATGAATGCCCATGTCGTTGTGATACCAATAATAATAATACCAGCTCCATTAGTATTGCGTTCTTTACATGGCCAAGGTGAAAATAGAGAGGATAGAAGAAGAACCATGCTTGCTTGCTTTCTTGTAACGACTTTTTTCGATTTGAACTCGAAAAAAGCCCCTGATGATAAAAGCTACCAATGACTTGATAAAGGCACACATGCACAGTCACAGGAGATTATATTGCTTCAGTGGACAAACCCACCGATGTAGTTATAGCAGCAATCACAATGATACACAAGTGAGCAAAATGATTCCATCTACATATAGAAGCACAAACAATCTAAATATAAATTTATATACATTTTATGTGCCCGTATATCTGCGGAACGGTAGAACCTTTCTCTATTTTTGAATCTTACAGGGGCAGAGTTTAGTTTACATGCTGATGATGATCAGGCTGGATGATAGCGATCCTTACTGCTTACGACTAGCCTACGATCATCGTTGTTACTGCCATTCTTCTTGTCCTCGGAGTGATTCCTTGAGGCACGATAGAGGTTTCAAGTTTCATGGTCTCCAATTTCTCTCGCCGCGTTCCGATCGGTTTCTCTCTTGCCTTTCACAAACACCGACCGACAGACAGACAACAAGCACAGCGAAACGCAATTCTCTGAGTGACTATGTGTGTGTGTGTGTGTGTCTTCTCTATGAGAAGTCAACCGCCAACAACCACATATACATGCATAATATTATTAGATGCTGCATACTCTCCTCCATGCTCAGCGTTATTACTATATCGTCCCTCCATTTCCGTGTACCCACTTTCCCTTCACTTTTCTTTTTCCAAGCAAAAAAATAGCTGATCTACGTTAAATGCCTTAAAATTGTGCATATATGCACATTTTACTGTTCCGCAGAGCATAGTAGGAACCCAAAAGTGGGGAAAATTCTCTGTGAGTGAAAAAGGGAAATAAAAACAAAGGACAGTTTTAGTGTTGTGGTAAAGGAAAAGGAAGCAGAAGAAGATAAAAAGGTAGAAAAATGTTAAATGTATCTGGTAGAATGTACTTTGTATGTATGCACACACACGCAAGCACGCATGCATGCAACTCTGTGAGACCAAAACCAGCAACTAACCCAGTAACCTCAGTCAGCACGAAGAAGCTCAGCTCAACCACCAAAGCTCATCATATATTGCGAACATGATTTGTGTGAAAATAAGCTTGGAAACCTTTTCTCCCCGTCTCTCACTCTCTCTCTCTCCTTTTTCCTTCTTTCTTTCATGCCATGAAAAGCGTTTTATATCCGTACATCCATAACCATTTTTGCTTCTTGCCTTCTAGGCACTCACTTGTACTCACTCCACACGTACAATTTTATCATGCATACAACAACTCGCGTCTTCCTGGAAACCGCCAATGTTCCACCTTTAGTTTACATGATGACTGCCGCAATAGTGCTCTACCAGGAGGACGTACGTATTGGTATTAGTATTTTTCCATGATTTTTAACAAAACATGATGGCGATATATGAGTGATAGGATGTCAATAGGATGAGCCTTCCATGCCTTTCCACCGCTTTCCTACTCCCATAAAAGTCTCATCACATTTTTTTCTTTTACAGAAAAAATAGCAATGAAATGAAACTACGTCAAGAAAAAAAACGGAATCATAATATCGCTAACGCTACCATCACCACCACTTATATTACTACTACTACTAGTAGTAGTAGCAACATATGAACAACATTGATTTCACACTATGACAGCCGTACGTCAACATGAATATCAACACTTTTTTCCTCTCTTTTTCCTTCTCTCTCTCTCGCTCTCTCATCGACAGGAACAAAATGCATGAATCTTTTTTGAAAAAAAAACGACTGTAGAGGAAGCGGAGAAAAAAGTTGTTGAAAGGATCTGTGAAACATACTCGTTCTTTTTGGGATGTGTATACAAAAACGACAAAGATAGTACTACTAGACGGTAGGCTGTATTGCAATGCACAGGAAGATGAAGTGACTCGTACTGTCAGTATTTCACCCTGAAAATCATGCTTCCCCAGAGTTACATTTATAAAACGGCAGATGGATTTTTGCTGCATTTTCGACCGAATGATATTTATGTTGGATGAGCAGTTGTGTTGTTATTTTTGTTTTGCTTGGAACTCTGATTGTGAATCGTGTGAGAGAAAATGATGCTGCTCCAGCAGGAAACGAAGAAGAAGAAGAGTAACTAACTGGATTAGTAGTTTACGGAGAAACAGAAGAAAGAGCGACGGAGACGACAGGATGATTCCTGGAACTCTCTGAAACAACACACATTTATTTTCGTTTGATACAAGTACCTAATGCACTATATTTCTACCGTCTGTGGTACAAACAAGCAACCAATATCCTGTGATGCTCTGTTATACCATAATAACCTTGATTTCACGAGTATAGTATTGCCAGTTTTTGTACGTATTACTATTATTGTAGAATTCCTGTCATTTTCGGTTTTCTACTTCTTTCTTCTCTCCGTACATGTTCTGCTTGTGCTTCCTTTTTGTATAGCCACGAATGGATTCAAACTGAGAAAGAGAGAGTGAAACGAGAGTGGTAGCAGTATCAGCAAATGAAGGGAACGAACGAACCAGCAAGCCACAGACACACATTAATTCTTATCACATCCAATTGTAAAAAACGAAGTAACAAGTTTGTAACACCAACAACTTGAAGAATTTCAATTACTTTCGTGTTACGAGGATGTCGATTCGATAGGATACATTCTCCTGCTACCGCTGCCACACCATCGCCGCCGCCTTTTCCTTTTATATTTTCTGTGAATTACACAGGGAGAGAGAGAGAGAGGAAGACTCATACATACAAACCTACTTAAATTCAG
This sequence comes from Sinella curviseta, assembly GCA_004115045.4. Classification (NCBI taxonomy): domain Eukaryota; kingdom Metazoa; phylum Arthropoda; class Collembola; order Entomobryomorpha; family Entomobryidae; genus Sinella; species Sinella curviseta. Next base: position 20,065,815 of record CM065489.1, on the reverse strand, counting down.
TGCAAATGGCATGGTGAGTGAGAGAGTGCAAAGAGATCCTTTGCATCATCATCAGCACCATTCTCGTTGGCAAGGGTATTCTAAGCACTGCAAGAAACGGATTTCGTATCTGGATGAAAGGGAACAGTAATGAGTTATTCTATGCTACATCTAGCACACTGACTTTGAAGGCAGAAGCACCCGGTGTGTGAGAAAGAAAGAAAAAGCGAGAGCGACCAAAATGCTTTCTATTTTTCCCTTACGGTTTACATCGTCATTTCCATACCTGCGAACCTAATGAATGTAAACATTCACGTCACTACCAATATTGTCTTGATTGTATTATAGGAGTACCAGTAGTTGGGATAGTACTGATAGTGCAACGTTAAACGTAACTTGTAATCTGTTGTTGAACGAAGGAAAACACTGAAAAATACTAGTTAAATTGGAAAAGTGATAGCGAGAAGAGGGAGGAACTAGCAAAGGGGAAACATCATCACTCAAGGCAAGCAATAAGGTTTATAGCCGCTGCCAAGTTTCCTGTTGGTAAAAGTAAAGATTTAATTTTCTTTTTATACGAGTTTGGTTAGGTTTGAGTGAAAGATTCAGTTTCAACACTTTGCTGTTATTAGAAAAAGGGGAAAGGCACACCACAGGAAGTAGTTACAATAATGGAGTGAGTAACTGTTAGAAAATGAAGGCTTTTATTACAACAAAATTTTTAATTAATTAAGTCAAGGTAATACAAAACTCATTTCGTTCAGCAGACAACCAAGCAAAAAATGAACGCCTGAGTGGTTGCTGTATGGAGCAAAAACAACACATTAATGTGCTACAATGTAATGATCCCACATTTACCACTTGATATCCACATTCAAACAGGCTTCATCTTCCCCTTCTACCATATAGCTTTCACTTTTCGTCTACAAAATAAAAACTTGTTTTTCTCACATCATCATCGTCATCAACATTTACCAAGATACACGGCTATTAAATTTTAGTATTTCATGTTTTTACGGGTGAGAGCTTGTTCAATTTCAACAAGTTACTCGAGATTACTTTCTTCACAGAACCAGTTGTCGTGAATTCGTGTGTTACACACTTCTTTTTCCTCTTATTTAATTTTTACTTGTGTGATACAATTCCACAGTATATTACACACATACACAAGCATATGTGCTTACAAATATCCAATATACAAACAAGTTCCCAGTATTATGCTGTCTCTAGGTGAGTTGTCTTTTTCCACCGTAAAGTCCGCTTCTCTCCATGCTCACTTTTCTCTATATTTTCTCACGAGCTTGCTCGCTTGATATCTCTACTGCAACATATACTACTCTTAACCTGAACTCACTCAAAAAAAATTTTTTTTCATATAAGCCACTTGCCTATAACTTTTTCTTTAAAAAATGAGCAAAGGAAACAAAATGTGGCATAGCACGTACACATATTCACTAAAGCATCGTCGTCGTCGGCGTGCTTTCGTAATAAGCCAAAAGGCAACACGTTCGTGTTCAATTTCTCCACGATGGTGACGATGGTACGTCAACGCTCAAACACACACACACACGTCTCGTATATGGATTTTATGACGATATAAAAACTCAGCATTTCTCAACATCACATCATCCTTCTCCTCTTTAATGATATATGACTCTGGCTGATTCAATATAACTAACTGGATGCAATAAGGAAAAAACAACACGATACTTTGCCTGTCGTCTCTCCATGATCCAACTCCCTGCTAAACTAAACCAACTTGGGAAGACGATGACGCTCATGTTCAAGCATGTCGCTCCGCAGATGTTTCTATCTTTTCACCACCATAATATCGTATTTTTCCGTACATGCATACATTATTATTATATTATTATTATTATATGTAGTTAATTTTTTTACCCTTTTGTGATTGCAAAAAAGCAATCAGTCCGTCCATGTTGGATTTTTGATTGCTGTTAGAATGGTTGTTTCGGCGGTGTGTAGGTTAGCTGTATAGTTAATATTGGTGTCTAGAACAGATTACTTTACAGTGTTCCCGTGGCAAGTATTTAATAGAAGCAAACAGTAGCAGTCTACCGCGACGACTACTGCGAGACAAGGCGACCCAGTCAGAAAATATTAATGCCGGGAAAAGCAACCACAGGCTTTTATATTTTACTGCCTATAAAAAGTATAATGTTGCATGCCGTCTGTCGCAGACGTGAGCATTCACTATAGGTATGTACGTACCGAAGGTTATCCAGTTAAGTTTTTACTCCTTGATACCTTTGACGAAAAAGTAACTAAAATTTATCAGGCGAGTGGGAGAAAGAGAAAGATAGCGGTGATAGGATTTTCTGACATTTCTGCCACGCCAGGTCTTTTGTATTACAACAACAGCAGCAGGAGCGCCATTGCCGTGATGATGATTATGACGACGATGGGAATAGTGATGTCGAACGGGAATGAGAGAGAGAGAGAGACTGTTGCTTCAGATGATAAACGCATGTAGTAGTAAAAGTAAGTTGTAGTGGTGAGTAATGCTTAACTAAGGGGAACTCACTCACAGAGTGGAACCATTCTGATTAATATTGCTCTTTCATCACTTTGCCACTACCATAATAATCTACAACAATATTAGCTTTAGTCCTCCACGAATGTCTGCGTGTGTTTTGCTTCGTTTCTTTCGTCTACATGAAAAGTTTTTGTGAAAACATGTGTGTGAGAAAGCATTACATACACATATGTGTTTCCAGGCATGTACTTGATCTTTTCCACTCTCTCTCTCTCTCTCTCTCCAGCATTACATATTACTTATTACAGATACTTCATAAAATCATAGTTGTATGTTTTGTTACACGCTGCTGAATGCTGTTACTTGGGCTGCTGTTCTTGGCTCCAGTTGTTGAGCTCTGAGGTCAAAATACTCAAACCAGTCCCTCTCTCTTCTCTCCTGTCACACACCGTAGGACCAATTGTAATGTTCATAAAAGCAAGTCTTTGTCTGCCTCCAACCTACATTCATATCTTTAACATGACCACTGACGGTTTCTGTAATCAAAGGAACATGTAACATACATACATCTACTCTTTTTATACTTTATAAGATAATGTAGATGTTTGATTGGTATATGTTCCTATTGTTCTACATGCATTGATACTCATAGACGACGAGGCCTGCTTTCTTATAATACTTTCTCCATTATACTCGTATTTTAAACCTAGCCACAAATATACGTGTTAGGCCCATCACGGATTCCTTTTCCAATGAAGAACGACTCTTGTTTTCAGCTCAACAATTATTTTTACGCGAAGCATAAAATGGCCAGATGCACGTGCTATACTAATAACGTATTTATGTGTTACCTATATTTACTCACTCACTCAGTCAGTTTGCATTACCCAACTTTTTTTACTTGGCGTACCAAATCAAAGTGCGAGGCGAAGAGAAAAGACTGGCAAGACGTAATCTGCTATCGTGACTTGTTCATTAAAGATGGTTTTCAAGTTGATAAGTAGTGCATGAAATCGTCAAAAGGTAAATAAATAAATAACTTATTGTTAGAGGGGAAAAGAAACATATGTGATACATTTCACGACGAACGACCACATTTTACAATGTCATAATATTTCTTTTCTCCTTTTTCTCTCTGCTTGACTACTAACGTGATGTTGAATTCCTTTAGGGATGCTTGTGTCGACGTCGTCATTCAGTCAAAGCTTTTCTCTGTTTGCCTTCATTCTCTCTCTCTCTCTCTCTTTCTCCATGTGTGGGATGCTGTGTGTTCTGGGAATAGTGAAATGCACTAACAACAAAGTACTTCGATGTTCACTATAAAACTGATTTAACTCTACCTTTCTTCTTCTCTCCATGAGCTCCCTGGTCGCACCCTACCGCTTTTCATACTATTTTACAAAGATGAAGCAAATTGTAATAAAAAAGTAGTTGACACCATTTCCCTGTACAAAAACTGTCTCGATACAGGCAAACATGGGCATTAAGTAGAGTAGACAGTGTGCTTTTGATACAGACGTGTGCGCTGCTTATGATTGGGAACCCACTGTTGAGAATTGTAAACGTGTGATGATGACGATGATTTTATGGTTTTAGTTAGGGATAGGGTTTTACTTCTTTCTCACACAGTAAAAGTCAACAGTTAACAAGCATTCTCGTTGGAATTGACTTACATAATAAACCTTTTAAAAGTACATTAGTTTCATGAATACGAGAATGGGGCAATGTGAAATCGACTTGAATTGATCGGAAAACAGTGTTGAACAAGAGCGACCTAATGATGGTGCAGATTTGTCAGCTTGTAAAGTGTAAAGAAGCAAAGCAGTCTAAAAGTTTGCACCCTAGAGCATCTAGAAATATAAACTGGGCAAACTAGTTAGCGTGCTTTAGATATTTGTCTCGGGAGCTGAAAAATTATCAAAAAAAATAACATCGATACAACGGAAATGGGAGAGGAGCAAAACCAAGATTATTTTTTAATAGCGTATCCGCTCTAGAGATATACATATGGCACGGCTCCGTTATGCACAAACTTTCCAGGATAATCCCTATAAGGCATATTTACTTACGCAACCTTTATATGTTTTGACATGGGAACATTATTTTTCCTAAACTATTTTTTTTCTCAGGACCAGTAAACCGTTGTAGTGGAGATATAAGCTGAGCATGGAGCGAGACAAAAAAGGCACAATTTGTTTTGCTGAACAGATGCTATTTTATCGAAACTCTTCTCTGAGTGCTTATATTCCATTCACTCATTAAATAAACAATTTCATCCTTCCACCACCGCCACCAATCCTAAAAGAAATCCACCACAAATAAGAGTAACAACAACAACAACAACAGGACCAAAACAACAGTCGTCTTTCTCTTTTATTCAATGCACTTGATGATGATGCTACTGCTACAGTTTTCTACATTGATGTGAGTAATATCATTATCTCCTTTTCCACTTGAGTCATTTGAACGAATCCAATATCGGGGTATGAAATACCAACAAGCTTTATGCGCTGTGCAGTTTGTATGTGAGTGTTACAGCTACTTACATTGGATCTAACAATAAGTAAAAGAATCAAACGAGAGAGAGGAGGATGAGGCCTACAATAACACCACACCAGTGAAATACACATAATATCATGTTTTTTTCATGCGAATACTCTATCTCTGTGAACGAAACTGAGCTATACAGCTCTCCTGTGTATATTATGCCACGCTCATTCAAACATATAAATATCTATGAACATACATACATATTGTATTACCTATTATTGCCATTGTTCCAAAAAAAATCCAGGGACAAGTGAAAAAGGGACGGTGAAAGGAGATAGAGAAAGGGATATATGTAATATATAGTATGTACATCATTAACACCGAAAAGTAACAATTCGCTTTTCTATCTATTTATCTCTATTTTCACCACTACTACTACCATCACCACCACCGCTACTACTGTGAGAAAAAGAAGAAAGGGCTGGAGAAAGTAGTCCCCATTCAAGGCGCTGCTACCACACTGCTAGATGTCGAATTATGCACCAAAACTTTCACTGTGTCGTGTTGAAAGTAGCAAAAGTATAGGAACAACATGGGAGAAAGTGTAGGAGCAACATCATGGGCCTCATGGAGAAAACTGCCATGGCGCCGAAAAAGGAATATTGTGCGGCCGTGCTCGTGGTCGCTGCCTGTCTTTTTTGAATTTCGCTGACTGAGTATAATGCCCATGCACATTGAAAAAAAATGTAGTTTCGTATTCAAGTCATGCTAAGTGGGTGTATTAAAGTGAGCGTGTGCAGATACATGTGTGCAGTGTGCACCCTTTCCTTATTTTCATCTAGCCATAACGCTTGTTTCAAACTGATATCGTTCATTGAAATAAATAGATGTGATGCAAGCTCAAATAACGGAACACGAAGGTAGCATACCAAATGAAGTTTCCGTTTTAAAGTAAAAGCGTGTGTGTGTTTGTGTGTGGTAATGTAAATGACATAATAGTATATACTTTTTTATTCTTGTGTAAACAATCTTGTTCATAAGCCACCATTACTACTCGTCGTGCGGCAGGAAATGAAAACCAAAAAAAAAAATATATACCCATGCGATAAAGTTTTAACTGTTTTCCAACGTAGTTGTGTATGCTATTATGCTGAATTGGAAAGCAGGTGGGAAGGATCCTACACCACCGAGTTAACTCGTGTAAAATACTAAAAATATAAAAAAGGCAATACTACAGTCTACAGTGTGGACAGAGAATTTTAGTTGTAAAGAAAAAAATGCTCATGATAAAAATTGATTTAAAGGCAACATGTGTGAACGATTTGTCTGGCGCTGCTTTCGCTTCGGCTAAATAGTATTTGTGACAGAGCCGTTGTGGTGATCACTGTACCAAAACTAACGGATCTAAACTGCCTGGCTGAGAACAATAAGCTTGGTGCACAACCAGCACCACTGATAATACTTAACAATTTACACAATCTAAATTATGATTACAACTACCTTGTGTGTCTCATTGTGTTAGCTTGTTGTGTGCATCGAGGTATGATGCATATATTTAGCATTATGTTTGCCAAATTGCGTTTATCCCTTTTATTTAGTTTTGCGGTCGCGCCACTCCTCCTTACAGATAGAATTATCCTTCTTTCTCATTTCTCTCGCTCTCCTCTCTCGCACACACACACTCTCTCTCTCTCTCGAGATGAGTGGAAGGAGCAACAAGGGTGTTGTTTTGCATCTTCATTGTTTTTCTTTGATCCATTTCTCACTAGGAGCACTTGCTTGCACGCATTTGTAGTTTCCTCACTTTCATATAATATGTATTTAGCACAAGTAGGCATTATAGCCATTAGTATTATTATTATTATCGTCATGATAATGATATTGCTGGCAGTGTGGAGCTATTGTTGTGCTGCTATTATGAGCTGTTGTTGTCTGCTCAACTGAAATACCGCTTCGTAGTCAGTCCACTATTCCTTGCCACGATTACGAGGACGATACGATTATTGTTTGAAAGAATGAATGGGAATACTAATATTTAGGTAACTTGCCAGAAATATTTAAGAATTTTCTACATGTTTACTCTTGTACTACCCTTTCGAATACCACTGCGCTGTTGTGGTATTATAAACCTGCACTGTATTGTCTCGCTCGTCTTTTAGCATGACTGCTTTAATCTTATAATGCAGATAGAAAAACATGATACTTTTTCCTTCACACATACACAAGAAGCATCTTTCCCAGCGTTCTTCTTACACCAGCAGACAATATGTGGCTTAATGAGCTTTACACACTCAGACACACAAGTAGAGGGAAAGTAAAAGGAAAACTTTTGTCAATGCGAACCCACATTACTTTACATTCCTGTGGTGCGCGCGTAAGGCGGCCACAAAACAGGAACAACAAATGTACATACAATCATTGGTTAGTTCATAATATACACTCCACATACATATCTAGTTTCTTCAGGATATTGCATAATGATAACACAATCTCTGGTTTCGGGTACACAAGTATTGTGTAGTGTATAATCACCGCACAAAACGGGTCGGATGATATAAGTAGTTATGCAAGTGCCTCTTCTAATAAGCCTCTTTCCTACAAGAGCTTTTTCTAAAAACGACATTCCACATAAGTATATTTTTGCATGCATACATGTGTGGACTAGTTAGTTTTGGGTGTGAAGAGCAAGCCATACACCTTAAATGTAAACAGGATTTAAACAACACAAGAGCAACAGCATGTGACCAGCAAAGGGATAATATTATTTCGAGAGAATTTTTTTTTATTGTAGCGTATATATTGAATGCAGATGACTGCTTACAGCTTTCCCTATCTCAGGGAATGTGATTGGACTAATAATCAGTGAGCTGCTCAAAATTATCATCAGGGCAGTGGCAGGGAAAGCACTGTCATCCCTTCAGAGCCCGCCTTGCCCTTTTCAAAAACGACTCGGCAATGTGTGGATATATGTGGAGTAACAATAATATGTACATTGAATGGCCTAGGTACAACTATAAACATAAATATGTTTTCAGCGACTGTAGCAGTATAATACATGCTTTCTCTTTTTCCCCTCTCCTTCATTCCCTACGATTAACTAATGTGTGTACGTCTTTTCTTCTCGTGTCCTAAAATCCCGCTGACAAAATAGGAATGAGCAATTTCTCGCCTTCTCCTTTCTCATGCAAACAAGAAGAATAAAGACTGCAACACGTATTGTGTCGATTGTGACTGGAACTGAATTTCAACCAAATGCGGACGTATGGGAGTAAGTAGTGCGCGCGCGAACCAACGCACCGTGCATTTCACTCGCGTCCATTTTAATACCACCGCTGTACTAGTAGCCATTTGTTATCTGAAAAAACGTGTCCTGTGTAGCAAATCGTCGAATATTGCTAAACTGGTACTACGAGTGATGTGCTTTATATCGTCGTACAGACAACGATTTGAATTGGACTGTTGGTGCTTTGTTTTTAGAGAGAGGGAAATGTAGCAGCATCTATTATTAAAAAAGTAAAATATATATACGCCAACCAACAGATAACTTGCGTATACACAACAAGCCATGCCATAGCCATACTGTCTGAGAGTGAGTCGGGAAAAATTCTCCTGTTGCCCTTGTACAATCTACTAACTATCATCATCTCCAACTCATTCTTATTTATGCTGGTTCGATCATCCTGCTCCTGGTGTTTTCTCCGCGAGAACGCATTACCTACATATGTATGGGTAGTAGTATGTAATGTACGTACATGCACACTAATAACAAGTTACTACTATCTTTTGAATTGCTTTGTAGAGACATGCTGCTATATATACTGCCGTCGTTGTTGCTTTGTCTCGGCTCAAAGTGCCAACTGTTAAATATGTAGAGAGTGAAAGCACGTATTATATACAAGAACGCCAATGGTTGGACACCATACGAGGAGAAGGACATGTGCTACGTAGCAGAAATAACAAAGAGTGGAAACGAAGATGCTCCTAATGAGACAGCACTCAACAAGATTATTTGAAGCTGATGCAACCAGCCACCATCAACATCATCCTGATCATCACTACTCCTGCCTGCCACCACCATCACTAATGCTTATAGAAAAAGCGAGCTAAAGGGAATACAGGGAGCACGATAAAAACGAGCAGTTGTAGTTACTACTACAGAACAACGCCATACGTATACTATATTCCATCCGCCGTCGCTCGCCCATCATCATGTACCTTTACGTGTTATGCTCTCCAGCTTATAGCTGTTTCTTATTTTCTTTGTTCCACGGATGATATCTATTACACAAGTCCTTTGACCTTTTCTCGGTCGTCGTGTACAAAAGATGCAGTCACTATTGCATTAGTACATGAAAGGAAAAGTTGATGCAGAAAAACCTTGTCCGTACAATAAAATAACAACACCGAGTCCTGGTAAGAGCAGCAAGAATAGGAGGATTACAGATCCGTATTCGTGTTTTTTCTTCTTCTTCTTCTTGTCTTTGAAAAGCAAGAGCAGTAGTATTGTCGACATACAGGGCGACGAGAAAGATAACAAACAGATCTCAACAATAAGCACCTATAGCGGTATCGCCAACTTTATAAGGTCAGGTGTAGGTGTGCCGGGAATGGCATGGAATAAACTGTGGTGCTCCTCTACTTAAGTGGTTTCACAAAAAACGTTTACGTCAAACGGTATAACGGTATTTGTTAAGAACAATGCAAGTTCGCCCACCTGGACCCTTCCTATTTCATAAGAGCCGGGCAGAGGCATGAAGGATTAAAGAGGTTGGAGTACGAAATTCTTTGAGTTGCAAAGTCTAAGGGTTGGCCAACATTTTCACTTTGTGCACCAAATGCATTTTATTATCCAATATAAACAGGGGAGAGATGTGACTAGGTAAAAATTAACATTTCTGTATTGACATGCATACAGCAAAATGAGTTTCGTGAGGGGAATTCCAAAAGTTCATCATTTAAATTTATGTTCAGATGGAGGGAGAGAGGTGGAAATTTTAATGAAACAGAAGCTGTAAAAAGATTGAAGGGTGGAACGTTTGATGTAATTTGCCCAATAAGCAGGTATTTACCATAATATATAAAGGTTTCCGCAAAAGTACACCACCGTCACGTCAACGTCGCCATTTTTTCCTGTGAATAGCGTCGCACTGCCATATTCGCATACGTTTATCATGAGCGGATATAAATAGCTAACCAACCCATCTCCACTTGGTTTTACTGGGATTCTCATCTTGCATAAATTCCTCGTAAATAGCACCACCATTTGCACTCTGCACACATTTCCATGGCGTGAACAACGAAGGGTTAAAGAGGAACGGAAAATGTGACAATTTCATATCATAACCATATCACACCTGATTATTTTAAAGATTAGACAGGGACCACTGAATGCTTGATGGAACTACGTTTCTACTAAATACGTACATTTAATATGTTAATAGTAACGAAGAGAATATATATGTACCTAGATTAACCATAAAGTGTATTCAGCAGAAATATATAAAACTAATGAATTGATAATATAGTTTTATTACTTTTACATTTATCGGTTTATTTTAATGCCACCACATTCGGTAGTTTGCAACTTTATTCCTGCGACTTCGTATATCAATTCCAGTTTCATTCGAAGCACCGTCGCTTTTTTTAGAAACTTATTAATTTATACGCTATTTCCTACCATTCTCCCGCAAGGGATGATTTTGAGAAGAAAAAAACATAAAGGCCTTCCGACAAATCCGTAGGGATGTTTCTTGAGTGATCGTTAAATAAAAGAGTAAGATTCAAAGCAAAGAAAAAAAGGATGCAATTTTTTTTAGCTTTCTTTCTTACCTGACATGTCGGCACAGGAGAATTGGTTGGTTTCGTATCGCGCCAGCCTAAAAGTGGTGGAATGGAAATAAGGGCCGAGAGGATCCAGACCATGGCAATCATGACTGCAGCTCTAGCTGGCGTCCTTTTCTTAAGATAGTCAACGGCTTGAGTGATGGACCAATAGCGATCCAGACTGATTAGACAGATGTTCATTATGGACGAGGTGCACAAGAGAACGTCCATGGCGGAATGGATGCTGCACCAAACCGTGCCAAATATCCAATAGCCCATTAACTCATTCGCTAGTGAAAAGGGCATTATGAGAAGACCGACAAAAAAGTCTGCCACCGCCAGCGACGCGATGAACCAGTTTTGCAAGTTCTTGAGCGATTTCTCAGTGGCGATGGCGATGATCACGAGCATGTTCCCAATGACGACCACGATCATCATGAAGGTGAGGACGATGGATGAGATGACTATGTGAAGCGTCGAGTAACCCAGGGCATGAATGACCACCGTGTTATTGGTCCCATTGCCCACAAACTCGTAATCGTCAATGGTGTTGTTATCAATATTATTACCCAGCTGATACATGTTTACATCGTCATATGCCGGAGCACGATTGAAGTCCAAATCATTCAGAGTTGTTCCATCACCCCCCATGTTTCCAGCCTTGTGAATTATTTGCCGTACAATCTAATCTTTTATTATTATTACTATTATTATTATTACATCAGTACATATAACAACCTCTGGAGAAGGAATAAATTGAATGTCACGACAACATGAAAACTTTCACACAGAGAAAGAGGGAGAAGAAGTAGTAGAAGAAGAAGAAGAAAAAAACTGGCTATAGCCAAAAAAGTTTCTCCTTTCCGTTCCTCATGATGATGATGACGATGATGATCATGACGGAGATTCCCGTACGGGGCTATATGCTATAATTCTATTAATGTGCATACGTAATATAGATACATACACTACTAGTTATTTATCCTCTATAATATATACGCAAATTGAATATTATTATTTTCATTGCTAACTTTTTATACATGAAAGTAGCATTCGTTGTATTGGGTTCTCTCTCCTCTCTCTGCTGATGCTTACATGCTACACAGTATTACTACAGAATCCCATTAACTTAACAATTTCTCAAACTGCATGTAAGAAGCTTACATGCATAATATACAACTTGAACTGGGACTACTGAGAAACTCTTTTTTTTAAAAAAAGTGTTTTCTTCTCTCGTCTTGCTCGTCTTCTTCTTCGCGCAGCGTTCACTATGAATATTTTTACAATAATAATGAAAGAGTCTCTTCTTCTTGTAGCTCTATCCCTGTATTATTTACAGAGCGCCGCTGCTGCAATTTGCAATGATGCGGTTTCCTCTCTTTGAAGCTTTCTTCTTGTAGCACACTTTTCAGTGCTTGCTGGCAAGTAGTTGTGCAAGTACAGCGAGCAAGTACCGGAAGCGGGTCGTAACCCAGTGTAATGGTAAGTACTGCCAAGACATTGAAATGGCCAGGGGAGAAGAGGGGCGAGTCTGGTGTATGCTGCTGTAGAGGAGAAATGAGAGAGCGAGAGCAAGTTGCTTTCATGAAATGAGTGAAATAGTTCTGAGATTTTTATTACAACACTAAAGGAGATATTGAGAAGAGAGGAGCTGCTGCTGCTGCACAAGGAATGGTGATGATGGTGGCGGTTGAATGCATGATATCGGTTGCTGTACCACCGATAAGGTACAAGTACACATCATTATGGAGCACACACCGAGTTTGTTTCTTGAGTCAACTCCTTCTCTCGTCCTCTCACTCTCTTTCTGGTTGTTATAGTGAGCCGGAGCACTTTTTACCTTCGGATGACAACGTTGGGTGTGTGTGTGTGTGTGGAGGTATGTATGAGTAAATGAGTATTTGTGTGCTCAACAGACACTGTTTTTCACTCGGAGTCGTAGTGGAAGGAGTAGTAGGAGAGCAGAAAGTTAGAAAAGAAGTAAACTCGTATGTCAGAAGGTTATGTATGTTCACAAGTTACAAATTGAAAGAAATTTCCTTTTGTCCTCACTTCCTCCAAGCACATCAATCAGAAGGATTCCCTAAGTTTCCTTTGACATAAAAAACACTAGGAAAAAAGAGAGAATGAAGACTGGTAATATCATCAGTCTCCTTGCACTGCACACTCTGCTCGTAGTGGCTATAGTAGTAGTCGTCGTCCTAATAGAAATAGTAGCCAGAGAGAGAGAGAGAGTAGTGCCAGTAGTAGTAGTAGACCAGGCCACTAAAAGTAATAATATAATAGGAGTAGTTTATGCGATAAGAAAATATACACTTATTTGTTCGTGTGAGGCTGATGTTGGTGGTGGTGGTAGTGATGGTTGTAGTTGGAGAGAAAAGTGTAAGAATAGCACCAACAACAGCAGTAAACCTTCATCACTCCTCTCATATACATTTTGGTCATTTTTTTAGGAGAGACGGAGAAGCAAGAGGAGATGCTGTGTGGCAGAATCAAGAAGAAAAAAAAGAGTCTCTTTCTCTCACTCAATTTTACGGATTCGAATAAAAGGTTTAGCTACTTAGCTACCAGCTTCTTCCTTTCCTGCTGTTCCCTCACTTTCATGCACACACACACACTTGTACACGAGGATAATAGGGGGAATCGCAAGAGGAGGCTTGGTGGTGGTGGCTTGAAGATGACAGGCCGAAGGATATGCTCTCCGTAGGAACATTTATGCTTCAAAAAAGTATTACTACTACCACTGCTTTTTTGTTTTCGAGCTACCACCGCTGATGATGGTGGTGGTGGTGGATGCTGGACCAGTTGTAGTAAATTTTATCACACTACTCCTCTGCTCCTCTTACTATTATTATTATTATATAGCAGGAGGATCAAATAATGCTTTCGCATTTATATAAAAAAAACCTTGCTGTAATGCCTGCTATATTAGACATGATGTCGTTCACGAATAAGAAAGAACAATTCCTCCACCCTTTCTAGTTCCATGACGCTCATAACCATTTTTAGCACACGTAATTTTACATATACAAGTTGAAAAGTCGCCTTTTTGGTGATGATGCTAATGTCGGTATATTGCCTGATATTTGTGATGATGGGGCTGACGTTGGCAGTGGTTTCAACTGCAAGTAGCCAAGGTAGTCCACTAATACAAAAGTATCACTATCATCACAAAAAATAGGAGTGGTGGTGGTGGTTGTTCGCTCTAGCAAGTTGAGTGTGGGCTCTCGGTTATTATTATATTTGGTGTTTTTTTGTGTCTGTGAAGCAGGTGCCACATCGACTACGTCTATGATGGCTGTTGTTGCTAGAACAGTGGCAGTAGTGGTAGAAGTAGTCAACGTGGTAGTAGTAAGTGAACTCCTCTTGATGATGAGAAAGATGTTGATGACGATGATGGCACGGATGGTTTGTAGCTAGAAGAGTCGAGTTGGGCAAGTGCTCGTTGTCGTTGTGGTAACAGAAGTAGTAGCAGTGGCCGGGTGGCAACTCTGAAAACATCGTTTTTCCTAGTTGTTGGAAACAGCAATCCCATTTTTCAATGAGTCTCATATAAAAAGGCTATCACAACTACTTCGTCCAGTTATTATTATTATTATCCTTTTGTACTAATGGCAAGAAGAACAGTCCAGCACACACATACACACACTAAAAGAGTTTTTGCGATAGAATGTAATATTGTATATATATTGCATAAATGGTTCAGTTTGTAGTACGTGGTACATACATACGTACAACTTCCATATCGACAGACTGACTGAAGGTGAAAGGGAGCGCGAGATTTTGCTACAAAAGAGAAGAGTACGTATCAAGTTTGAGTTGTTAAACATGTATAAACTCTGGAGAAAGAGTATAAAAACAAGGATGAAAGAGAAGAGCGTGAGTGAAAGAGAGAGCGAGAGAAAGGGAGACGGAGAGATAGAAAAAGGTGTGTGTGTGTGGCTGTGTGACAAAGTTGTGATTATTGTCGTTCAAACAAACAACTATTGCATATCTTTTTTCTCCGTTTCTCTACAAGGACATATGCCTGAATATGTTGTTGTAGCAGATATAAACGGCAATGGCACCCAAATAGCTGACGACATATAAAATCCAGCGACAGTTGATATTTTTATGATTATTATATTGGTATCATGAGTGTGTCTGTAGGTGTGTGTATTCTCACTTATTTCTTTCATTACATAACAATATATCATTAATATTCTTTTTCTACTTCTCGTCTCCTTCCTTGGTATTAATGTAGTCAAGACGAAGGCAAATAGAATCTACAACTAGGGACATTATATACAATATGCAGCACATTACAATGTGAAAAGAGCAAACTCCCAAAGTCACTCAAGAGAGAGGGAAAGAGAGAGAGAGAGGAAGAAAGAAAGAGTTTAACTCTTCTCCTCTCTCTCTCTCTACCTCCTTTCTATCGCTCTGTGTAAAGGTGAAAGGACGGGATAAACCTGCTCGGTAAACATACATACACATGCGAGGAAAACGTCAAAACTCGAGATCTGGGGACAAAGACGAGAGTGGAATGTATTTTTATTACTTCGCCCCTATATACACTCCACTTTAAAGAAGAAAGGGAAAAGTCCCTACTTAACAAACATACTTGTGCATTGTGTCCGTTTGAACATTAATAGCATAATAATCTTATTTTTAGAACCATCCCGCTTAGGCAACTCCAGTTCCTTTTTTTGGAGGAAAATAGCTCGTGTTGCAGAAAAGATACAAATGTCCTACTAGGACCGCTTCTTCTGCCCATTAATTACCCTTTTTACTCGGTTTACGCCAGAGTGGAGCTGTAACGGGCGTCCGCTTCTCTCTTTCCACTTCACATCTCTCACTCTTTTTTTCTCTCTCTTTCTCTTTCATTCTTCCACGAATCTTCTTTTATTGTTCATTTATTTTCATTCTCTACTCACCTACACTTATAATAATCGGTGTTTGATTCTTAGAGCCTTTTGCAAGCTCCTTTCCTTTAGTTCAACTTTTTTATTAAAAGAAACTTCTTTTCACAGCAGGTTTTGTTGATAGTTTTAGTTGTTATTATTCACTTCGCAGTCAGTACACTTGTAACAAAAGACAGTCTCAAGATTGGGTATCCAAAAAAATACTACAGCAAATGCAGTTACTTTTTCTCACCGATAAGCAATGGGCATTCCTTCACTTTCTTTTCCCGTCGTCGTTTTCAAGATTTTTCCTGCATCTTCTTCCAGTCTGTCCCATATGCGTGGCTGCAATAGAAATAAAATAAAAGAACCAATTTTACTGTGTGAGTTTTTGTGTTATAAACATCATCTTGGCCAATGTTGTTTCTTCAAATCTATTATATATAATTGTATAATAATAGTTATTAGTTACTGCGTAAAACAGCATAGCCAATTTAGATTACTTTTCGTGTCTGTCTCTCTACCTGTGTACGCCATAATTTTGACAAACGATTACGAATTGTTGAAAACTTTTCTAATTCCTTCCTTACTTCTTTGCAGTCATGGCTAGGTGCCTAATTAAGTGTCTGTGAATACGGTTACAGACAACTGTTACAAGCAGAGTTAGCACCTTGAAACACTTTGAAATTTACAGCCACACAGCCTATGACATATAAACTGCCCTTCAACTCTTATCATTATGTTGTGGAATGTGGATAGTTTTGGCGATACATTTTTTTTTGAAATGCTCCGTCACCGTTATAATGGTATGACCGCTCCAAAACTGTTTCCAGATTCATATGACATGTTGTATGAACCTTACTATCACGTTGATCCTTTGGGAAACTACTACTGGGCAACTTGAGACCGAATATATTCAATATTGCGAGACAGCAAGGAAAAATTTTGTTTCATTGCCGTAAATGGTTTCACTTGACACTCGTCACACTGCTGCAAGAGATTTAAGCGTGCTTCTTGTTACTTTAAAATAATATACGCAGTGACTTTTTTAAATGTTTACAGGCACTGGTTAAACTGATTTATCTACGCTGACATGCAATTATATCTACAACATCTTATGGCCACGCTAAAACAATTTTACATACAAAATTTGTCATGCACTATGGTACACGTTCACTATCTTGACAAAGCACTACACATATTATTGGAAGTAGAAAAAATGGCCTGGTTAGAAAGGCGGACAATAATCAGTTGTTTTATATGCACATGCATATTAAATGTATTGCAACTCTTTGGGTTGAAAGAAACCATCACGTCATCGTGCCTTGCCGGCGGTGTCTGTTAAGTTTCTAACAAATATTTGTATTTATTCATTTGTTTCCCTTTTCCATTCCAGACAGGGAAAGCTAGAAAAATCACCATGTCAGTTGTACTTTCACTTAACGTTTACCGTTACCCACCGGTCGCTTTTACGCTCGCTATGAGTGTGCATGTATAATATACTTTGCACGCATAACAACGCCAAGAAGACAAGGGGAAACGTTTGAAGAAGAAAAAAAATGCTTTTAATATTTGATTAATTCATACAACAACCTTCATATTACTTTTTCTACTACCATTACAACTACCACCACCTCCACTACAACTTTCTTTATAGATTTCCATCACAAACTCAAGTTCTAACTCCTGTCTGTACACTTTTTTCCTTCTTTATTTCTCTTCTACAAGAATGTGCTCTCGACCGTTGATAATATGCGGGAGTACATGCAAATTTGATAATAGTATATTTGTAATAGATAATATAATATTATATATGTATGTATGTATATTTCTTCGCCTGCAGACCTTTCCCTGTATCAATGTATTCATATTGCTCAGTTGTTTCAGCGTATAGTCAGTGTATATGCATATGATAGCACTCCGTGTTGTGTGTATAGGTTCATCAAAAAATACTTTGCATACATAAAATAAAAGCATGGTAGCAATAGTCCTCGTGTATATTTTTCTAGCCTGTAACGCTAAATGCAGTACTCAAGCTGAAAATTTGATATGGTAAAATGTACTTGGGCTTGTTCAACTATGCATAAGCTTTCTTTCTTTCTTCTTATTCTTTCCCTTCTTCTTTTAGCACTCGTTACATTTTCATACGTCGCCGGAGAGAAAGTGACGCTACTTTCTTCGTCGTAGATGTATACAGCGGAAAAGGATTGCCGACATGCCTAGCAAGTTGGAAACTGAAAGTAATAAACTTTCTATTATAACAAGTAGCCTATTTCACCTAGGCAATAATCAAGCATGTTTTTTCTATTCTTCTTTCCTTTCTATTCCTCTCTCTCTCCTTCACTGATCGTACTCGCAGGTTGCGTATTATTTTCCTTCCAACTTTCTCTCACGCTGCCATGTTCGTTAAACAAGGTAGCAGTTTTTGAACAGGATGAGTAAATGTGCAATCCTGCCATCATCATCATTAGGAAGTGTATATTATGTTGTGTCTGTGCCAGTCATGTGAGTTTCAGTTTCAGCATGATATGTTATTATAACTGTGTAAGTGTGGAAAATGGTTAGGTAGGTAAGTAGGTAGAAAGTACATTGGGCGTTGCAAAACAACTCGAAAATGAGTTTATATCTTTTGTACATACCGAAAACACTGCCTGTGCACTTCTCAATCATCTCTTTCCTTCTTCTCTGTTTAGCCGTAAAGCAGAAAAAGAAAATACCTATGCATTTATTATTATTATTATTATTATTATTAGTATTATTATTGCTGTATGTTGTATGTCATTTCTAAGGTTTTATCTGATCGGCAACTATAATTTAAAATATTTCCACATGAATTCCTCCGTCAGATAAGCACTCGGTTGGCTCCATACATGCAAGCGGATATCTAATAAACACATATGCCTGTGAGTGGCTTTATACTATAGTAATACCAGAATAAATATGCGCAATGGAATGTAATAACGTGCATCTACAGCTTAATTCACGAAAAAAATCAACCCTGGAGAAATATCGTCTAGATTCAGCCTGTTCAATGGTAATAGGTATGAAGCAAGACAGAGCACTACTTCAAATTTGTGCTTGGTCGCTACTAAATTGGAGCATCCTTATGGACGCAGAAATGCCAAAAATATATACAAAAACAATATAATTTTTTTCACAAAAAAATGGCAGTAGTTCTGCTACTGCTGCTGGTCATGAAACACAAAAGAGAAGAAGTAAAAAAAGCAAATAATAATATTAGCTCCAGAGACTACTACTGTAACGATATTATTATTATTATCTTCAGCTTGTTAGTTGTATGTGTATCATGAAAAACAAAATGTGGAACAGCTTTTACATATTATGCTGGTCCGGTCTGATATGGCACAATAAATGCAACTCAAGTCATCAGAATGGCAAATGAGCTCTTGAAAAAGGCTGCCGTCTTTCTTCCCTTGTTGATAAAACATACAAATGCCACAGAGCAATAAAAGATATATGATTCAACAGAATATGCAACCTTTTCCTGTCTTTCTCTCTCTTTCTCATGATTTTTAGTCATTCTATTACGTCTGCGTAACAATAATGAGCACTTAGCTTTTAGATCCACGTTCGTTCGTCCTTTCTGGGTTTCAGAGGGAAAACAAAAGGGGATTTATTGTAGGTTGGCTGCTTTCATTCTTTTGTAATTACCAACGAACAAACGTGTAGTAGTAGAAGTAGTAGTAGTAGTAAGCAGTAAATAGGTTGGATATACAGCGGCGGCTAAAAGAGTATTATTCCTAAGCTGTATACTATGGATTCCCTAATATGCAGAATATCTGTGTGCTGGTATGGTATTGGACGGATATTATTTCATATTAAAGGCTCCAACAATATCAACAAGCAAAATGGTAGCATTTGGAATCGGGTATTAAACATGATGAGCAAAGGAAAATGAAGAGATAGAAAACGCATAAAGCTTTTGATCACACACACAAAATACAACAAAGCCACTCACTCAACGGGAGGAAAAAGGGCCAGAGGAATAACTGGAGAAAGAGAAGAATGAAAGTTATTATTATGTATTTTAATGGTAGCAGGAACACAATTGTAATATAGATAAATAATAATAATAATAATATTCATCCTTTCCTCTCTGTCCTACTCTAAATGACGACAAGAAAAGAATAACCGTGATATGCACATTGACATTAATGATTTCTTTTCAACGTCGTTGCGCAACGTTGTGCACACGAACTGGTTCACTGTGTTGGCCGGCTTGCTGGGCTGGCACATTCCACAAAGCATGCTATGATGACAGGCCACTTTAATATAGGTTGTAGGTGACTAAGCATATCTATTTTTGTGCATCTCTCTATAATGAATGTTATGGCGTGCAAAACTTCAACTAGCTTTTAAAAGCCTTGTCCTGTATCACGACGACATACTACATCGCATGTACTTCACTTATGCTCCACCACCACCACCAGCTCTGCTCACCTCAGACATTATGAAATAAATACAACAATTCAGCGTTTGTAACGTATGCATTGTTTATGAGTACCATTCAGTGAGCATTGTTATTTTTTATTAATCATTACAAACTAATCTACCTATTCCATTATTTCCAAGAGTGCTAGGCTAAAAGTAAAAGGCAGAGTTGAAAAGGCATAAATGGAAAGAAAGAAAAATGTATTTAGGCTTTGGACAATCTTCTATTCTTTTGGTACTCTTCCTTTTTAGACAGGCCTTCATAAATATCCATCCAGACCAACAATAAACGAAACCTTTCCTACACGTTATGTTACTTTTCATCGCCCTTTGTATTCACAGTCGTGCATAATAATAGCCGTTTTGTGTGTGCATATTGGGTAACATGTGTATGCTTCACATCCGTCACGTTTCTTAAATGAATCCAACGGCCAAGAAATTGTAATAATAATTGGAAAGGCGAGTACCTAATTACGCCACCCATTCTTATCTCTTTTCCAAATTACAGACAAAAGGCAATAATCCGAATAACATGCCATGGTCGTGCAACAGAGTCAACAAATAGACCTTGTTACTACTCCTAGTCGATTGTGTAAAGATAGACCGTTTTAATGTTTTTCTTGTGATGTACACCCATTCATATTCGTCAGTGCCTAAAGAAAATATCGGCAAGCTTCTACTCCCACACTATTACCGCTGCCACACGGCGACATGCATCATTCCGGCACTTTCTAAACCTCAAACGCAAGTAAACATATTTGTACTTATTTCATCTAGGTTGACATGCAGTGTTTACACTGCTTCATCTAAAATCGCTTTTGGTACCAGAGTTATGTACATGATGTAGTTTGCTGGAACGCTGTACTTGAAAAAAATGGAGGAAAATGATTATAGGTCTATACTTGATAAATTGGACCGCCCACATTTAATCCGTAGTTGAAAAATGATCTCCACAGTCGGTATAGTAGTGATCATTCTGATTAAAGAAAAACACTATCCTGCTAACTTATGTTGGCTTTTTTTTTTGCACAGAAGACTCTCGGGTTATTTATATTATAAGAACCTCAATCTTGTTACCTCGAAACGGCAAAGTTCCGTCAAAAGCTGATAGTTTTTTTTCCTTTCTAGAAGAATGACAGCCAACAGGTGCAAAATAAAACATAAAGCGTCACTTAGTTTTCTGTTTGCTTCTCTCAAGCTGCCATATATTCTGTAACCAGACACCCTACTTTACTTTTTGCTTTTTGTCAGAACTACGGACAGACAGGTATTCGTGAATATTTCGCAAAAGTCGGAAAATGCAACGATTTTGTATAAATGGGGACGAATTATTGTGATTGCATGGCATTAGATTGTTATGGGTTCAGCACAGTTTGTTTTGAATACAGAGGCTGGAAAGGTTTACTGCGTATGAAAACAAAAATGGTAGAGGAAGCAAGCACAAAAAAACGTAAAGCCAAGGGAGCATTTCACCGTCGTCATGGCCTCACGGCTCATTTCCTCATTGCAAAAGTCTCTTTTTTAAATTGCTTAGTCACAGGTTTGAAGATATAAGTGAAAGTTACTCACGGACTGTAAGTGTATGAGAATAAAGAAACTAGGACAGGATGAGAGGAGCTTTCCCTTCTAATGTATTATATAAGAAATGCATATGTGCTAAGCGAAAATTCGTATATTTTATTGCCTATTGTTGCTGTGCTAAATAAGGAAAGCTTGTTTATCTTATCATCATGCTTTTTGGTCAAATGTACAAACAAATGATTACGATGCTAATCTAGCACATGTCTTGGGGCATGCTGAAAATTAAGTGAAGATTTTTGCGCTTGGTTGGATGGAAAAGGGGAATAAGAGAATTTCATTATCATCCGTACAAAATACGTAAGAGACACACTCGCCACAGAGTACAAATACTTTCACTATAATACACACGGAGCTAAAAACAACTTTTTATCAACTTTTTCTATTTAGTTACATCTACGACGTAAAGTCAAGCTATAGTATAGTGGCCCGTCTCTATCCTTTCCTTTTTTCGGCCCATTCAACTTGTTTGCCAAAGTATTAATAGTAACAATAATAGTTTAGATAGAAGGACAAGAGATAAGTGTATATCCTTACTTTTGTGATCTCTCTTGAGAATGTCAAATTACTTTAATCATCATGAGTTTGAAAATGTGAATGAGTCAACTGAAAGGAGGAACTCAAGTGGAGCATTGTGTGCTCTCATAGCAGTCATTTTGTATACAATCACCACCACTACCAATTTCAGCAGCGAGTGAAATCCTTGTCTTTCTCATCATCGTCGTCGTCTCCTTTCCTCTTCTCTTTTTCCCGATTCCATGGCACGGGGAAAACTTGGAGGAGGAGGATCTCTCTTTATACTACACACAAGAAGACATCGTGTTCATTATCTGTGTGGCCTCTTATGCACCGTTTCTGATTCGCAACTTCAAAGTTTTTTTTTCGCCGATGTTGGTTGACGATGAAACTCCAGAGAAAGAAAGAGAGAGGAGTTTTCACGAGAGAACAGAGAAACGTAGCAAAGAAGAGTAAAAGACAGACCACTTCTCTTCTCTGGATTACATAAGAGTCTTCAATACTGTAAATGTGTACAAGTATGGGGTACAATAAACAGTAACAACAACGGCAACAACAACAACAAAAAACATGGACAACAAACAGGAGCGGCGGCGGTATGATCTTCGTGGTGTGGTATAGTGGTACGGTGATGGAAGCACACAAGCCGTGCTCAATGTTATCACTCCACTACAATTTACTTATTACAGTTTGCCAAAATATATTAAGCGGCCAGACCACGCCAGCAAAGAGATTGAACGGAGAGAGAGAGAGGGGGAAACAAAACTTAAGTAGACTTGGTTGCTTTTTGCTTCTTCTTCTCTTTTCTTTCCTTGTGTCGTCTTTCAAAATATAATCTTTGAAAAAGAGACTAGTTTAGGATTTCCCTTTTGTGTTGGCCACAGGGATCTGTCTTATTATATCCACAAGGAGATAGTATCTGACACTGAAGAAGAATCGAACATAATGCTAAGCCTGTGAGTCTATGCCTCTCCTGCTCTTCTTGGCATCACATCTCCTCTCGATGCCTCCACTACTTTACACGTAACACACACTCTTCTCTCAACAATTCCCCTTTTAAACTTTCAATACGAACGGCTTAGTGCTCTCTAAGAAGTAATGCAAGCAGCGGTTGCATTATATATGTATATTGTACGAAGCTATATATATATACTATATGCGCTGAGTGTTCTTTTTTGCACACAAACCGAAAAACCACAAATGTATGGGTAGAGGGGGAGCAGTCGTGGAAACATCAACAAAAAATAGTAGTCAGTGCAACTTTGACAATTTGAGACATGGC
The DNA here is from genome assembly GCA_004115045.4 of Sinella curviseta. Lineage (NCBI taxonomy): Eukaryota > Metazoa > Arthropoda > Collembola > Entomobryomorpha > Entomobryidae > Sinella > Sinella curviseta. Next base: position 20,042,318 of record CM065489.1, on the reverse strand, counting down.
TTGCTTTGTAAACAAACACTTCAATAAATAATCTTTGTCGGCGAATGAAAATTAATTGTTCAATTCTGGATCAATGTAGGATCTCTAGAGAGCACGACTTTTGCTCTGATCGAAGCCAGAAGAACTACGACATGTATCTTTTTTCTTCAAGTTCTTTCTTCAAGTTCATGGTGTTTGTTTTCACTTTCAAATATTACTTGTCGTCTGTTTTGCCATTCTTTTCTGCTTCGCGAGAGAATGTAATGCTCACCCACATTGGGTAAACTTTGTTTCGGAAATAATAACTGCTTTTTATCTAGCAACTGTTTGCCAACAACTGAATCGTGCCATATTGCATGTGTTTGTACTTTAACTGTTTCAGGTTGATCTTTGTTCACACTTGGGGCTAGATGAGTTTTGCTTGCACCGTCTCAAAGTTTTCTCCTATGTCGGTTAGATTCTCTCTTTCACTCTCTCTGTCTCTTAACCACTTCACACCATCAAACTACACAAGACTACTATTATGAAAACAAAGAGGCAGATAGGAAACAAACTCTTTCAAGTGGCAACGAGACAAGAGTCGCTGGTTCTTGTTGACGCGACGGCACCATGGAATTAAATAGCACACACAACAGCATAACCAAGTTTTAAACCACAACTACATCACGCTCCGACAAGAGTGACCGGGTGAAAGAAATTGTTGTGTAAAGAATGTTGCAAAAACTGATTCACTCCATCATCACTTATCTAAATAATATTATGTGTAGCAGTAGATAAAGCAACTTGTCCAAGAGAAGGGAAGTCCCATACGAGAGAGAAAAAAATGATGATGCCGAACAAGACGAAGAGACTCAGGTGAAGTGAGTTGTTTGGCTGAGGGAAGCACACACACATGCACAATCTGACTGACTTGAGTAAGAAGTGCAGAGAGACAAGAACGGTTGTTCTGTTTTCGACGAGTGTTATCAGGAAAGTAATGTGAATAGATAGAATGGATGAGGATGATGTAGCACCGGAGCAATCTGTGATTCAGCCGTTCGCCTTCTCTACTACTCTGTTCGGAGCAAGTGGAAAAAGAAATAGTCCAACAAAATCTCGCAGTCTTAAGTACTTCCACGAGAATGTCTCTCGCTCTTGCTTGTACGTTTTTGCCCTTGCCAACTCGCTTGATAGTATTCTCTCGTCCAACATTGGAAACTATAACGCTCGCTCTCTGTGTGCTCGCTCTGGCTTTACTATCTCACTCACTCTACTACTCTCACACACAACACACGATTCTCTCTGAGAGCTGAGCTGATGTGAGCAGTGTGTGTGTGCATGAAGCACATGGTTCTCCAACAGGCGCCTGCGACTGACTATATATATCGGTTCCTTTCCTATAACATATAAAACATGAGTCTGGTGATGGTGTGAGAGGAGCACACACACATACACACAGACACGCTGTAAGGAAGAGTCCCAATCATTCCCAACCGAGCCTATGCGGCCCCATCCGACAGAAATTCTGGTGGATAACTTTCTCTTTTTCTCTCTGTCTCTCCACTTATTTCGTGCTTCGTTCCTTTCTCTTATTTCTCTCCCCTTCTGTCTCTCTCACTCTCTTTCTTTCTATCATCCGTTTTCTTTTCCCCTCTATGTTTTCCTCATCTGCTTACTTTCTCCTCTATTTTTACTTTCTCTCTGGAAGGACTCTCTTCAGCTATTTAAAGGAACAAAAACGGGTACACTCTCCAAGTTTTTTGGAGAGTAAGCCCTTTACACATCTTATGTGGTTCCAGTAGTATTCTTCGTCGTAGAAGTAGATCTAGAACTTAACGCACTACATATCATATAAAATACACAGGCGCAGCTCAACAGTTTATTTCGGCCGACATAATGGTAAATTTCTTTTTTTCTTTTATTTTCTCCACAGGCACATTTGTGTTGTTGGTGGGTGAGCTCAGTACACCATTACTACTTTCCCGTCGTCCTACACACACATATACAAACACACACACACAGCCGCGCTTTCTTTCCTTCTCTAATATGACTTGCAATTCGCCCAACCAACTTCTTATTCTCTTCTCTCTCCGTTTGCATAAACCAACATGAACAGAAGAGAGAAGAAGAAAAAAGTTTTTACAAGTGGATATGTTTCCAAGAAGAAGAAAAGAAAAATCGACATTATATTTACTGTAAAGATGGAAACGAGAAAGTGAAAGTAAAGTTGTAAAAGCAGGCTTCTTACCTAAAGTGGTAAGAAAAGAATTGTATGTGGAAGTGATGTGCTACTTTCCTCATTCCATGGATAGGAGAAGGAGAGAGAGAGAGAGCCAGAATGTATTTCACTCCTTCACCAGTCTCAACTTGCTTGCATCGCTTTGAAAGTAAGTAAGACAGAATAAAAGGGTAAGTGAAACTTAGAAAACTATGGCTCATTTCAGTTGTGCTGTAAAGAAAAGAAGGAATTCCATGGGAGTATAAATGCAACTTGAAATAAACTCCATGGCTACAACTACTAGCACTACTAGTGATCCTATTATAATGTGACGCCAAAGTCAAAGATTAAATATAGTGTACGAGATGCTCCATGAAACGAAAGGGGAGAGAACCAACAAGATTGCAAACTAAAACAGGCATCCTCGTACGTAAGCAGACGTAAAAGCCAAAAGGGATATATATTATGACCGCTGCTGGTGAAAGTAATGTACAAGGCGCAGTCAGATCTACACAAGATATGTAGGCATTTATGTGCTCTTTAATAGTTGATTGTATTCGGGACAAACTTACACGACGGCCAGTTCGTTGAAATGATACCCAGTGGAATATGTGTGTTTACTTTTCTCCTCGCCTGATAAGCCACGATGCCAGTCTCTTATCCCATTGCTCATTTTGAATGGTAGACACATAAGAAGTGTAGGGGAATTGCTAGATTATCAACGTCATCATACACAGCCTGATGAGCTAATATAATGGAATTCTAATTGGCAGCACAGAATAGGATACTAATTGGAATCATGCATGAATGATAATGCGGAAACATTTAAAGTATTGTTGCAAATCCTTATCTGAATCACTTAGATAACCTAGACTGCATACATATTTCGAAACAAATTTTTTGGTCGTCTCAACAAATACTTGGAAAGCCATGTTCTCTCCTCATTCCAATTCCAACGCTAAATCCTTCAACGAAAAGAAGCTCAAAGGACCTTCCAAGTATCCCTACCGAAAATAAATTCTGTCATAATACGTGTATAAAAAGGATCAGTGGACGTCGTCTCCACGTAGAGAATCCATCTTTTTGCAGTTGTGCACTCATCTCATGATATGTCTCTTACGTTATCTTTGCCAGACACGAATCTGCCTCTGCATTTACGTAAGGTCACTTCTACTACTAGTAACTACATGTGATAGTAAAATTAAGGTAATCTCACTCACATGAATAGTCTGGTCGGATTATAACCGCCATATACTCATTTTACGGACCAGTGCCATAATTTTATGGCAAGTTTGTAAAAGTGAAGTGAAGCTCAGCATTGGTAGCCAAATTACTTATCCATGGATTCTAAATTATATAAGTGGATATAATATAGAGCGAGGAGCCTAATATTATTACTCCTATAAACATATAATTATCAGGGTGATGATCTGAAGGTAAAATAGTCAGCCAGATTGATGAGGAAGCACACAGCTGGTTTGCTGACATGAATAGTGGTGGATGGCGGATGGCATGATGTATCAACAAACCGTGCACACAAAGAGATACACACGTAACTCCGGATTTAAACCTCGGCAAAGTGAGTGCATGCATGCTTAACAACAACGAACTTACGGGAAAGATAATATTATTCTTATGCACGAAAAGTTCTTGTGCCAAGCATGACACCAAGTTCCGTTGCGCTGATAGTGAACAAAGGAGAAAGGAAACGATGTTGAAAGCCACCTGGGGCGTATTGAACGCAAAAGAATTGATAGGGAAAGTTTATCCAACTCTGACTCCTCTCTCTTTCCCTTTCTCTCTCTCTCTCTCTCGCTCTGCCTTTCACGTCTCTTCGGCATGTCAAACTGATATATTTCTTTTTTGCATATACGTGCCGCCTGTTTCACAAGCACACACACAGACTTTGAACTTTGTGTATACGCGGAAATGATAATAATATGACTGGATTGATTCACTGACAGAGAGTGCATAATTTACTCTCTTTCTGCGTTCTCGATGACGCATATTGTCGCACGTCAACGGGAAATATTTTCTACAGCAATCTGTAATAATGTTTCAACAGTAATAATACAATCATCATGATCCATTTTTGTTACATAATACACAGGGAACGAGAGAAAAAAAAATATTGTGACATCCAACAACAGACAATACGATATCCATTATGATGATGATGATGATGCCTTGCATTGGTGGTGGTGGGGCTTCTATTTGAATGATCATGGCATTATGCTTGTTACATTATGGGGGGTGCTATATATCGCCAAGCTATACAATGGACGGAAATCAGATTACCGTGTGTAAGCCTTTGATGATTTTATGTTTAGTTGAGAAATGATCCGCAATATGCGGTGGAAAGTTGCAGCTTATGATGTCAGGGTATATACGGATCGGCTTGTGATGAGTGAGATATGAAGAATATATAGGTAGCCGCCATACTCTCTCGGAAGCAACCACTCCAGGCGCAACAACCTAATAACTCATTTCTCTACGTAACTAGTTGCCAATTCCAATCACAGAATCTATGAAATCGATACGATTTCAGTGTTTGACATCTACAATTGTATTTTACTCAGAAATATGTACATACGTACCTACATCGCCCAGACAATGAAACAAAAAGGACAAACGCAGTCAGTGTCTGATTGTATTCCAATTTTTTTCTCCACCGTTATTGCTGCACAGAGAAATATTTTCTGGTCAGGTTTATCACTGTTGACTTGACGTGACTAAACTTAATACAAGTTTTATGGCCCGTAGCAATTTAAAGTTTGCTAACTGGAGCTCAAACTTTCACCTGTATTCCCATTCCCTTGAGTTCACCTTGAGTTCCCATTTTTGAGCATCAACGAATAAAAAAGGAAGACGGCTATATACGTTCTATACATGTATCCAAACCTGAAATAGTCATATCGCGGAAGGACCTAAACGGCAAGTAACCCATGATATAAGTATATATGGTGAAAGCATATAGGGAAAAAAGCCAAACGCGCAGCCAACACAGAGCGAGAGAACAGACATTCCATTGCCAAAAGTTTTGGCAGATCAGTTTCAGTTAAAATTTAAAAATGAAACGGCGCCACGCAAATTTTAAATGAGTAGAAGAACGCTATCGATTTCCAACATCCTCTGCAACTCTTGTTCTTCTTCTTCAGTCTACCAAAAATGACAGTTTGATGAATAAGAAGGAAGATGTGGAAATTTCCAGAGTTTTTGATGATAATCAGTTTCAACAAGACGGGGGAGAGAGTACGAGTGAAAGAATTGTTGAAGCAGAAGGAGATGGAGAAAAGAAACTCTCCGTTGCCAGGAGCAATCCATGTCGCTAGTAATAATATTCAAGTAACCCATATCACACATGGTATTGCCTGTCAGAACTTATATGCATATTCATTTGCATCTACTTGCATAACGCCAAAGTTTCCCTGTGAGTTGCTGCGAGAGTACGAATCTTTTTGATCCAGTTGCGGTGATTCGTTTGTGTAGCGGAGGATAGACCGTTAGACCTTGTTCCATAGTACCTTACTTTTACGGTTACCAGGCAGGACGTGGGTCGGATTGGTCGAATGGGACCTTTCAGTCGTCCATCCATCATTTACTGAAAAAAGCTTTTTTTCATAAAGATCAAACACACCATGAGATGCTCCTTCCTGACGTACCACCAGTAGTAGTTGCTTATGTGTTACATACTTATATTCACACCGATGGGCGTAGCGACCGTGGTCTCAGTTGTGGTAAGTGGTAACATCATGCCTGTAAGGTTTTTGACGTCAATTTGTCTCAACTCACGTAGCAGACTTCTTGTATTGGAACTGACACTGCTTGACATCTTGAAAATTGAAAGTGTCACTGGAGCATCACACCTCTGAATCCATTCCTGCGTGATACTTGCATGTGATCAAGTGAATATTATTTGCAGGCAAAGTTTACAGTGTTTACTGATCACTCTGATCACATATATAATATACAGTGCTCTGCTATGAGGACGACAACGAGTAATAACAATAGACGTGCAATGGTCACGTTCAACCGCAGTTCGTGGAACAATCATTTTTTTCCGGAAAAAAATTGTCTCATTTTTTCTGCCCTTCGCTTTTCAAAGTACTATTAAAATGACGGCGCGGATAATTTATTTATGTTCTGCTGCTGCTGGAACAATGAAAACATTCACAAATTATTCCTTTTCATAGAAACTGTCAACGTTCCCAAATCCCTCTAAAATGTATTCCAGAATTACTTTTGTCCTTTAAATTGGGTAAAAAATGAATCAAATATATAACAAATTCTTCAAAGTGAATTGCAAACCATGTAGTTCTGACTGGAAGGCTATGCTGTCATTGATTTTCATCACACTGTGGTAATGATAACAATAATCATAATAATAAACACAATTTGTTGAATTTAAAGTTAATACATTTTTCTCTTACATACCTTCACATTTGTAAATAAGCCATCCTCTATTACGTCACTCGCCATTCTTCGAATGGAATTATCAAACGTAAAAAGAGAAAGTGTCTCTTATAAATACAAGTTTAAATGTCCGCTGTGTACAACATTATTCTTGCTTATTATTATATTCTCACTAGTCGCATGTTGGTGGTGGGAGGGGACGGTAATAGCTAGTTGGACTAGCAACGGATATAAAATAATTTGAAATTACGAATCACGCTGTCGTTCCCGGAAATGTGCCACTGGGAAAGGAGCGAGACATCGACCTTGAGGCGTTCTGAACGGGAGAAAGGTTTTTTAAAAGACTTGCCTAATCTACTTTGTTGAAAGTTTAGCTGTCCGGATGAAAAAGAAAGGAGATTAGTTACTAATCAAGAAATAGTGCAGTCAAGTGTCTGCGTCTAGGCATGTCTCTGCGGAAATGTGATGACGACGACGACTTTGCAGGGTACTTTTCCATACAGGGAAGTAAGAGGAGCTAGTGGAGCAGCTATTTTTGTCCCATAATATAAGTCTCTAAAGTAGAATGGATAAAAAAGGAAACAACTATAACTACATGCTATATACATTCATGCTACATGATCTGTGTGTGCGGAGGAGGAGAAAGCCAGAGTATGTCTATGTCGGTCGGTCCTCATGTTATCCTTTGTTTGCTCTTGATAGGAACGCATGGAGACAGAAAAAGCCAAAAGCCGTAGTGGCAAAACATGCAACATCTACACAAATCTGCGGAGTTACTGGGAACAAGAACATAATATTATATATTATGATCTTCAACGAAGAAATGTGGTGTGATGAGCTTTTACTTGCGTGGAAGAAAATAAAAAAACGGAGCATTTTTTATCATCATCTCTACTATTTTAGTACATTATGCTGTTGCGTCTTTCTTTCTCTCTCTAGTGTATCTACGCAGATGTATGCAAAGAGAGAAAGAGGGATTGAGGATTGAGAGACGGGGAGAAAGTGAGTGAATGAACAACATGACGACCGGGATATACACAGTGGGATCGTTTAATGAACAAAAATCTCCAAGCGAGTGTCGTGGCGGCTGATTTTTTTATATTTTAGTCAGTGCTTTCCCCGACCACTGCAAAGCCACCAGAAGAGACGAAGGTACTCCTCCTCTCGTCGCCGCCGCCTCTCGCGAAACTCAATTACATTACTTCATTAGTTTCATGAAGATCCATACTTTATATAAGTGCCTATGCACACGACGAAATAATACATTTGCCCAGAAGAGGATTCCAAATATCGTGACTTTTTTTTCTTGAACAAGTATACATACATATATACATATACGTCGCAGGTCTCTGTACATTTTTGGTTGATATCATCCCAGCGCTTTTTTTAATCCTATCTAACCGCTCTACATGAGGTCCACCAAATAACAGAGAATCCGACAAGGGATTGTTGTGTTCCTTGAGATAGGTATGCTAAGTACACAGCAAGAAGTAAAGTAAAGTATATAACATTGCATCGTCGCGAAATGTGCTTTTGCGCTTTCTCCCTCTGACCAAATGAACAAAGTACAGAACGTTGATTGTAAATAAATTAATCGGAGAGTTACAGTTACAACATGCTCTTGTTAGTAGACGTTGTCCTCTGCTCCTGTTGTTGTATGCACGAACGCAATAAATTTGTGTCTCCGCATGTAAATTAACTCCATCGGGATATTATCGCATAAATGTTAAATGCATACATGCACTATACTCTGTATAATACTCTGTATTATGTCATGGTATGAATGTCCGGTTAAATGGACGGATAAAGACACTATATTGATGTATAGTGGGGTACGCCATTGACGTAATCATTGTACGGATTTATCACTGCCCAAGGGACCAAGTAACAGTAGTAGTAGCTGCACGACACGAAACAAATAAATTTTGAAGCAGTAAACAGAACTAATTACGTACTATTTATAACGGAACACGAGAGTCATTCCAAAGGAGAGTTGTATGTGGTATTAGACATACGAGGTGTGAAACTTGAAAATATGCACAATGTCGAATAATGTAACACCTTTCTAATTGCATTGCTGAGCGACCAAAGTCAAGACGTCACCGTTCTATTAGTACTACGATTATTAGAAATGATGTAACTAGTAACAGAAACACAACCGACATTGGTTGAAAGGTGCTCGTGGATGGTAATCTTTAATTTATTAAGATCTGATAACGTCATGATTCTGATGGACGCCATAATGGAACCCACTGTAAAGAAAACATGGAGAATCTCCAAACATTTGCGTGTTTCGAATCCCTCCCGACGGGAGGCTCCCGTCCTATGATATTGGTCCCATGCATCATGCACCATGACCTTTGAAACATTTCAAAAAATAAGGAAAATGTGCAAAATGTGTATTCTAAAAATATTCCTTTCTAGAGTGTCAAGGGCATGTTACCGACACATGATGAGATAAACGCTTGTTCTTCGTCGCGGGCATTTTGAATAGAATTGCGAAGAGTCAGAGTCATTTCGTCGGCAACGGTATGCAACTTACACTAAAATTATTCCTGCCAATAATAAGGTGAAATAATTGGATAAAAACAAGATCTGTTACAAATCGTATATTGCCATATCTTATATACATATTAACACCACATCATATGAATAACTGCAACAGCGGAACTGGATTGTCAATTCTTATCATACGCATGTTTTTTCTGATGTTTCTTCTACGAAACAAAGATTTTGTACTTTTTCAGCCTTAGTCTTTTACCGCTTCCCAATGCAATACAAACTCTGAACAGCGAAAGCAAAAAGATAAATGATGTAGGTATATGGATATATATCTAACTCCTAACATGACAATATGAAATGGAAGAGATGAATGCAAAGATTTAACTAATTTTAGGAATGGCTTTAATAAATGAATGGGGTATATTCAGTTAGTAACAGTTTTTACAATTGTGTTTATTTTTGTATAAAATGGTTACAGAAAAGATTCATATAGCAGTATACAGTCTCAGTTCTCTTGTAAAACTTGATTTAAATTGTCAGGTACATAAAACACCTATCATTAGAATGGGAACCCATACTACCTTCAGCGAACGAGTCTGCCGTCCCGAATCCGTTCAAGTTCTTTCCAAAATGTGAAACCGTCCCGGGAAATGTGAGGGGCCCCATGCATCAAGCTCCATGACCTTAAAAACAATAAAAAATAAGGACAATGTGCAAATTATTCCTAATTATTAAAAAAATTATTTTTTAAACTATTCCTACTGGAACGTAGTGACATGACACTCACCGACATGATGAGATAAACCCTGAGTATTCCGTGGTAGTCATTTTAGAATTGTACAGCGTGGAGCTATTGCGGTGGGCAAGGTACGCTCCAATATCCTCCTTAATCTAAAATTAATTAGTGGAACAGCACAACATTAATTAAACATTATAAATTACATATATACATGTAACTTAGCCATATAAATGTTTAGCATAAGATACAAAATACTACATACAGTTAGATCGTTGATGTCGAACAATCGCTGGGGGAAGGCCTTACACCTCAGAAGTGTCAGATGCTTCCGTAACATCTCTCCTTTTTCTTTAAGAATGGTCTCAATGCGACTTCGTCGCTCTTCCAAAGTGAGATTAGAGTCAGGTCTGACTTCAATTCGATTGTCAAACTGTCGAATAAAAAATCGGCAAGGAATCAATATTTTGTTAATGACTTTAATTTACACATGCACAAAAACGTTGCAAAATAAATGAATATGTATTTATATTCTCCACAAAATTATATTTTACCGGTAAAACTGTTGGTGACTTGGATAAAATCAAAACCGGAAAGTTAGCCTCAATTAGAGGAAACTGGTAAGTGTAATCATACTTTACTTTTTGCTCTACCAATACCTCCCTCAGTGCTACTAAATTTCGGTAGCCTATAGTCCAATCGAAATGAAATCATTTAATAATGGATATTTTATTATTGTGTTGACAACGTAACAAAACAATGTATGGCTACGTACCAGGGGGATCGAATTTGCCTTCCTGCAAACCAGTTTCGTTAATGATCATCTGAGTGCCAATAGGAAGCTGCAACAATCCTGGTTCCAACTGATTTGTGTTCATATTTTTCCTATTAAATTCATGAGAAATCAAATACATTTCATATGCTTACTGATGACATACCATTTGATGAATCATTATTAAAGCAATGACTGTTCTCATGCTTACGTCGGAATGAGCTTCATAGAATTCATACTCTCAATGCCAAAGTCCAGGTTAACCACTCGAGGGACCAAAGACTTGATGACGTATGTCAGCAACTCAGGTATATCGGAATTTTCCGAAATACCGCTCAAGTTCATAATTCCTTTTCCAATCTGTCCACCAATCACCCTGGCATCCATAAACTGACTGAAAAACAGGAAATGAATGATTAGTTATGCAACAATGAATGAAGCAGTAAAAAATAAGCAGTTCTTTTCATAAGATTAGCTTACGTTCGAGCAATTATGGCAATTATAGCGTAAATCGCTGCGTAACGATCGCCACCCAACGCGAGCGAGAACACTTCTCTTAAAGCATTGCAAGACTCTAGAAGTCTAATATCCGTCAATGGAAAGGTTGGAAATATTTTTCCCTCAAGTAAAGCAATTTTAGGATTGCCATTAGCCAATGTAACATATGAAAACCCATGTAGGATGGGTAGTTTGGTCAACTCAGGATACGTGATCTAAAAATGAAATTACGTTGCAATGTATAAATCCATTTCAGTAGTATATCGTCAAACGTGGCATTACAAATGGTGTTTCAAATCTCCACGTTTTTAATATGAGAGCTTTATATTATGTACCTCATCGGATTCAAGTTCAGGATTAGTTTCTCCAGATGGAATCTGGATTAGTGCGGTGACTTCAATCAGAGCATTATGCTTCCAGCCGGTTTCATCGTGCTTGTACATCTATTAAAATAAAATCGTCAAATGTTAAGTCTCAGACTAATAACAACTTACATGACAGTACAATTATTTTATTGGTACTTTTAGAACACAAGCCATAGGTTTTCCCTCTCCAACGTCGATGAAGAGAGATGGCACGATGTCCTTGTAATTGGGTAAGGAGATAAAGTTTCCTTCCTCATCATTCAGCTTTGCTTTCTTATTTTCGGATGCTGATGTAGAATCCTATTAGAAAATTAGAGTAATAATTTAAAAAATGCTCTAAATTAACAATCCGTTTTTTAAAGCAATAAGGTCCCTTCACCTTTTCTTCTGACATCCAGAAAGTTTCACCGGGAGGAGAAATAACGACATAAAGTTCTTTTTCAATCAAATTCCACTGTTTCAAATCCTACGGGGAGTAACAATACGCACACATTTAAAAACGGAGTTTTATATTATGCGTGATATCTCTTCTATCATATGCATAGAAACTAACAAAATCCTCATCCTCGGAGTCGCGCAACAGCGTGTATTTAGTTTCGACTTCATTGGTAATCGGGTTGGTGACATTGTAATGAGTTACAGCATATTCCGATCCGACGTGGTCCTGAATCATGCACCGAAATCGAACCAGTTGACCGTTTTTAACCCTCACAGTGTCATGGTCGTTCAAACTTGGAATCTGTGCAAACCAAAAACCGAATTAGGTTATTATTACTCTATTCTACATTTAATGTAAGGTTCCTGGGAAAAAAATTTAATTAGACAAATTAAATTGACAAACCTCCTCAAAAGTAGATGTTTCAAGTCGACGTTCCAAATACTTCCGGTGAAGTGCTCTCAACACCTGACCCTCCAAGTCAGAAGTACGCAAACTCGAAGGCACTTGATTTGCCGCCGAAGCTGAATGCCAAACAAAATTAAAATTCATGTGCATATAGATAAGCGTTCCCTTAATTATTTTATCAGTGCAGGTTAACAATAATTAATGTTTTTTAAAAACATATTCCATACCCAAAAGCCCGTCAACGTAGTGATACGGATTTTCCTCAAATTTCTCCATATTGATATCCGTCCACTTGATCCGAGCACCTTCTTTCTCCTTCATCGCCTCAAGTTGGTTCACAGACGTCAGTACCTCTTCCTCAATGGCGTTCCAACCCGCCACCCCATTTCCTGTATTCACTTGGATATCCATAATCCCTTCCTGTTACCACTCTCCAAATAAATCCAACACCAATGACAAATCAAACTCTTGTAGTTTAGTCGCTATTGAGTGCTAAAAACGTCGTGACAACTAACAATCCTTCTTTTTTCCCGATAAAACCACTACTCAGAAATTACAGTTCAACTGGCTGTCAAAAACTGACACCTTAATTAACACCTTAGATCCCGACAAGCACGGAGTACCACCAAATACCAAACCAACTTACTATCAGCAAAAAATATGCCAGAACAGATCGTTACTTTTAACAATACTCCACAGATTATCTTTTTTTTGAACAGTTTACAAAAAATGATAAGACAAAAAGTGTTATCGACAAAAATAATTACTCGTCTCTCAGTTTTTATAAAAAAAACTTTTTACTCTCCTTTAAACAAGTCACACTCTGCCGAACACACTGAATCAGAAACTCTGTGAAAATTCTGAAAAATTACAAGTCGGTCTTTCTTCTTCTGTTCGCCGTCGTCCTGCTCTTTTGTTCTGTCTGCTCGCTGCTCGTCTGTCGTCCTCGTGTGAATGTGGTTCTTCGAAACAAAGGATCTTTTTTTCCTTTCGCTTTCCGTTCCGTTTCCCACTACTCAATATATATAAAACGGAGCAGCAGAGCACAGAGCAAATACAAAAAGCAATCCAGCAGCAAAGAGAGAGAGAGGGAGATAGATAGGTAACATGAGGCAGGATTCCTCTAGCCGACAGATCTGCCATACATCTTCATCAAATATCAAGTTGTTGGAACTTGGAGCAGAGCGAGCATGACAGAAGAAACCCCTCCAAAATCATTTTTTTTCAGATGCCACACCACCACTTCTACACCGTCTCAATATCTCAAACTCAATGTCCACGCCGACTACCTATGTCTTCCTCTTGTCCATGTCCTCTCGCTGGACTCACTGTCATACATCATATCATCCAACAACACTTGCACCGCGGCCTTTGTTCCTTTTCCCTGGACGCTGCTGCTGTGGGCGTCAGCGGGCATTACTCATTCTCGGATCTAGTTTTTTGGACGATCTTATAAATGGCATTTGTTTTACGGGTTATTAAATAATGTGAATATTAAATGTAATGAGGTGTATGCATCTCAACACAATTAATTTATTGGATTAAATAAATAAATACTACAAAATATAAAATTACACAAATAATCTTCATGTAGACAAGATTTTTGTTATTTAAGAATTAGTTAGTTAGCATTGAATTCTTTGACAATTCCCACTCGTGTCGTTGTTGCGTTGTATATCATATGTAGGTAAATCTGCAAGGGTTATTTTAAAGGGCAAAGTTCAACGGGTGGGTAAGCCGTTGACCCGTTTGTCCACCCAGGACACAAATTCTCCAACCTTGGTGAATACGTCTGGGCTTGCTCCACAGGTTTTGCTCAAACTGAAGGATGCCACACCAATCTGAAAGAAATACAATTCGGGGATTTATTTTAAGATATCATGCATTTTGTGCAGACCGTGGTCCTTGATAAAATTTATAATATTATAGTTCTTTACCTGGTACACCTTATCCTGCCGTTTGTACATCAGTGGACCACCTGAACATTAGCAGCTTGAGTGACGAATCGCTCTTTGGAAACCATTTTTTATTTTTTGTAGGTAGTGATTCACGGAAATTGTGTCGACAAACGAAAAATATTATAGGCTTTATGGAGTCAAGGCTTCACATTTTTCAAGGCCAACTTACAAATGTTTGTTTAAAAATGTCTGTATTGCGTCTGCGTCTATAATGATCTCAAGCATATGCATAAGGATTTTAAGTTTGTCTGTCGATGACATGAAAAACACTGGTTAATTGGTCATACATATACACAAGTGTTTATGCATATAGGCGACATTAGCCGGTAAAAACTTTGACACCGTATTGACACATAATTTCCGTGATTCACTTTGAATGGTTTCCAAAGAGTATAATTAGATGTTTCCCGTAATTTACTCACCAGAATCTCCTGTAAAAAGAAGGTGTTTATAAATGGAATTGCTAGAAACTCTCCGGTTAGCTTACTATATCATGTACGGTACAACAATGATGAGGGGGACAGATTATAAGAGAACCTAAGGTGCGCATGTGCTAACTCGCGATATTTCACTGCATACTTTCAAAGAAGCATGAAGACGTGAAAGAAAGTTCATTAGTCTTTGAACAAAATGATAATCACTGCCGCATATTAAGTGATGCGCAGAATATTTCCCCTTGCAAATGTTACTGGTTCAACCAACAATCAAATGTCTCTTTAAAAATTTTAATTTCAATACGTGAGGGTTTTCGTTTGAATTGAGGTTTCTGTCTACCTGGAAGCTACAAGGTCCCGATCACTTGACACAAAGGAAAGTTTCCTCACGTATAGTACGTCTACAAATTCAATTATGTAATATGGTGGCCTGTGGCACAAAAACTGTAGTAGCGAACGTGGGTGGTTGTATGTACATGATTTAGAAGCAGTTTAATTGAAAAGTTTCTAGCCATTCCATAACAAATTGCGGCGTCTTTTTTCGAATCCGTGCACATCATCACTTTAGGAATATAAAATCGCCTGTAAATGTTCCGACAATTATTATCACTGAGCAACGGTAACTTAATTCTGTACAATCGCCTTGGGGCTTTCTTTTTCGTTTCAGTTCTTCCCCATCCAATAGCGACACCTCTTTTCCCACTTAAATCCTCTGCGAGTAGTCTGCCCTCAGGCAGGCATATAGGTGACATATCCTCAGAATATTCGATAGGTTGAGTCAATTTAACTAAAGCAATGTCGGCAACTAGTGTCCTTGAACTCCATTTTTTATGAAGTATGTATTTTTCAGCCTACAATATGGAATAAAGTTGTGGCTTGAACACATTTGGAAAGTCCATATTTTACTAGAGATTTAAATGATTTACCTGAATCAGAACTTCCGTTCCTAGAGTGTCAAGGCGGTCTGTGCCACCCATGAAGGCGCTGACAGACTCTGCTCGTTTCATGCAATGAGCCGCTGTTAGGACGTATTGTGGTGACACGATAGTTCCTGTGCACCCAGTTTGTGTTCCATCAGTCCTTGTTATGTCCAACTGCACCGCCCACGGAAAGAGCCCAGGAGGGACACGGCGACCACCGATAATCTTTTACAAGAGTCAAACCTTTTACATTTAAGTGCCGTAAAATTAAAATCTTTCAGATCTTCCATCATGTTTTTTAAAAGAATACCTTTGCATTACGACCTAGGCGCCCGCACGGCGTTGCAGCTCTTCTTGGATAATACTCTCTATACTTCCGGGAGTTATAAGTGCAGAAGGTTGACCCGAGGACGGTGTCTGATTTTTTAATTCGAATTGCCAGTTTGTTTCGATAAGAAATTGCCCGTATGTTTGCATCGTGACCACAGTATAAAAATGAATTCTGCTTAAAGGTTGTATCGCCCATCACATTCACAGCCAAATGATCCTTGTGCGTAGAACAGTCACCTAGCGCTAAAGGGGAGCATGCCAGGGTCAATCTAGATTCTTGTTTTGGGTTTAATATCTGTATAACACAGTCCCTATGGAAACTTAAATTGAAGCCACCATATTCACCCTCATAGCTGTAAAAAGCAAGCCAAAATGAACGATATGTTTGTTACATGATTACATGACATGAAATGTTCGTGATAATCTGACGGACAGTTTTTTTTACCAAATAAACTAACTGCTAATTGTTATGAAAATTATGGTAAACTATACTGAATTACTTCATAAAGCATGGTTCATCATTGTCAGCGTCACTCAAACTGTGTGGGACGTTGTTTAAATGCTTCTCGTATAGTTCCAATGAGAAATTGGGGAATATTAAGTTATGCTCCGACCAATTTATATCATCGGATATTATCGGATCCATGTCCATAACACTGTTTCCTATGTCTTTGTTCACATTAGGTCGTTTGGCGTATGGCATTTGGAGAACATCGTCCATGTTTGTTAGTGATACTTTGGAATCGACATACCCCTTCATAATTATATCTGGGGCAATCATGGGACCAGGGTTAAGGAACATTTCCACATCCTATAATTGTAACACAAATCACACAGTAGCAACATTTATCATTATTACTGTCAACTCGTTCCATTCCAAATTGAGTTGCCATTGTCATTTTCACCGCAAAAGTATCTCATGCACAGAATAAATTAGCTAACGTCTGCGTATTATAAACAATGAATTCATTTTCATTTAGTTAGGGGCCAATAAGACATATACAATAAACCGTGTGCTGCATATAGACATGATGTAGCGTTTCTGTCTGACACTATTTGTAAATAATACTTTTGATTGGGTCTTTATCAACTATACATGTATTTCATACCTCTTGATCCTGTCTGGTTGATTTGATGATGTTATCTTCGACTAATGATATATGATTTTCGTTTTCAGGAACCGTTTGTAGAACCTAGTTTCGATAGAAATTTAATTCCAATTTAGATCAAATTTTCGGATAGCATGTGCCACTGATTCACTTAAATTAGGATCCGTGAATACGTCAGTAAAAATATGGAACATGCTGAGACGTACGTTATCTTCGTAATCCTCTGCTCCATATCCAAATACATCTTCCAGTACATTAACGTGTACTGCCGTAATCGAACAAGAATGCTGTAAAATTGCTAATATTAAAATATTTACAAAAACCCGCACCATTGTCGGTAACAAAAACACGAATCTCACCAAATCCAACTCTTGTTTTTTTCTTTGCTTTTCGATAAAAATGCTGCCACATATACACAAATTCAAGTTCTGCAAATGAAGGAAACCCGGGCCAAATGAAACTTTTAGTTAATTTTCAACATATATTCATGAATTTATTAATCACCATATAATCATAATTACAAATAACATCCATTGTTTCAGGTTTACTGCAGAATCATAATCGCTTCTCATTACGCTCCACGCTTTCCGTGTACGCTTATAATAAAGTGAAATATACGAGTGCTTGCAATTTATAGATTTATAACGTTGTAATTATAATATAATGATAACGCCAACAATCTGCAACAAATGTTGTGTGTCTATCTAATAACCGAAACGTACTGGAATGGAATGTGTTCTTGTGAGTGGACATGATATATAACAACGAACAGTAAGTAATTCTAAAAAATGTCGTACACTCTAACTCACTATATGACACAAATTCAAGCAAAACATTACCTTCATTGTGCCACAACGACGAGATGTCAAAGACAGCACAGTATAATAAATTACACATGACACACCACTTTTTCTTTCTAAATGAGTAGTAATTAATACAAACGTCGACATCGAGAACCGAGAATTCTATATATTATTTGGTTACTATGTATCATCAATCATGTATTCAATGTAAGCTGTTAAGATAATATACATTGTTTTCAATTTGTTGGACCCTATATCCAACCATTATGAATTTTTCCTGATGTAGCTAAAAGCAAGTACAATATGCTTACCTTAAAATTGAACTTTGCCATTTCGAAGTATACAAACGTACAAAGATGATTCGTAGTAGCAATTCAATAGTTCATACAACTAACAACATTGATATACATACTATAATATTTTAAAGTCGACGTACTTGATTAGAACTGAATTTAACGCTTCCGCTTGTTGAGTGTTGAGGAGTGGAGGACTAGAATTCAATTGGCTAATATTCGATCTTACGGCGTCAATAAATAATTTTTTGTATAAATTAGAAATAATTCGTTTGTTGAACATTAAAATATCTTCCTAGTTCCTAATTTTAAATATAAATAACAAAATATTCTCACTTATTCATTTTTTATATCTAAATTATGTTTCGCGCAAAATAGCTACTTTTAAATTATGGACATGAGACTGTCTATTTAGATGTAGTAAATTAACAATTCTTTTTGATCAATTACATATCTAAAAAGAACATTTAACCTTAGAATATTATCAAGTCATCGTAAAATATTAATACATACCATATCAATACTAAATATACACAACAATATAATATAAAGTCTCTTTTTGTTAAAGACGGGAACAACAGGAGATTTTCAAATACAAACCTTGTCTTCCCATCCATTACACTAAGTATATCAAATTCTTAAACGTATAAATAAATAACCTTTCCGCGCGTCTACCCTTTTAAATTGCCATAAATAGGGAGTCTTTATCCATTAATACTCTTTATCATGTTTTAAATAACGGCAACTATGAGCACCAGGCATTAATTTAACGCAAACATTGCATTTTAGGACATATTTTTCCGTCGTTTTAACGTCACTGCGTCAACCATTTGCACTGCTTGTGTGAAAGAGTTACACATTATGCAATTTAGACGGCAGGTTTAAGTTTGATTCTGCTCGTGTCTGTCAAGTTGTTTAACTAATTTAGCTAGTATATACATCAGGTGGGTAGGCTTATAGCTAAACGCCAGCCCATTTTTTCAATTTGTACTACTGCCACCACGTAATATCAACTTTCCATCCGCCATCCATTTCCTATAAAAAATGCAAAGGGCGAATGTCTACTAGTTTACTGTTTAAAAATTATCCAATGTTTAATTAAGTACACATGTAAATTCACATAAAGCCATATACGATTTTTTACGGAAATACAACATTTTTGGTAATTAAAACCTGCAAATTTTTATGTAAGTAGAGAGAATGGGTTTTAGACAATGGAGGACTTTCACAGTCATTTCAACGCTAAGTTTACATAGACTTCACTAATAGTATTTCAACGAATTTTCAGAGTGGCAGTATTCATATGAAATTTTTTACGGTTCGACTTCAGTGATCGTGATTGAACCACGCCATAAATCCCTAAATTGCCTTCTACACACTCCAGTTACGCAAATTGCCAACAAAGTCGAAGGTACAATATAGAGAAGTGCTGGTTGTCCGGTTTGACTTATGAAGAGTGCGACGAAAGCAAGGGCTAATCCGAATCCGTATCCTAAAAATTATAGCAGTCACAAAATTTTACCAGTAAATCAAAGTCCTCAGCAAATGAAAAGTGTATAATTACATTTACATAAAGTCGTAACACTTACCAATCATGGTTATGATGAAGTAGGGTCGATATTTATCACCACGAATGATATCAAAGGAGTGCGCAAAGCAAACAAGAAACCCTGGTACTATTATGTCCCCAAATCCCAATAATGAGTAGGACTGCTGGCTGCAAGCAGCTGGACCTTGGGATCTAGGGAACTTGATCAATAGCGGCAATGATTCCCCGGAACTGCCACCAGTTGCAACCTCGACCATTACACTTTTTCCATTCTATATGATAAATTAAGGATACGTTTTAAACAACTTCTCATAGCAAAACGAAAAAAGTTGCCACTTTGACAGTAATCATAACTTACTGATGTGATGTAGGGAGTGACGAACACAAAAAATACGTCATAAATGAACAATAATGACAACAAAACAGCGCAGATCTGCAAATTGGGAATCCTCAAGGTTTGAATGATGTGGATGCTGTAAATCGACAAACCCATATTCAATTTAAAATACACATACAGGCAATATGCCTGCTCGAAAAGGAATTGTTTAACATACCAAAAGCAGATTCCAAGGAGATCTTGCAAAATCCAAATGTTGTCAGTTTTGCGGAACACAACCCAAAGAATTGGAAGTGTTATGCAAATGGCAGCCAAGACGATTCTATGTATTCCACATCCACGAATTCTGCCATAAAACAATTGCAATGTTAATTATAAACTTTTGGTCAGTAGTCTTCTTAAAATACTATCGCTTCTGCAACAGGTACTAGGTGCTCCTAATAATTAGATTCTATTAAGAACACGCAGTGATTATACAATAAAATATTTATGTCCATGACTTACCGAGGCACACAAGCGTCGAACTTGAGTAGGTGGGCAATTTGGGTCAATATTTCATATGTAGCGCGACCAGATGCAAAGCAGAAAACTGCCATGAAGAAGTACACTGCAAAATAGTTTTTGAAATGAAACTTCAAATTCTATACCTTGTTGGATTTGTATTGAAAAATTGACATAACGATTTAGTAAATTACTTTACCTAGATAGTCGTAGAAGAAGTAGAGAAGAAGCAGTGTAGCTGTTATGAACACCACCAAAGTCATCACCAGTGTTACGGTGAAATTGATTTGCACATTTTTTGGCTCACTAGATGTGCTGCTTGTTCCATCTAAAATCTGCTGTCGACTACTGGTACTAAAGTGTACAAAAGGTTTGTCTTTTAATTATCAGCTTCCAAAAAATGCATTACACAATACTATATTTACAATTTGCAAGTTAGTACCTTTGAAGATCTTGGTAAGGACCAGTTAAAGAACCGATGGCAACACATAAGCAAGCTGTCAACCAAAGGAATACAATACTTCCTCCAAAAAATGATTCTTCGAAAGTGAACACCTGGACTACTAAATCACTTTTCCATTCAATATATTTCTGAAAAGTAAATAAAAGTAAAATCTAATTTATATTGTACGTTTGGGTAGACAAAATTAAGAAATATAATATGATATAATATATATAATATTAGAAATATGTTTTAGTTAGCGTACCCGAAGGTCTTCTATAGTTTGGTTCCGTATAGCTCCAAAAATTTCAAGTCCGTAGGTCTCATTGATTCGTTGTTTTGGAATCATGTTCATAAAAAATCCGGCACTATGACTTTCCTGTTCAAAACAATAAATAATTTATTAATGCAATGCAATAATATTATGCATAATAAGAACAGCATTCATTCTACTAACAGCAAAAATCGTAGGTACTTCTTCTGATGATTGTCAGTATGTTTAGTTTCATACTTTCTCAATAATTATATACCCGTATTGGTATAAGCATTAAAATCTGTAATGTAACTTACATTGGCAAACTTAATGTACTCAAGAAATGAGCAATTTCCATTGCGCTGCATAAGAAATAGCGTATTGTTTCCTTCGGGTGAAATTGGAGTTGGAAATGGGTCGGTACACACATCAACGGCTGTTGCATCGTACAGCTTATAATATTTCTAGAAAGCAAATGAAAATTGAACTTGTTAGCCATACTCATTTATTTTACCGTGTTTACTTGGTAGCGGTATTAGAAAAAATAGCTTACGTCTTCCGGTTCCGTAGGTAAATTAAAAGCACTAGATGGGTAGGAAAAGCAAAACTCCTGAGTACTATTGTCATCTGATTGTACTACTGCATGGTTCTTATCTTGAGCAGTGACTCTAATCAGCCCATATCTGTTATCCTGGTTGAAGACAAAATTTACAAATTAATCATTAGTTTCTTATTTACACACAAAAAAACTCATCAAAAACAATGTAATAAAAGTTACTTCTAACCTGGGATTTGACCACGGTGATTAGTAAGCAGAAGATTGCTGGAGTGCAGAAAAAATTTCGAATCACAGACGTCATTCTGGCAGCGATTATAACGTATTCTGTTCAAACACAATTAATTAATTATTAACAAGACTTGATCACAACCTGGAAAATGCACGACGCACATTGCACATCCACCATAACAGCCTTGCTATCCTATATTTATAGACCATTGGCCAGCTCCCAAAATTTATAAACGAGTCTAGAAATGTTAACCTTCTTTTGGTTATGCTTAATTAACAACTACTTCATGACACTGAATGATAAACAGTTGCTAATTCTTACTATTGCTAAACCCCACACCAGTACTGATTAGGCACTGATACTACACAATTTCCACTTCTACAACGAAAACAATTATAACTACATCCCCAAATCCCCACCACCATGTGACTGCGACTCGCTTCCTTATAGATTGATTCTTCCAATTGAATTGGACCAATTCCTACCGAACTAACTACGTCTAACTTTGAATCCCAATTCCCAACCACCAATTAAACTACTTCTCTATACTGCAACAAACCATATTAATCTGCCAATTATTTTACCTTCCCAAGCTATTATAATCCCTTCCAATTAATCCTTTCTTCTTTCTTAAGAAAACCCAACAACAACTCTATCAACTACTACTGCTCACGTCCTCCTGTAACAGCTTTCCTGGTTGGATATTGAAATGCGCTGATGAGCATATTTTTCAATTGAACCGTGAAAGCTGTGAGAAATGCTTCTTGCTTTCGCTTCTCCTTCGCTTTCGATGATATTACTTATTCCTCTCTTCACCTCCTTTTTAAGCACTTCTCTCGCTCACCCAAGAAATTAAAACTATCCGAAAAACCGAATGTTACCTATTTTTACAGGGATTTACTATATCAGCAGCACACAAGTAGCAGGAGGAGGAAGAGGAGGAGAAGGAAGGAGGAGACAGCCACATAAAATGTTCACACAGCTGACGACGGTGCGGTGCAGAGAAGGTGAACAAGCAGCAAAAGGGAACACGCACAAAAAGAAAATCCTTCCTTGTTTCTTCGTAAATACAGAATGGACACCACAATTACTTACTTTTAGAATAACGAGCAAAGGTAAAGGCAAAAGGTAGACAGGACTTCTTCTGATCCACCCCTTTCCTTTATTTACACACACGCATTCACAAAATTTATTTATTGTTATTATTTATTATGGCAATTTTGCACAAAAACAAGCAGCGTAGTAAAGCAGTATAGGGAATACGAAGGATAAGCAACAAAAAACAACAACAGCAGCAGCTTAACAAATGCTTAAACTCTGTTTTCACAGCGCTGTGAATGCGATGTAGGTTACCTTTTACAACAACTGACTGGCTATGTGGGTTGATTTGATGACTAACAACGAACGACGCTGCTGCTGCGCTGATGTAATGCGGTAATACAGATAGGCAGACAATAGAACAAGGAACAAAACTGAAACACACAAGAAGACTCTGTCAGGTTACCTGAGCGAGTCAGGTGAAAAAAAATATATACAGGAAACTTTTTTTGAGAGTTTAACGCGTTTAAGTCGCTTCAACACTCACACTGCAACTTGCTTGCAGCAGAGCAGCACACCACCGCAGCGTAGCTCCTTCCGTCTCCCGTCTCTCTTTTTTGCAATATGACGGGTTTCATATGCTCTCAGGTGAATGGCAATGTGGCCGATTTGGCAAAGGGCTATAATATGGGATGAATGTATAGGAGAAAGGAAGAGACTCATAAAATATGTATGAGTGGTTGGTTGTATGCAATTCGAGAAAGAAAGAGATAGAAAGATGATAAAACTGAGAAAGAAAGCTTATTTTTAAGTATTACTTGTGCCTTTATAGCATATGCGGTACAGCATCAACTAATTAGATTTTTTAATGGGTTGAGTAAAAGTTTAGGATTAAATTTTTCCGATAATTTAGTTTCAATTTCAGTCAAAAGTTTAGAGGTAATCATACATACATACATACATAGGAAATCATACAAAGCATGTATAATTATCACTATTACGCATGCATAATGTAAGAAAGAATGGTTGTTTTATGCCGATTCCTCTGACGCTAGTTATGTTGCTGCTTTTTAGCATATATGTACTTTAGCATATTATACTACAGTCCAAAACTGTAATCTGCAAACGAGATTGAGTCACAGTCACCGTCACCACAATGTTTTTTGTGCAAAGTAAATATTTCTGGGAAAATATTGTAGCAGCATGTTTGATAGCGTGAACAAAGGATGTTATCTTGGGTTGTGCGTCCATAAAATAGTCAACAACGCCCATAAAATATATCGCATAAAGCGTCTCTTTGAAAACAAGACGCAGCTGTACTGGAGATGGAGAAAGTAAAACTCATATAAAAGAAGCCTTAATAAGAGTTTTAGACAAAGTCTCTTTCTGCCACAAGTTTGCGAACTCTGCTCAACTTTGCAATGCAGAAGAAAAGAGTGAGAATTTCACTCCGTTTTCTCCCAAGTTTTTTTTTGCGAGATGCTCCTAGGTGTGAAACACTTGGGGACTACTTTCTGCGTCTATTTGTGCATGTAGATGAAGCTCAAATGTCAGTCATCATTGGCGTATGTATGTATGTATATGTACCTACCTACTACTACCTAGTACAGTATAGAGATGATTTCATCGTGGCTATGATCCGATCCGATCGATTGAAACAATTGAACACTTTTATGTTATGTTAATTGTCACCTAAACCTGAATGCTTTCTGTGGTACAGTTGAAACAATTTCAGACATTTTGATAAACATTTCGAATTCGCAATGATTTTTTTACCCATGTCATTTTCATTCAATGAACGAATTGACGTCACCAATCTCTCAAATTTCTCTCAACCTTGATCTCCCAAATCTTGGTATTAATGCCCGATGGCACCATCATGATTGCTTCCGAAAACAGGTATAAATAATCTTGCCCTGCTATTATTGCTAAAAGAAGCAATAATATGATAATTTGTCGTTTCATATAATATTCATAAGAATTTTTTCGTAGTAAATATTTTGCAGATATGACTTTGCGGTTGCATAAATCGTAAAAATTAGCAATTCCATTCACGATGAATGGAAGATTCGGAATATAGTTGGTAGTAAATATTATAGGTTTTTGTCATCCAAAGTGAATGCACAATTTGCATTGCACATAATATCTCACGTGCATGTACCATTTATAAGTAACAAGTCGAAAGAAACGTAAACATGCTTCCAATTTCATTATGTACTATCAAGACTAGCGTGCTGTAGTTTAGTAATGAATTCCACCTCTTCTCGCCCTTTGATGTCAGTTTGGTTTCCTGGAAATCAGAACGGATGCAAGCCAACCAAATTAATTAGATGACGATCGAATGATGTCACCTTGTACGAGCACATTACATTGTTGGTTTTTGTTTCTACCTAATCATCTACTATTCTGCTGCCTATATATTGTTTGTCTAGCAAAGAACTCAGCGCATGTCCGTTAATAAATGTTCTGTTTGACTCATCAGGCAGTAATATAATCGCATTTGCGCCTGCGTTGTCAATCTGCGTTGTATACACCACACCAGTTTTTTTGTTAGCGACTACACCAAGAATTGGCATTGATTTCATTTATATTCATTCATGAAATCCTCAGCTGCATTACAAATTATAACAGAATATTCTTCCGCAAAACGATTATTGTGGATGCTTCCATTTCCATGCCGAATTCTTGGATGAAACTGCTAGAAAGTATTTAGTAGGTGAAGGATTAAACGATAAATGGGTAGCTGGTTGCTTCAAATATTTAGTTGAAATGCAACAATCAAGAAAGATCTCGGAGACGATTGTGAATGACGATAATGATATGACTAAATATACCATGGAGCTTGCCAAGTATGAATGAACACATTTTTTTGATAATCCAGAAAAACGTAAAAGGCCTCACATCATTTTTATAATGAAACTAGAACTGATTTTATAATTATAAATGTATGTGCACTATATGCATAGATAGTTTTGTTGCATATAGGCCTATTATTTCGTTATGTTATATTATTACACTATTACAATAAGAGGAATGAAAGAGTGATGAATTTTTTTGGGTAAAGAGGATGAGCAACTAGCCTGCGTTTTATCAGACCACTACTGCTAAAATGATTAATCACGAAGAATCCAGCAAAACGTAACAATTTCTTCTCATCTCTGTAAAAAATGGAGTACATTTCCCTATTTACTTACGTACTACTTGTTTTCTCAATTCGTTTAACTTAATGTCATTCCAAGCGTGTTGAGTGAAGTTGGATGGAATCAGTAAAAATATGAACGAAATTTTTTTTATGATGAATCTCATCATTTGTGAGCGACACATTTAGACAGCCACAGCCCTTTCGTTTTTTTTTCTTTTTCTTCTTCTTTCATGCTTTCTTACTGCTACTCTGGCTCGCCTGCTTCATTTTCCTTCTTGTCTTTTTTGAGGAAACGTGGCAAACTGCAAGAAGCCATTTTACATTGCATTTGATGATAACCTGCAGACTCCTTGAACTAATTGAGCTGTTGAGTAAATGGAAATAGCAGGACAGTTAAATATTGTATTAAACAGAATGCATGTGAATGAACATTTTGTATGTATGTATGTATGCGTGTACTGATTTTCAGAAGAAGAAGAAGAAGAAAATCATTTAAAAAATGTATGTCTCACACCGCCGATTATGATGATATGGTCGACATTTGTGTACAAAAGGGAATTTTTGATATGCATACATAATATTATGTTACAATAATGATAATAAAAATTTGTATCACAAAAATATGCTTAGCAAGAGAGAATGTATAAAAAAAAGTGATCAAATCTTGTTCATTTTTAACTATTTGGCGTTTTCCATAAAAATGGTTATAATATAATAAGTGGAGTAGCAATAACAATAATAATAATCTGTGCCTGATCCAGTTACAGTGACCGATGATGGCATTTCCCCTTTTTTCTTTATATTTATAGTCGTCTTCTTTTTTTTTGAATAGCGTGCTGTAGTACGAGAGGGGCTCTCAATCTCATTTTCATTCATTTTTTGGAATTGGGAAAAGAAACTCTTTTTTTTTCTTGTATAAAACTGATGGTATTCTGAAACAAGGAGACGTTTGGATTCGGCCTCCATAATAAACGTGTGTTTAAAATATATGTATGCTGAGGAGCAGTCACAGTCTTGACTTCACCATACCTCTTGACAAAAGTCTTAAAATGACTCTGACTTGCCACATTTACTTATTTAACTGGTTTACTGCAAGTTGAAAAGACAGGGAGGCGAGGAAAAAACGACTAGTGGAATTAAAGGATCTTGAGACTTCAGTTGAGTAGAATTGTGTTGTAGGCATTGGTGGTGAGTCGACTGACTGGAGTGAGAAAAAGGATTCTCTTCTGACTGTTTGAAAGAGTGTGAAGCGATTCCACGGGAATAGCTTATTCCCATAACTCTTCGAAATCATATTCAAAATCAAAAATATCCAACCGTATAGCAAAAACGAAGTAGCTACTCCAACAAAACTCGGCCGTTGTGAGAGAGCATTTGAAAATGTAAAAAGAAAAAAAAATTGTGTCTTTCGAAAAAAAGCAAAGAGCTGGTTTTCAAAACTACATACTTGATTTCATCTCTGAGGAAGAAGTGACGAGGACGTGCGTGCGTATGCTCGC
The DNA here is from genome assembly GCA_004115045.4 of Sinella curviseta. NCBI lineage: Eukaryota > Metazoa > Arthropoda > Collembola > Entomobryomorpha > Entomobryidae > Sinella > Sinella curviseta. The sequence continues at coordinate 20,014,616 of CM065489.1, read as the reverse complement.
TTGTAGTTAGTAAGTATTATAGTATACATTTAGTAGTTTTAGTTTTGGGAACGCAGAGGAGATTACTAGAGGAGTAGTATGTGTGATGTTGCACTCAGTTACTTCCCTTTTTGGTTCTCCCATTCATTCTGAGTATTTTTGGTTCAAGAAGGAAGAAAAGAGGCGAGATTTTTTCCTTCCCTGACAACTACTGAGGGGTGACGCTACGAAAATACATTTCAAAAAAACATTCTAGTGTAAAACATTTGGGTTCGGAGAGACGATCACAGAGACAGAGAGAGTTTCGTCGCTCTGACTTGTTCAGAAGCAAGAGAGTTTGCAGTGTTTTCTGTTGGTAGACGAGTGTCATTTGCAAGCACGTGTACCTGCTTGCCGAGGAACAGAATGACTCCTCGTCCTGGACCAGATAATGGTAGATAATCACGAGTTGTAAGCGATAAGCCGACACCCCACTGTATCCCTTGGTGGAGCATGATGGGAACTACTAAAGACTTACAGGTGTGTTCTGTCGTTGTTATATTAATTGTGTTCACATTATGCAACCCGATCTCAGTCCGCGCTCAAGGCGACGGTCCGCGTCGGAATGGGAACGGGAACGGAAACGAGTATGAGTACAATGGCTACGAGGACTATGAGTATGGCGTGGAGGAATACGAAGAAGGTAAACTCGGAGGAATTTTTATATGCTTGTTAATGCATGAGTTAGAATTTAGTGAGTGCTAGAAATTTTCATTTGTTTAGAGAGGGGAAATAATAATATATATTGCTGCATTTAATATTTTTAGGACAAAAATAATCATTTCACCCCATTCCAAAAAAGCATCGCCGTACTAATTATTATTTTTACATTCTTATAATGTATCAGGAAGTATGCTGAATTTTATTATTATGTGGTTGGGTCAAAGTCTTTGGGTTCTTTGACCTGTGTTGCTGCACCCAATTTCATGATGTTGATCAAGCCCTGTCATGATAATTAAATCATAAAAAGCATCAACTGACACGAGGCCAAGAGGTTACGGTGAAAAGTATGACAACTATCTTTGCATATTATTATATCATACAGTCAATGTAGTCAGTAGGGTAGCAGGATTCACTCTCACTTGCTTGTCTTGTGCTGGAGGAATACATTCCAGCAGACGATTTATCAGCAAAATCCTCTTTTCGTATCACATCCAGACTGAAGACTCACTTTTTTTTCTTCCCAATCCATCCTCTCATACATACATAGACAAGGATTATACGCACAGACGATCAATTACCAATATTCTGTGAATGAAAAAGACTGTGCCACTGGCACAAATCATTATGCTCAAACGAAACATCATGTTTTAGTACAGGAAGCTTCTTTTTTCTTTCGCAGCAAAAAAAGTGTGCATTATTATTATCATTATTAAATTATGTTCATACATTTATGGTGGTGCATATATAGCAGCATACACACTGCTCCTCAAACCGTCGCCTCATTAAAAATAATCCCGAATGATCTTCATCATCATCATCATCATCTCTTCATCTTGCACATGTAGTGCTGGGGATTGTGGACGTTTCTGGCAAACGTTTTTTGTTTACTCCAGTTTGATATACTAATTGAATGAAAACTACAATTAAGAACATATTTAGAATACGGCACCATAAAAGGATGAGCAGCATGTACCCAAAAGATTTTGATAATGCGCGTGACATACTTGCATCCTAAATAGGTTGCATAACCGCATTATAGATTTCTAGTTGTCATTCATTAAATTATGTACCGTTGATGCATCTTATCAATTATCTCAGTTAAATATATGGATAGAAGGTTAGTAACCCATTTTTCGTGAATATTGAATGGAAAGTGTCACATCTTCACATCACAACGAATTGCTCCAAAAAGGAAAATCAATGGGTTTTACAATGCAGCTCACAAGTTAAATTGAAACACGAGAAATTGAAAATTTTTAGAGATTGGAAATGAAATTAGAAATTATTTGTATGGAACTAGTCTTGAACGAATGAATGCATATTACAGGTAAATTGTCATTTTACCAGCAATTCCAAACAAGGCATTTAGATGTAAACGCAATTTTCCAGCTGCCACTCGATCATCAAAAACATTTGCAATTATTCAGCAAAGTTCTATTGTAACTTGGGGAACAATGTGGAGGAAAAGCATCGATAGGGCTTCTAGAACACGACAAAAACGAAAGAAAAACTTTCTCCAGCTAAACATATCCATTCAATATCCAATATCCTCGTGTTTCACAAATGTGGCACGGTCAAGTACACGTGAGTCTATTTGTGTCAGTCCTCGCGTAGGTGAAGACTTTCACTTGCAGCGCATTTGTATTCAGCTGTCATGAGGAAAAGCACATCTTTCAAGAAGTGGATTTTATACGTAAAAGCAAGCTTGCCAATTTCCTATGGTGAGCCGTACTGAATGATGAACATAAATAGAATGAATAATATCATACTTGAGCATGAGAAATGAGCACGAAATGCGCATTGGAGCTAGGTATATTATTTTGATAGATGATGTGGTATTACTTTGTTAAGTGCTTTATCACCGTCAAGTCCCCAAATAATTTTTCATGAATAATAATGTGGAAATGCCAGACTATAGAGTATTTTTTATAATGCTACAATAATGTAATATGAAATTATTCTATTTAGCTGGACGGAATTCGCAAACGGCAGCTACCACAGCATCTTCGAGGCCGCAGCCTGTTGAAACCACCGCGAGACCCACAACGACAGAGGCTCCTCGAAGAGTTGAAGGTTTCTTTCTCACACTTTCCCTATTGCAAAAAAAAATGCATGCTTCTCCGGAAGTGAAAAAACTTTGTTCCTTTCTTCACTTTCACTTTTCCAATGATTGTAGGGGAATGATAAAATGCATGTGAGCTATGAGCTAACGCGTGTGCATTCTGATTCCTTCTACTAGAATCTGGTGGAATTAATCTGAGAACTTGTCAGTTTGAGGGAAGAACGTATCAAGATGGAGAAGACTGGAAGCCTGACACCTGTGCAGTATGTCGTTGTATCAGAGGGAAAGTGGAATGTAGTAGAGAGGGCTGCCCAGGTTTCAAGCGATAATGATTATAATTATGATTATTTTTGTGCAAAGGCAGTTTTATCATGATAAGTTTTGATATAATGATGGCAGATGCAAACTGTGATGACGTTGAATGTCCTGAAATTGCTTGTTCCACACAACAGTATATTCCACTGGGACAGTGTTGTCCAATTTGCAATGGTAAGGAAGGAAATGAGATTTAAAGTGATGACTTGATGAGAAAGTGATGGATAGATTACATCAATTAATGAATTAATGTGTGCAGATGAAGACCTGAACGGAGATTTGAGTACAACTCCTGCTCCACCTGGACCAAGAGTATGCTATAATAATATGATCCGCATTTAAATTCATGAGCTGCTTGACCAGTTTTCAATTTTGCATTTACTATGAAATAATTGAAACAGGGAGATCCTGGTCATTCGGGACCCCGAGGAATGAAAGGAGATAGTGGCATTCCTGGAACGCCCGGCTTTCCTGGAGAACCCGGAAATCCAGGACCTCCCGGACCTACACCGGATGTAAGTGACCAGATATCTAAATATGCCTATAAGACTTGCACTTGAACGTCAAATTTATATTAATGTTGAATGAATGTGTGCAATTTTTAGATCACACCTTTTATCAATCAACTCTCATCGTCACAAGGATCAGGAGATAAGGCTCCACCGCCAGATGCATTTCAGTTTCTACAAGCTCAAACCGGACCTGTCGGACCAAGAGGCCCACCTGGTAATGCATTTTACAATTTATTGGATTAAAGCCGACAAAGAAAAAGTACTAATTAGAGATTGTCTGAAATAATTAGGGCCACCTGGGCCGCCTGGACCTCAGGGTTTTCAAGGTATGAGAGGTGAAGGTGGTGAACAAGGTCCAGCGGGAGCAACTGGTCCTGCTGGACCCAGAGGATTAACTGGACCACCGGGAAAAGATGTAAGTGAACCAAATCTTTAACAATGAATGTATTACAATAAAAAGTACATGGTACTTAACCAGTGAAATGATATAGGGAGAACCAGGAGACGATGGTCAACCTGGGCCACCAGGGCCTGCCGGTCCTCCTGGACCCAGAGGACTTCCCGGGATGCCAGGATTACCTGGGTCAAAAGGACACAGAGGTTTCCCAGGTCTAGATGGAGCAAAGGGAGAGCAAGGTATGCCAGGAGAAAAAGGTATGGGAGGATTAGCTGGGCCACCAGGACCACAGGGACCTATGGTAATAAAATGATTTACAACTTGAAACTCATGAAAGTAATAATGTGATTAAATAAAGTGAAATTAAAATTTATTAGGGACCTGCCGGTCCGAGAGGAGAAAGAGGACGCGAGGGTCCACCAGGGCCCCCTGGTTTAAGAGGCATTGACGGAATTGGCGGACCACCAGGATTACCGGTACAAATTTCAACTTTTCCACTCGGCAAACGAATGCAGTTAAGTGTTTACAACCATTTTACATTACTCTTTGTGTTCGCAGGGTGCGATTGGAAAACCAGGCCCTCCTGGATTTCCAGGAGCTCCCGGTGGCAAGGGTGATCAAGGAGCGGTAGGGCCAAAGGGTGCTCAAGGTTTACAAGGTCCTAGAGGTGAGTCGACAGTGTGAATGCTTAACAAATGCGCTCAATTCCCTTGCAGCATCATCTTGAAACCAATTCTATTTTTCAAAAGGGGAGGGTGGACGTCCAGGAGCTCCTGGAGAGGGCGGCGCTCCTGGCCCACCAGGCAAAGATGGAGCCCCTGGCGAAAAAGGTAATCCTGGTCAAGCTGGTGCCCCTGGCGGACAAGGTTTCCCCGGCGCAAGAGGTCCTCCAGGATTAGCTGGTAAATAAAAATACAGACTAAATAATTGATAGTTTTTACATAAAAGATCGACATATTGCAGCCGAAGACAAAAACTGTTCCGAGTTTATTATAAGACAGTTACGTTAACAAGTACAAATTAATCTAGAGAACGTTTGTTACATTGTGGCATAAATTAATCAAAAGTTGATGGGTAAAAGGGTATACATAATGTCAAGTCTGCTAACAATGTTGGAATATGAAACAATGATGTTTATACAATCGAAAAACAACTCTACTTTACACTTTTGAGTGATGCACAGCGAAATAGTAATTCAATTTTTAACTCTTTTTTCTCCATGCAGGAAGCCCTGGACCAGCTGGAGCAAAAGGAAACCCGGTACGTTAATCCAGTTCAAGAAAGTGATCGGAAAGCATATGTACAAATAAGAAGGTTGGCTATATTGTTTTTATTTTAGGGAATTCCGGGTGAAGGTGGAGCAAAGGGAGAACCAGGTATGAAAGGAGAAGGAGGCGCTCCAGGAGGTCGTGGGTTGCCAGGCGCTGGTGGCGCTCCCGGAAAGCGTGGAAAACCTGGACCCAGAGGTCCAACTGGTCCGGCCGGACCACCAGGAGAGCGAGGACCCTCAGGAGGAAGAGGAATGCCCGGAGGGGATGGAGCTCCGGGACCAAAAGGTCAAGGAGGTGATCGAGGTCCACCAGGTCCTGGAGGATTGAAGGGCGCAGGGGGTGAACCAGGAAGACCTGGACCACCAGGATTGCAAGTAAATACAAGCTTTTCGCTGTAAAGGTATATTAATATGTTGATTGGGAATACAACCTACAAACTGTCCTCAATGTAGGGATTACGCGGACCGGTAGGAAGACCTGGATTGCCAGGTAAAGCTGGTGCACCTGGTGAACGTGGTTTGCCAGGTCAAGACGGAAAACCTGGAGATCAAGGTATGATGGGACCTCCTGGCTTACCAGGGCCTATGGGACCACCAGGAGACAAAGGAATGGGGGTAATGCATCTTTTATTTTGCCTTAAACATCGTCCCTTAAGACATGACATCACCTTTCACATTTGTTGCAGGGAGAACCTGGAAAAGACGGAGAACCAGGAGGGATGGGAGCTCCAGGTCCCAGAGGAGACCCTGGAAAAGATGGTGGAATGGGTTTGCAAGGTCCTCCTGGATTGCCTGGTCCAGAAGGAGGTCGTGGAGAACCAGGTCCTCCTGGTCCCAGAGGATTCCAAGTATGCATTGAAATATACTTTATCATTTTGATGGATTTTACAGTCTTTAACATGATGTGCTCCAACAATTGTAGGGCTTACCTGGCGCTCCTGGTGCCGCTGGACTTCCAGGTAAAGACGGAGAAGGTGGTTTACCAGGTGCCCAAGGTCCCCCAGGTGCAGGCGGCGGCAGAGGTGAAAGAGGTTTCCCTGGAGACAGAGGACCGCCCGGTCCACCAGGCGGTCCTGGAGGTAGAGGAGAACCTGGAATGGGAGGTGCGGATGGTCCACCTGTAAGTTTGTAGCATTGAATTTGCATATCAAATCAGTCCAAAAGTAGGCATTCCCATAAACTTTAATCATTTATTCAAAACAGGGACCACCGGGACCGAAAGGTGACAAAGGACATGCGGGGCCACCTGGTTTATTGGTAATGGCGATTTTTTTATGGTGGCGATATTCTTGTAGTACAATGATAACTCGTTTCCTTTAAAACTAAATGGTTCCCCCTTAAATCCTGTAATCAGGGTTTGCCTGGAGGTAGAGGTCTTCCTGGACTACCTGGAGAAAAGGGCGAAAGAGGATCTCCTGGAATGATGGGTCCTGCTGGACCACCCGGACGTGGAGGTGAAAAGGGTCCCCCAGGTCCTATTGGACCTGCGGGTCCACCTGGAGAGCCTGCTGATCGTGGAGACCCCGGCCCGCCTGGTGTTCCAGGTGAACCGGGTGGTGTTGGAATGCCTGGTGAAAGAGGCCCTGGCGGACCACCTGGTCTGCAAGGATTCCCTGGACCAACCGGTGCTGGAGGTGCTATGGGTCCTAAAGGAGAGAGAGGATTGCCTGGTCCTAAAGGAGAACAAGGAGCTCCTGGAAACTTGGGAAAACCTGGAGAGCAAGGTGAATATTATACCACAATGCATGCAATCCTGTACATTTACTTCACAGCCAAAATTTACTGGAATATTAATCGTGTCTTTTAAAAAAGAAAGGTTTACCTGGTCTCCCTGGTTTACATGGTGGCAAGGGTGCACGTGGAGAACCTGGTAATAGAGGTGAACCTGGACCTCAAGGGCCTCCTGGTCGCCCTGGAAACGCTGGACCTCCGGTATTTTTTTACTACCACTTTCCAATTTGAAAGTATCCTGGTATTTGCTTTCATGGTTTTTCGATTTCATTTGATCACCAACCCATTTAGGGTATGATGGGAATGCCTGGACCGGCAGGTGGTATGGGTATGCCTGGCTTGAAGGGACAAGGTGGAGAACCTGGTAGAGGTGGAGCCCCTGGTCCCATGGGTCCCCCTGGCGCTCCTGGGCCGGAAGGACCTAAAGGAGAAGGCGGTGCTGAAGGACCGGGTGGAGCAGTTGGAAAACCAGGTTAGATTTCTTACTAGAAAACTTATATTATGTATGCTTAATTCTAAGAAATCGTTATGATTTTTTCCCTTCAGGTGCGTCTGGTCCTCCTGGAGATCGTGGTTTACCTGGAATGCCTGGACCCACAGGGCCGCCTGGAGCAAGAGGTCCTAGAGGAGCTGGGGTAAAAACATATTCCAACATTGGATGCTAGTATCGACTGCGGACTTTTCATTTTAATATTGTATTTAGGGAGAGCCTGGTCCACCAGGTAAACCTGGAGGTGAGGGTATGAGAGGAGAACCTGGTATGGTCGGTGCCGCTGGTCCACCAGGAGCTCAAGGAGAACAAGGTCCCGAAGGTGCTGGAGGAAAACCTGGACCTCAAGGTATTGGCGGTAGACCTGGTGACAAAGGACCTCCTGGACCACCTGGAATGATGGGAATGCCTGGGCCACAAGGTTTGCCGGTATGTTGTCAGAAATTCTCTTCGAGATTAATAAGTTTCTCCAATAAAATAGCTGCAAATTAATGCCAATAATTGTTTTTAATTAGGGTCCACCAGGCAACGTCGGACCTCCCGGAGCTGGTGGTGACAGAGGACCAAAGGGAGATGCCGGACCACAAGGAGTTGAAGGACCAACGGTGAGTAATATTGTCGCGACAAATATAAGGTACCAGTTGCAGAGAATTACTCAATTATTTTACATGTGCTGTAGGGAGGAAGAGGAAAGCCTGGTCCTCCAGGACCCCAAGGTGGAAAGGGAGAAAAGGGTGCAGGCGGAGCAAAGGGAGCGAAGGGACACAGAGGTTTGATCGGCTTACAGGGTCTTCCTGGTCCTGCTGTAAGTCATAATAAATGATAAAGTACGCGACTTTCTCTTCAAGTGCCTCGCCGCGCTCACTTTCTTTTTCATTCCTACAGGGTTCCCCAGGTGACAGAGGGCCCGCCGGTCCTGCAGGTCCACCAGGAAAAACAGGAGATGTTGGAATGAAGGGTGAGCAAAAATACATCTTTATTTCACTCACTTGGTGAATCCAAATGTTCACCATCTTGTTTTGCTGTAGGTCCCGCTGGACGTGACGGAGTTATGGGTCCCCCGGGTCCTATTGGTCCAACTGGTCCAAGAGGAATGCCTGGAGAACCAGGTAAACTGGGTCTTCCAGGTCCTGCTGGTCCACCGGGGCCGCCTGGGCCTCCTGGAGAATCTCTTGGATATGACGCAGCAGCTCTTGCTGCCCTTATGGGTCAAGGGCAAGCCAAGGTTTGCTGCTTTAATAGATAAGCTTTCACCCACTTCATCACACATGGTGAAAGGTCATTACATTTTATTCCGCTTGTAGGGTCCAGATCCTCTCGCTGGCGACGAGCCATACAAAATCTTAGGCAAGGAAATCAACGACGAGGAGAGACGAAAGCTTGTCCTTACAGCGTATGAACAACTGAAAGCCACGTTTGAAAAGTTCAAGAAGCCTGTTGGAGACAAGAAATCCCCTGCGAAAACTTGCAAAGACTTATCGATTGCGCATCCCGAACTATCCTCTGGTAATGTCTAACATTAATTTCATGGGCGTATTATTGATTTTCTGAACAGAGTGTAATGAATACATAAAATATTTTAGGTGACTATTGGATTGATCCGAATGCTGGAGATGAGCGTGACGCCATTTTGGTCTTCTGTCGAATGGAAGATAAGGCTACTTGTATTTATCCAAAACCAAATAAATCAATGGAGCTTAGTCCCGAACTGAAAGCCAATGGCGACTATTGGTTCTCTGAACTAGATAAGGGCTTCCAGGTAAATATAAACCTACTCCAATTTTGGCACTGATCAACCTGTACGTCAAATTTATGGCATTGTGCTTCTCTTTTCTTTCAGTTTACCTACAAGACGGACGGAAATCAAATGACGTTCCTTCAGCTACTATCAGCTAACGCAGAGCAGAACATCACGTATCATTGCTCTAATTCTGCGGCGCATTATGATTCGCAGAAACGAAGTTACCGTAGCGCTTTGAAATTGATGGCGTGGAATGATTTGGAGTTAACAGCAAGAGGAACGAAAAGATCGCGATATAATGTGGTTGAAGACGAGTGTCGGGTAAGTTTTGAAATAAACAATTTCCAATGATTTTCACTGTTGACTAATTGAACATTCGAGTGATATGTGAACATGCTCTTTTTTCCGTGTTTTTGCAGTGGAAGAAGCCGGAATGGGCAAAGACAGTCATTCATTACAAAACAGACAAGGCAGTACGACTGCCAATTGTCGACGTGTCAATAAAAGATATAGGAGAAAAGGATCAAAAGTTCCGGTTAGAAATAAGCCAAGTGTGTTTTACTTAGGGTATTGACTAATTTTTAGACCAGTCTGACATTATTTAATTTCTAATTACATAAGTATACGAATTATGTCTCATTTGTATTTAAAATTTCCATTAAAATATTATTACTAAATAGTTCCTAATTTTTTTAGCATGTCGTAGATGGGTACTTTTTATCTGTTTTATACTTTCTTTACATTTTATTTAAACGAAAAATATTTAACGTATGGCGTATATTGTATGAATGTAATTTTAATCCAAATGAACGTATTTAAAGCCAATATAATAATAGGGTAAACGATATTTATTTACAATCAATGATAGGTAAGACTTGCGAAAACACGAGTTTATGATTTGCCTTAATTTATACGTTTATATGTACCAGCTTAGGAGAAATCTTGTTAGCATGTAGTAACAATTACTAATTTATCATGTGTGTAAGCCGACATCATCAACGAAACAGACCACTGCCAGCCATTTTCTTTTGGGTGCGAAATACATTTTTTTACTAAATATATTATGCATTCAATTTTTGTCACTGCCATTCTTTGTAATATTGAATTATTTATTGTCAATTGTATCGATATTTGTAGCGAGTAAGAGTTAATTTATTTGTCACTTGGTAAATCGTGTATTCCTCTAGCAATAACATAGTTAGCGTGATATTTATTTGAGTAAAAGTATATTTCTTGGTTTGTACTCTGCTGTAATTGCTAACTGATTAATTATGATTTCGCTTCATTTTTTTTTCGTTTATGTAGATCATGAATATTGGCAAAATGCATAGATGACGCTATGACGTATATGGGAATGCTTATGCCAAAATAACTTTCACTCTGCATACACATTGATGGTATAAACGAAACACAACGATGGCTATTATTTTATTTCCTCATATTCTTAACCATACAATTATCAATATTACTCGCAATTTTACGTCTATCCACAACATCAACTTTCACTGTTTCTTCTGACTCACTTATCATTAATCAATCACTTGGTAATCCTACTATGTACACTGAGAATTACACCATTAACTTTTCATATATTCTTAGGTCTCGTCATAAAGTACATCAATAATAGTAGTCTACTAGCTAATATCCACGATTAAAAGCAACTTGACAACAATATATTATACATCCCATAAAGCGAACTATTAAAACGGGGTCCTCCATGTCCTCTATAATGAATGTTGCTGCAGAGAATGATACTGTCGCTAATGTATAATAAATAATAATAATAATATTGTACACAACGTGTTGTCTTCAGACAAGAAAAAAAACTATTCATATATGCGACGAAATATTATTAACACTAGAAATTAACGAATTATTACATTAACAATATAGGATACACACACTGAAGTAATTAATTAAATTCTACGCTTGTAATATCATATTATGAAAGAGAGGTTACCTTCTTCTCTTACTACGCAACAGTTCCAAACTCCGACAATATACGCAACCATTTTAATGTGATGACGGCGCTATTGAAGGATCCGTACTCATGATTCTAGATCTTTTTTTTATTGTTATTCATACACAAGTGTCTAGCATTTTAAATGTACTTTATGTACATGTACATATTATGTTCATGTGTCTGGTTTCATTTTTATTACGACTACATACTACTTACTATTAATATTATTATACTATAGTGCTAGCCCAAGTTATACTTTGATGGCATGAAAAATCGATAAATACTATTTTTGGCAAGATTCTTTTTTACTTGAACGCGAAAATGTATGAGTAAAAGTAAATGATTATATGGCATATACAATCGTGTATTACTATTATTAATTGTAATTGGTAGCGTTGTCTAATCTATATGGCATAAAAGACGAGTTAGTTCTAATAATTCATATGGAAGGCTATGATGATTATGGATACGATTCATTAAGTGGTTTGAGTACTGCAACAAAATGAACAATTCATTAATACTTACTTCAAATTGACATAATGTGAATATTTGACACATTTCCTGTAAAAGAGAGAAAGATTTGCGTATATATGAAAAAGTGGAATACGAAAATGTAATCGTATATATGACGCACGTTAAGTACATACTATATAAAAAGCCCGACCTGGCAATTTTTCATGGCACTGAAATGCATTGGAGAGGTTAAGTAGTAATAAGCATAAATTAACTAACCGCATTCAAATTTTTTAAATGACCTGACCTATTTTCTGCGATATAAATCGTACCTAGAATAAAAATGTGATGATAAGGATGCTCGCTAATAAACTACTGTATATGAACACGCACTCTGACGAAGCATTCTAGAATCTGCATTCCACTACAAATAATGGTTTTTCCCATGGATTTTGTACACTGTTCAACGACACAGGTCACAGTTCCCTGTGCCGTTATCCCACCGGTAGCACACGCAATGACAATGACTCTCTCTCTCTCTCTCTCTCTCTCTCTCTCTCTCTCTATTTGTTTCAATGAATCAACCTGAATTCGAAATCGCATCCATTCTAATATGAAATACTCTTACGCTCAAAAAACAACTATATATGTTTTACCACTACATACTATGTACAATAGTAAGAAATCGGAATCTAAAATTGTTTCTATGGAATTCTTTGTTACGCAAATCTTCAAACAACGCTGCAACAGCAACGGCAAAAAGATTATATACACTGGAACCTCTTGTCATGATATTGTAAAGCTTTGTAGACAGAGACGCTGGTTACAATGTTGTAAATAATCGTAGACATAATAATATCATGAGTAACATTAGACGACATAGCAGTTATTATGAAAGTAGTAATAGTAGTAGTACCACTAGTTTGATGAAGATTAACAAAAGTAGTTGTAGTAGTAGTAGTCATAGAATAATCCTGCTGGGTAGATTTGGAAATTGGAGAAATCCGGCGAATTTCAGGGCTGTCTTGTCATTTACAAGTGTGAATGTCAGTTCGTGTTATGCACGGCTTACATTTTACATAACAGCACCAGATAAATTTACATTGGCAACGTTCCACTTTCTTCACAACCTAAAAAAATAGTGACAATCACAAGCGTCAGATTATGTATTGTATTTTTTTTGCTTTTATATTATTTTTTATGTTGCTCGGGAAATAAAATGCTCCATGCGAGCAAATTATAATGCATCCATTTCTTGTGAAAAATGCTTTATGACAGGGCTTTCATGTTCTGCCAGTCTCATTTCATTTCCAACCCCTTTCATCAGTATTGCAGTTGCTGCTGACAGTGGAAATGGATTTGGAGAAAGGCTCATCTAGAAAATTGTGAATCTATTCCACGGTAAACTTCAAAGTGCTCCAATCCGTTTCCAGGCCAAGGATTATGTTTATTTTCATATAAACTGGCTTCTTGGTTTATGGTCATTGATAGTGCCTCACTATTCACTATTCTTTGCTCAACACTATTTCTAACTTTTTTTACATTTTGCAATATTTTTGTCATGCCAATCATATTGAACAAATTCAAGCTAGCAACTCATTTTTTTTCACAAAGTCATGACTCGTATGGTAAATCGTAACGGTTGCATGCGTCAATTTTGCATCATTATATGAGATTACCTTTGTGTTGAAACCTCTCCCACAGCAAAGTATACTGCAACGGTCAGGGCCATCCGAGGTTTTATTGCAAACGCGCCCGGTGGTTCCAAGGATTCCTTTTTCCGAGTCAGATTCACAGTAATCTGGTGATTTTCGAATATGTACAAGTTCTCCTTTCCCAACGGGGAATTTTCTTCCACTTTTTCTGCGTAGACGCTTCTGTTGCTTTACGGGAACCTGTCACGCAAATTAAGAAAAAAAAACGGTTGATAAAAACTCCTTGATTGGGGATTAATAATTTTTTACAATGACAATGGTCAAACAAAGCTCACCTGCACTGACTTTTGGTACTTCTTTTTCAAATAGTCACCCACTTGTGAAAATGTCGGTACATTCTTCCAACAAGTTTTCAGTTCACAAGAGCCAGACACTCCATGACAGCGGCATTGCATTCTCATGAGATGTGCAACAGCCTGACAAAGACAACATGACAAGCAAATATACGCATCATTTTGTCATTGTCTAAAACTTTGGCGTAGAGGGACTTTTATAATCATCATAAGACATTCAAATGTCTTATAATTAAAGATTTGAAAACGCTACATATATCATATATATTAGGCATTTACCTGTCGGCCAGCTTCATTGTTGTGTAGGTTCATTAAACTCCTCACATTTTTGTTTTCCCAAGACTTTGATTTCTCCGGAGCGTCCACAAACTTTCTTGAGAACTGAACACCGAACTTTAGGTTGTCGCTGGAAAGAAGGCAAGAAAACACACCTAAGATGATGATCTCCTTTCAAGGCCATAGATGTCGTCCGTGTTAACCACAGTGACACTAATCCTCTCTTCAAAAGTTTACTCATTTCCTTTTCTTATCTTAACCCCTTTCCCAAGTTCTTTGAAAGAACTGCTATAAATAAAGTTGAGGTAGCTCATTTGTATCAAAAATTATTTACGACTTAAAGTTAATTACCTGCAACCTCCCCACTTCCAGCCCTCCGGAGTGGTACGCCCTTGCTTGCTGAGATCACAGGAGCACTCGTTTAATGCCCCAGAACTGCATGCCTGCGTTATCGCGTGAACAACACCGGCGCTTGTAACCGCATAGATGAAGGCTGTTTCTTTGCTACCTGCATAAGTAAAAAACACACACATTGTTGTAAATTTTAATAAACAAAAGCATGTAAGTAGTCATAGCCGTGGCGGTAGCTTATTAGGTAATTTCTCATTAAGGGTTCTTCACAACTTTACACAATGAGCAATTAGTGGAGGTAATAAATAAACAGAAAATGCAAATGTATGTATCTATGCATGTGGCTTTCTCCCATCCCCTTTTTAGTATATGACGCAATGACTCTTTTTGAAACACTTTTTTGTGAGTTTAATTCAACAAAGTGTTGTGTTCTAAACTTATTCCGTCCATTCTAGCACTTTTTGGGCTGTTTACTGGTCATTATCTCAAAAAGCTTTATGACATGGCCTTTGGCCATTATGCTTCCTTCCTCCAAATTGTAGAAACAGAAATAAATTATTCTCTTCTTTCATTTTCCTTGGTATTAGCTTAACTCGGACCGAGGGTTATAAATTAATACGGATGGCGGGATCGGTAGTGACGTATCTAAAATATCTCACCACCATAATTAGGTATATGAATGGCCCATAAATCTTTTTTGTGAAATGTTCAAAAGAGTGGAAGTAAATAAATACTTTCGTCTTCGGAACCAGTCACTCCAGCAGTGCTATATAGTCTAAAAGCAAAACAATGTAAAATACGGGTGACTGCAGATTGCAAGATGGATCGCCATACTGTGCAATCAACCACATTAGAATGAAGTTCATTCACAATGATGTGATGTATGCGCATTGTCGCCAGTTACATTAATTTGCAATTTTTTGGGAACGGATAAATTCTCCTTTTGATACATATATTATAACACTGCATACGTGATCTAAAGACTCCAAAAAGACCGTGAAATATTACTTAATTTATGAAAATGCTTGTCTATATATGAATGAATGAATGGAGCAACAATAAGTCTGCAAATGTTAACAACTATACAGTGATTTAAAAGTAAAAACCAATCTACAATCTCTTGTAAAGTATCTCCAATTTTAATGCATAAATTTAAGATTTTGATATGTGATATGAATTCACAATTTGAAAGAAATTACTTCGTACTACGACGAAGGCTTGTCAGAATTTGCGAAATCTCATCTTTACAACACAGCTCAACAATGACTTTTTTGTACGCATTGTGTTCTATGATCAACAAGCCAGATTTGCAGTTCATGGGGTTGGGAAATATATAGTGGAGCGTTTACGACTCACTCAGTCATTATCCTGGCAAAAAAAGTTACAATCAGTGGGGATGACATTACAGTTGATAAGCGTTGATTGATTGCGCATAAGTACAGACGCTGCATTGTATTCTATTATCTGGCATCCAAGATTTTTGATCGCAGGGATTGGGTACACACGAACGTGCGCACAAACTCGGAACTTCTACTAAAAGACTGTTCAAAGTTGTAGACAGCAGAAATTACATTTTTTATGTTGCTGAATGAAAATCTGTTCTAGTACAAAAATGCCATTATCCCTAGAAAAAAAATCGTTGTTCGACTGACACTAACATTATCGTATTTCTTTTAAATTATTTATTAGCGAGCAAGTCGTAATCGGACCTCTGACAAGCAACCCTTTGTGAAGAGGCAAAAGTGACAGGAACAAGCTGTTTATTAGATTAAATCCTTTTTAGATGGTGCTGAACAATACTATTACGTATGGATTCCCTGTTTGAGTGCAAATTTGAATTTTACTACATGCTTACAAACAGATCACAAACAAGAAAGGTGTTTCGAGGTGATGGCCATGTTCAGAGTTGAAATTCAGCAGTTCTTCTTCGTTTGTGAACATAAAGTTGTTGTATCGTAATATATAGTTCATATAATTTGTACAGTTACAGTTTGAAACACATTTATTAAATTCGATAGCCAAACCTACAACGATTCGGTACTTGGTTGCCTATCACTTTGGAAGGTGACCTGCGAAAAGATGTACAAAAATGGTGTATGAATTTACGATTTACTTAAGCATGTCAGTAAAATGAAGAGGACGCAAGTTGATTTGCAGTTTGCCGAACACAAACCTTTTGTGATACCGAAACGCAAAAAAAAATCATGTTTAAAAATGCTCAAGATACAAATCAATAGCGACATTTATGGCCAAAAATCTTTCTTTTCTTAATTGGATATGATTATGGCATACATGGTTGTTCCAAAAAAATACCAAGTTAGTCAAGCTACATTTTAAAAGTCAGCATTTCATTTCATAATAATAATCTTGCATCAGTGCACAAAGATTTACACACATTTAATATCTTTTTACTTGAAATTATCCCATTCCTTGTTAAGAAGAAAAACTACTCAGCCGCATAAACATACATGACGATGACGACTCTTTGCCGTACTTGCATTCGATATTCTTTCATTTCATGTATGATAATTGCTGAAGGAGCACACATATTTACATAATCAAATTGTACTTCCACATTTTCTAATTTTTACTTTTCCAGAACCAAATATTCAATGAAGCCTTAAAGAGATGCAGGATTACGATTTCGATTTTAATGAAAAATGATTTCAGAGTCTGCGGATTTCGGTTGCTAGACTACTTTTCAGCATATCCCACACAGGTATATCTCCTCGAATCTTGTTTTTCACAAGTAATATTATATCTTCATATTCATAAGTTTTTCAGTCGGTATACTATTTGATAGACGACAGCTCAACTCAACATTTCAATCTAGTTGGGCATAATGCATACTGCTTTTCCGCGTGCCAGTAATATTTCCTTTGTTTATCCCCTTTTCATTACATTATATAAGAATTTATGATAATATTATTATCATTTAGTATACTTGTGTAATATTATTATCTGATGCTCTGCACATCGTAACACATTATGATTATTTGTAGACACAATGCGCAGTGGAAGAGTGATTCCTCTTTTGATTTTCTCCGTTCCCTCCAGCGAATAATCTGTCTTTCTGCTTACACGTACGTACTGTGTACCGACATTTTCCTCCTATTCAGCAGGTCATCATTATACTGCAAAAGATCCCTAATTACAGAGATGCCGGTATTCAGTGACTGCGTTTCTAATGCCGAAGGATACTGGTTCATTATGATGTGGTAAATAATTGTGCATTTTCTTTATATCAGCCATTTTATACCTGTTTTCTGCCTGAGAGATTATTGATAAAATAATGGACCTAGCTGGAGGAAACACAATAATGACTCTGATTGGACTAAAATGTATACACTCATACCCATAGAAACAAAGTTTTATAATATTTTAATGAGCATTTCTATTTTATAATTGCACAAGACTTCATTCTATAGTGCAATGTTCTAGTATAATTAGCTAAAAGTTTTCATTACGGTTAATAATCACTTAATAGTGATTTTAATTAAATCTAACCTAATGTTTCCTCCTATTGCAACCTGCATATATATATATATATATACTTTTACTTATTAATGGTAATAAAAGTTGACTCAAACTAAACTACTCTCACCGTTCTTGTATATGTGCTTTATTTTCAGTGTGATGCTCACTACTTCTACGTGTTATACTCAAATGACTATTTGCTGGTATGATTCAGTAAATAAACTACCGTAGTTTTGTAAAAATGATGTCGTTACCCCACTTTCTCCACCGCCGATAGCATTTATGTACTGAGTACATTACAAATCTTGCTCATATCCTCGCAGAAGTATGATTCAACTTTCTCCCTTGTTATCTACTTGTTCCTCCTGTGCTACTTCTATTGGACTTTTACTGCAACTGATACAATCAAATGAGTAAAACTGGAGTTCCAAAGAAGCGTGAGTTCCATTTACAACATTCCCCGACCACTGTGCTCTATGCATTACCAATCAAAAACCATTCTCATCGCAATGAACCAAGACGTCTGGGTTCTGCATGTATCGACACTGTTCAATAGTCAACGATGTCATTTGATGTTGACGTTGAAGATGCAGACAAACAGACACAACACACAACGGAATCATGGAAGCATTTTTACGAGATTTCGACTACACTATACACACTACTTTATTCACATCAACTTCCTATTTCTGGATACTTCAGCTACAGCACTGCCAAATATTACGCCCAGGTAAAGGTAAATTTTTTATGCAGAAATCTTATATAATTCATATCGCAAAAGGTCTTGGCGGAGATTGCCCTCGAAACTAGTGTGCAGGTTATTACTTGTGTTCCTTGTTATGAACTGAAAACCAATCTTAACCTGACGCACTGTTGGTGTTGACCCTACGTTAACCCCTTTCCCAATGGAAACCGGGCTAATACCCGCCGTCAACGGGCACTTACAGACAACGTTATTTTTATCAGTGCTGTAGTAACGGGAACCAGTTCCATTTCTATAGCAAGCAGTCATGGCAGGATTCTTTACCTATCAGGCTACTCATTTGAACCTGAATCTTGCCACCGGCTGCCAAAAGGTTTATTGTTCTGATATTAGCCTTATCATTGCTGCGTATAGATGCTACAACGGCACACAAAAACTATAAAAAAAAGTACAAGAAGCAACAGCGAAAACACAAAAAAAGCCTGCAAGCGAGTAACCAAACGAAAGGAAACTTTGGAGCGAATGGACTAAAAGCACATTTCCTCCACGATCCATTGTACTCACCATAAACCTTTTGTAAATAAATGGTAGGATATTCAATATTGTAAAAACAGCACTCTTCTCCTGCCATATACTTACCACTAACAACATCTATTTATAAGGTTGTCAGCTCGGAGCAGCGTTACATGGGGAAAGTATACGTTCTAAATTTTTAGATTGGAACTCATCCTTTTGGTAGCAAAAAGAATCTTACCGTTTCCTATTGTTTGTAATGCAAGAGTCAACAGCACCAAAGAAGATGGAATGAAAAATACAAAACGTAGAGCGAGAGAGAGAAAAAAACGGCGACGACGAAATATCTTTTATTTCCTTTTATACTGGCAACAGATTCCATTTGTGAGCCATTCCGTTATAACAGTGGAATAGCATGTTTTACAAAATATAGGAAATGGCATACTTTAATCGGACAATTTCTTTAGCAAGAGTGTACAGTAGTACATACCTAACTTGTTATTATGAAAGGTCGTATTTGGTAGTGGTAGAAGTGGCTATGGTTTTATACGGGGCAAGAAGCAAAATCTACTTTTACTCAAACAATATGATTCTGCCGTTAGTCTTGGTGGTCGTCCTATCGAATCTTTGTAGTCGTGAATAGTTTACGAGTCTGGGGTCGCTATAAACACAAGCTGGAACGTTTATTACTGACTATGGGACAAGGAAACAAAAATACATGCATTTTTTTCGGTACTTCCCACATAGATCGCTTGCTTGCAACAGCAGCAGCATATTTAATGTTATTGCGTACGTTCGTGTTTACCAATTGGCAATATCAAACCCCAGAGCGAAGTAGTCAACGAATTAGAGAAAGTACTATTGCTTTTTTTGATATGTAAACTGTAGAAATGCTCAACGTGGTATGATATATACATAGATGTTTGCAGATGCTACAATTTAATAGTACATAGTTTTTATCAAAAGAGCTTGTCCCAGAAAGGTATTTTTCCCAAAAATTCACAGCACTAAATAAAAAAATAGCTTCTGGCTGGACAGATTATTGGAAACAACAAATACCTATGTGAATCTTATGTGTATCTTCGACTATCTTGCCTAAAAACACAAGGTGGATATATATTTTTTTTGCCATTTTCCGTCGGCGTCTTTAAGCCAAAGTCCATTTGGAAAATAGTTTTGCTTCCATTTAATGTGCTATACTTGAATGGATTGCAACTATGCTTTGCAATTCTTTGAGCATTTGTGGTGGTTGTGGGCCATTATTGTTATAACTTGAAACTTTCACTGATCATGTCAGTAAGTATCTCAAGTACTGATAAGCATACTGATGTGCAATAAAAACTGGTTGTTAAATTGCTTTTAAAATTTGATGGGCATATTAGTAATCAAAACCTTACCGTTGTCATATTTTCAAATTTTCTAGCCCAGTTTTGAAATGTTCATTATTGATGACATCAAAATGATGTAAGTCTACTTCCAAAGTAGATGTAATGTTATCGTAAAAATGTTATGTCGTTACTGCAACGAGACAATCAAACAAAGCGCTATATGTAATTTGTAATAAAAGCATTTTGTCTTCAGGAAATGGTATGAAGTTCCCATCTTCTATCGCACGGTACAGCATTCATTCTTCTGTTTAGTTTGTGTTGATATCATACTGACGAGTATGTAGAAGGAGGACAAACATACAGAGAGTCATAAAGTATCGGATTCTTTATCTCATTTCTTTCTCCAAACGGAAGCTGCTTTCAGCATCACTAGATTGGCAAGCTCCTTTCTAACATTTTCACTTATCAAAATATTTTCAAACTATCGTTATCGTGTCATTTAATTTGAATGATAGTCGATCGCCTGGCTTGTCATCTGTCACATTTTATAAAGATACTGCTACAATAAACTTGAATGACATGAGCATCATTTTATTTCAGATATGTTTCGCCTATGATGTTATACATTCCCTGTTACTCAAAAGCGGTGAAACGTGTACACAACTGTGTACATTTTTGAACAATACAAACATTTCTGAGACGTTCAAAGATATCTTTTGTTTGTTAGCAGCTTCCTAAAATCTCTGTCCTTAGCTGTCCTTCCAGCGGGGTTTCCTCTCATTTTCATTTCAGAAGATGGGGATATCAGTGTGCATAACATGTCGTATAAAATCTTCATCTGAGAGACAAACGCTTTGCACAAGGATAACCTACACAAATAATCTTGCAACAGCGCTTTCTCTCTGAAGCTTTACTTTTAAAGTGATATATAGGTATGCAATATTGCATCGTTTTTTTTGGTTTGCCCAACCATGACAATATTTACAGAATGGAAATGGAATGCATCACATAAGCACATAATATTATGGCAAGAAATTCAATTCAATGTAATGGTTCGCTGGGTTGGTTGGTATCTACATACCTACGTATTTCAATCTTATATTCCGGGTAACCAAGCAATATAGCCAAATCGTGATATTATACACACTTGAGCCCGATCCCCTAATATATTATATGATTGTCTTGCACAAAAATGCTCGCTTCGGTGGTTAAAAACCGGAGATGTCACTGTACATGTTACAAAACATTTTACTGGAGTTCTGGAATTTTGTTTTGTCAAGACTCGTGGTAGGGCTTCTATATTGTATCTCTGAATATCTAAAGCTTTCTGATTATTACATTACCGATGAAGAGAGAAATCGTCTCTTGAATGTCTTCAAAAATTGGCTTGATCACAATAAAACTGTCTTTTGCATGAGAAATAAACGTCCCATGTAGCGATAATCCGCCATAACGATGTTATGCATATGTATATTTCATTATAGAAAATTATTTTACCGTGACAATGTTTTACAGAAATATTTCATACTGCATTTTTATCTTGATTTTGACAATAAATACGACACATTAATCTCTATATACGAACATCAGTGCACTATATGGTTAGGTAAGTATAAAAGGTTTGCGCAAGAATGTGGCATTTACTAACGAAGTTGTAAAGAATTCGTACTGGTACCTATTATGTGTGTACCTAATATGTATGTGTGTTGGTGCGACGAAAAATACCAGAAATGTTTAAAGGGCAGTTCTTTAATAAAGATATAGTTTTCACGTTTTGATTCAGGGATGCGTTACAACCAGCGTTTGGCTGAATTTTCTTCGATGTGCAACATCATCTCATAAACATTTGTACATCTCAATCAGAGACATTTGTATGTAGTTAGCAATTATGAATCTTTAAAATATCTAGTCACACAAAGCAGTGAATAACTATATTATGCTTTTCATTTTTCAATATCACGAGTAAGAATTCCCAAAAGCGTACAGTGTGCGGAATAAGCGCTTCAGCAAACACCGGACGTGGTTAAATTTAATTTACAAAGTTGCATCATTATAGGATGACTGACTTGGTCGAGACTGTCTGAATTCAATTCATCATAGTGTAGAATTTATTGTAGTGTGTCGAATATATACCTTTTATTTGTCGCTCATTTCCATTCTTTCTCGGATACCCCTCAAATTTCCTGATCGGAAATCCCATTTCTCACAACTGTGCACCATTAATCACAACAAAGGGCGAAGGGTGAAAGGAAATGAGAAAGAGAGAGAGAATGTGAGGGAAAGTGAGTGGGAGAATATAATGCCATAAAAATGGTCATAATATTTACACTGAGAATGAATAGACTGTCCAATCCTTGTACATTGTAAAAATGTCGAGTTGGTGTGAAAGCAGGGAAAACGTAACAAATGTGCTATGGCCCAATAAAGATGATTTACTGTTGGCTAGATATATAGCGTGTACATTTTAAAATAATAAAATCTCAACTTCTTATGAGAATTACAAACAGATTCGGTGGAAAGAAGGCACTGCTACAATAATAGGTACACAATATACTTTCATAGATACTCCAGTTGAGAAAACGGTCCGAAATAAATGTAACTTCATTCTTCACAAGCTGTTCACAATCCACATCGCTTTGTAGTTGCCATGCAGCTGAGATTTTCCGCGAATAAGACGATATAATAAATTATGGAAACAGTACCTAAATAGGTTAATGGAATGAAATCGAAATGAAATTTTTATGAAGTTTGATAAAATATGAGCTTTATACGACACTCAAAAATAAAAGTTCAGAGTTGAGTGTACCGCAAAATTGAGAAATTCAATTTACTCATTGTGTATCTAACATCATCACGATTCCTGCCTATCCCGTAGTGAAAAGTGAAAGAATAGAAATAGTAATAAAAATGGGTCTCCTTATTTCCAATTTATTCGTGTAGTGTGGTAACAAAGAAGCGGAATTCTACTTTCTGCTGCAATTTTACCTGTACTATATTCATAGGATAAGATAAAACAAAAGATCTGTTGAAGTAGGTTCGAGTGCATAAAAGGACTGCGTATAGATATCTTATATCTTTGCATTGCATTCATGGGATTCTTCTATCGTGTGATATGTGTGCTGGTAACCACCATTCACAAAGACGTTTCTTGACCACAAACCATTCATTCCATTTTCTCCTTTCTTTCTACCGCGATGGCGAAAAGTATAAAGAAGCGTAAATTTGTTCTCTTACATGCCGGTGTTATCAGAGTAGGAGAGGTCTTTTTTGTAATGTAATAAGTAGGAGGTGACAAGATGATCTCATCACAAGATTCTTATGTATACATACATATCAGCCCAGTTATAGTTACATATGAAACCTTACCGCTAGATCTTTTGGAGAGTAGCATCAGTGATATTCATTATAACTATCAATGTGGTTACGTAAGTATATAAAAGGAGGTGCTGAGCCAAATGTTAAAAGCATCCTTTAGCATGCAGTCGGTCACTACATCAAATTCCTCTAGCCTCAAGTTCATATACTTCCAGCTTGTACTTTCAAATGTACTAAATCCAATATGAATTTTACTTCTATTAAAGCTTTATCCGAATTTACTAATCCAACAATTACCAACATATTCTACATTATTGGACAAGGTTAATTAAAATTACTTTAAAATAAAAACATATTATTGTTTGTGTAAGTAGAGAATATTTGAAGTAAAAACATTGGGAGTAGAGGAAATTGGAAGTATGTTCCTCTGTAGTATTTACGTGAACGTATGGGAGAAGGCAAATCTAGTGGAAGTAGAGTCCTATCATCCTCTTTTAGTCCGACGACGGCACTCACGTAAATCAAGTATAAGAGAAACATTAAGACACATTTACACCACCACGCGAGCTCTCAAGAATAAGAGCTATTAACAAAGAGGAACGTGGAAAGAGAAGAGAAGTATTCATTTACCCCTTTTTACTACATAATTGCCGTGGCATCACGCATTAGCTCCATGGTCTTATTCATTTATCTGCAAGCTGAGCATGATTAGTTTTAATCAAAAGAGCAATAACTCAAAGTTAGATGGTAGAGGTAACAAAGCCATGCTCTGTTTTAGTATGATTTTCTCTTAAAAGCCAGCGTGGAACAGACACACATTCACATTCTCCAACAATTTTCTTGTATGGCATGAAAGGAGTGCGCTGCTAGAAAAAAATGTCTGCCAAAAGGAGTAAGAAAAAGAGAGAGTGAGCTGTTACCTAAAATGGAAAGAAGTCTCTCGAGCGATGCATGTACTGGTACCTGATGATTGAGCAAAATGGAAGAATAATCAAGATTATTCAAAAAGACAAATCCTCTGAGAACACTATATAAGCAATCTAATGGACATGAATTATAGCTAAAGGCTTGACGCTTATCAAAGTGATTCTGATACACAAACGACGAGGAGAGGAAAAATAAGTGCTGTAATTTTAATTGTACGCATAGGTAACAATTTTAGTAGTGAGAAACATACATGGCAACGATTGTCTGCCCGCTTGATCAAAGGAATTTTTCCTGGAGGTTGATGAGATCTCTGATTGTAAGCTTTTGCTAAAGTCTCCATTAATTCCGTCTTACATAAACATGCGAGTTGAACCATTATTCACTGACTCTTGAAAAGTGAAAGCTCCGAAGCAATACATTTACTGCTGCGAAGGATATGCATGCAGCGTACATTTACTCCTGATTACAGATTATAAGGCTGACTTTCATTCAATCACTTAATGCGATTTATACTGGATAATATAAAACGCTGAAAGTCAGGAATTCAGGAAAGGGAAAACGTTGAAAATATTGGAATTTCCAATTTACCATCGCAACGTGCTCCATTTACGAGAACACGTACAGATGATTCCGATTACGAGGAGCTGCAAATAATTTTAAGGCACGATGGGTGGAATTATGGTGATGGGTAAGGAATAGCTATTTTCATGGTCCCTGTCTATTTACCACACATGCCAGCCAGTCAGTCCAACTGGTTGGTATTAATAGAATGCAAAGTTATTCAAGTGTGTTACTTCCTTCCTTCCTCAACCATCCACTTTGTTTGTGTGGGAACAAACGGTTTTTCATACTGTCTTGTCACTTTCTATCCTTCGATTAGCAAGTTGCTACTATTTTTTACCATGTAATTTTATTTATCTCTGTGGCATAGCCTTTCGTGAAATGAAGAAACCATCTAGCATGAGTAACTACATAGACACGCAATACTGTTCCAGTGGTGGTGGCTCATGTGTATGTATCAGCCAAGCAG
The DNA here is from genome assembly GCA_004115045.4 of Sinella curviseta. NCBI lineage: Eukaryota > Metazoa > Arthropoda > Collembola > Entomobryomorpha > Entomobryidae > Sinella > Sinella curviseta. The sequence goes on along the minus strand of CM065489.1, from coordinate 19,989,073 downwards.
CCAACTGCCATCCAACAAATCACAACTTAGTCAACCGTAATTTGCAGATGTTACCTTCATGCTCTTCTACTGACTTGAGCGCTGAGAATGAGCGAGAGCACACAGAGGGGACTGCGTGCACTTGCGAGCTCATCTTTCTCAATAATATTTAAATTCACTCCTACTTATAGACATGCAGGGCTTGTATGCCTAGGTTGTTGGGTAATGTGGAAATGATAGATAAGTTTACGCATCACATCCGATTAGGCTCCTCCAAAAAGGCCCGCAAATGCATCTGAAGTCTAAAGAACAATGCAGGATATCTTTTATGATCATCTTTAGGACTTGAGATGATAAAAGAGGCAAGAGAGACACACAATCAAAATTATATCCATGTGGCCATAACTACTGATTTCCTTGCAGCCACGGCGACGTATTGAATGTTCTATGCATCCGTATCCGCGGGGATACTGTGACTCTATCATGGCATCAATACCAGATATGCATTTTTATTGCAAAATTAAACCATAATTAATTTTTGTTTGGATTTAGCTTTGTCTTTCATGCGGTTGTACTAGGAGTATCCCAAATTTTGCTACGCTCAATTACCAAACTCCAAATACGAAATCTGTCCGAGATGATTATTAATTGCCTTTAATAATGTTTACGCAAGGAGGGTATCACGGCGGTCTAGGCTTGGTTTTAATGGAATTACCAATGATTAAGGTGGTGGGATGCCTTCATAATTATTTCGGAATTGTAAACGGTGTCGTGATTTGTACCCTATATCCCGCCAGGTGACAAGCCACATATTGCCGATGCTCTCTGACAGAATCAACAGTATTTATACAAAGGAACTCATTGTTTACGGAGGAAATTCTCCATAAATTCTCGCCTTTGCCTCTATCTGGGTGGCAGTTACACAGCGAGATATCGTTAAGCGGTGTCGGAGATGGTTATGATAATTGTGTGACTTGATGTTGGAGGAGTGTGGGTGGAAGGAAGAACCAAGTCAAAGTACCTTTTAAATTAAAAGCAACGTACTGCAATAAACATCCCTAATGAATTTGTATGTTGTGCGCGTATTAAACAAATACGTGCTTGTGAGAATAGATAAATGCCGCGCTGTCTCTACGGAAACTCCAAAGCGTTCTGAACCCAGTATCGTGCTCGCCAGTCGTCACATTGCATAATAGAGGGTCTGTCTCCTCTACAGAGACAGGCTCAAATGCAAATGTGTCTGACATGTGACGAACGTTGCTTCGTGCCACAAACCGTGCCAATAATAACCATCGTATTGTACATCGCGTCGCGTCGTCGTTTGTAGGAATGATATTGCAAACATGCAACCTTGACTATTTCTATTTAGTACTTGTTTGTTTGCCTCCATCAGTTTGGCTTCATTGTTTTTGCTCATTTCAACCAGAATCATTGTAATCGCCTTTGCAGTCATTATCATCAAGCTGGCTGAATGACGCCATTCAAGTTGTAAAGTCCAACCCTTCTTCGTTTGAATATTTTATCACTAGACAGGCTTTTGCTCCAACCTTCACTTTCACAGATAGCGTTTTCGGAGTGGGTATATCACAGAAATATTTTGTTCTAATACCTAAATACATTACCATTATTTTGTAAAATAATATTATTATTGTAACGCAATACGCCAAAAAGTTGATCCTTTCTGCACTTGAGAAAATGATCCTGCCGTACCAACATGTCAATTACCGTCCACTTTTGTCAGTCGCAAAATTGGGCAACGGAATACTACTTAGAGGAATGGTATTGTTCCCAGTTACATTACAACTACCACTGTTCTCTCTCTAACAAAAACAAGAACGTTCTTTTACGTCCAGGCATATTTGTCATATTATCGTTTTTTAACATCCCAGTTTACCTACTTAAAAATTTATTGACGAGTTTATGTAACAAAATAAGACCATCATCATCTATTATTATGGTATGGTTTCCAGTCTCCACCCTTCAAAAATTTTACACCATTGTTAGATTATTAAGAAGCAAAACATGACGCGTGAATGTTTAGGCCTGTCCGGCTGTCCGTCATCCCAGCAACCAATAATGTGGGAGCCGTTAGAATCAGTTATAACTTTAAAAATCTTTAAAACTTTAAAATTCACTTGGAAGATCAATATATCCAATGCTGCAAAAATCAGGAGAAACCAAAACCATCATCAAGCGTAAAGCATTCACTACTTGCATAAAACAGTTTAAGCGGTCCATAATATGAAGGTATAAGGTAGCTTTACATTTAAGTGAACACTTCAAATTAATAAATGAACATCAACCACTATGAAGGTTGTTGTGGTTTTGTAACACCAAAAGCGACGAACATTAAGTAGAAACCTGTGCAATAAAAATATTTACTGTGCGTCTATTCTCTTTTCCAGACTTTCGTATATATACCTCGAACCTAACAAAAACTATATAATTGTTTCTAAAAGTAGTTTTTTTCTATTTTAGATGTACATACTTATTGTTATAGGAGAATAATATTGCTTTCGTATTAGCAGCGGATTGTTTAAAATTATGTACATGACACGATAACAATGATGAACATGGTCGTAAGGTCGTATCAATAGCCTTATAAGCTATGCCTTATAAACTCCAGTTGCCATTGTCGGTAGCATGCATGATGATGAGATGAGAAGCTGTGCTGGAATTTGGAATGTTGTTCGGTTTAATTAAGCAAGCAACTATTTTTTCGTCATCGTAGATAACTGTAGTAGCAGCCAATTGAATCAACCTTATGATGAAAGCCACTATATCGTCGTCGTCGTCATCATCATCATGTCATGTCCATTTTATTGTTGTTACTTGTTATGATACTGAGAGTAAACTAAACGTTTAATAAAACGCTGAAGTTGCTGTGGTGCAATTTCTTGCCTCCTCTGTTTGAGGAAACGTGTAAAGTGCGCATCGTCATAGCTATGAAGGGAGGAAGAAGAAGGCTTTTTGAGAGCACAATGTAAAAGGATAATATTTTGAGAGGAGACGCCAACAGCAACATCGTCAAGTTGGTGAGCAAATTGTTCTAGAGACACCATCATCATACCATACCACACCAAACAGATCCAACAACTCAACTTGTTTCTGAAGTTGTACCCCGAGAATTTTCATAAATGTTGTATGGAGAAGTGTGCATGGGTTGGTACCGAATAAACGCTCTGCAGCAGCAGTGTGCAATGCTGATGTAGCCCGCCTGGCCAAGTTCGTATTGAAGAACAATGATGATAAGAGAACTAATTTAGACTCAATGATATCTATTGAAATCAACTCAAGTGCTCCACTACAACTCTCTCTCTTTCTCTCTTGTGCTCAAAAGGAATGAAAGAATGAAGACGAAGAAGAAGAGGAGAGCACATAGAAGGAACAAGGGGAAAACATGACAATGCTGCTGTTGTTGATGTTGACGACGATGATGATAGTGGTGGTACTTAAGTTTACTTACACATCTGCACATAATATGCACTATATAATATTGCAGAGAAGATAGGGTCCATTGACTGATTCAATATAGTGGCGGTGGTATGTACAATGCGTAATGCTAAGTCCAAAAATGGAAAGCAAAAAGGAGTTTGTCTCATCAGCAGCACGGCTCCATCGCCATCACTTTCAACTGTAGTTAAACATGCCATTTTCATGTATTTCCTTGTCATCGTTATTATCTCATAATGACCCAAACACTAGCTAAAAAGCGTGTATCTCTCTGGATAACGGTGGTGACGACAGTAGTAGTAGTAGTGACATAGCAGCGGAATCAAGAGCATCGTCAACTAATTCCAGTTGACGCACGTAAACCTAAGTACCACAAATTATTCCGCTATTTATATGGATAAAGCAAATAGACTTGGAAAAGAGGGCTACACTAATATTGGATTGCCTTTCGACTGTCTCATTCAAGGATACAAAGTCAATGGCTATTAGGAATAAAAAAAAAACAAATTCCATATAAACAGATCGGCAGGGCTCTAACGGTCGGCTATCTGTATTTTTTTAGGCAAGCAAGCGGGACAAGTCTTGCGTTTGATGATAACAGGGCAAGGGTTCCAAGAACCCGGAAAAACGCTGCTCCTAGGACGGGGAAAATAGCTAGGAACGAGAAAATTAAAATAATGATACGCCGACTATCATCATAATACTAATGTCGATGAGTGCGACTGTGAGTAAAGCAAACAGCATCCCATATCGGCAATAAGACCAAGCAAGCAAAGTTATGATGATGATGGTGGTGATGATGATAATATTACATGGATTTAATAGTAAATTTGAGTGTCTATGCCGTTTAAACTTAAAGAGAGAGAGAGAGAGAGGGAGAGTGCGTGTGGAATCGTGCAGAAATGAGCAAATTATTCATGGATTCAAAGAGAGAATGTGTGTGTGTGCGTGCGGTGATGGTGGTGATGGTGAGTATAAACTGACGACGAGCAAATTATGAATCTTTTTCGCTAGCTTACTTCATAGAGCGCTGCTGCTGCTTTCCCTATCAAATGGCTAGGCAATGAGAGTGTTGCACTATTCCATCGCACCTAGAGACCGCACTATCACCGTCGTCGTCACCACCACCAACATTATCAACGGCAACAACATATGAGGTAGACGAACAGTGGTGGTGGCGGTGGTGGAGAGATAAAATGAAAAGCGAAAAGAGCAATCCCTCTCGTAGATCCAAAATAGATCCCTGTGCATTATCATATTTATTTAGAATGCATGAATGTACGAGAGAATGTAACAAGCAAAATTATATATTATGGAGGAGAATGCGTAAGCTCCTCTTATTCGGCGTGCACATGGGAAATGTATAGACACAGGGATTTCACCCAATTCGATTCGCTAGCAGAGAGTAAAATCGATTTTAAATTCATGGTTAATTAAGGAAGCTTACTTTTTATCCTTTTCATTTAAAAAATATAAAGGGTGTTGTGCTTCTGCCTATATATCCCTGCATTCACATGTCTACGCATCTACGCTCTGCGTACATGGCTGATGCAACGCAACAATGTACAGTAATGAAAAGCGGCAGGACAAGTACAGAGAGAGTAAAATGCATCTACACATATAATATTCACGGTTACACCCTTAAGAATCCGAATGTACATGAATTGTTGATTTCAGGATTCATAAATGCGTATCACATCCACAAAAAGACCCAGGAAAAAAGAAGAATGAAAGTCGAGGGAATTTTACTCCTGTTTCGGTGTTTACAGCTTGTTAGTTCATTGTACACAGCAACAACGTATTTGTACAAGACTAACGAAAAATCATTCTCCAATTATCCACGCACTCCACTCACAATGTGGCATCGGAAACTGAACTTATTTGTCATGCTAATAAATGGCAACAAAATGCATTTCCTCATCTTTTAGTATCGCATGCACTCTGAGCACAACTGCATTTTATTATGTATTTCCTTTTTTTTCTAACAAAGAAACCAGAATCGGTGGAAAAAACTGGAGCAGGATCCTCTCAAAAATTGGTGCACTGCACTGCCAGTACCACACACACTGCCTATATGAATGCGAGTCGTTGGGTTCAGTGGTTGTATGATACGCATTATTACATCTTAAGGCATGCTTTCCTTGTCATTCGATCTAATATCTAATCAAAGTTCCTGCTTAAACCGCAAGGGACTCAAGATCGTCTTTGCCATCAAAACTTTTTTTCTCTTATCCGCCTTGTTCTTATACATTAACTAGATAAAATGGATTTGAAAAGAGAAGAGTAATCGCTGTGAAAATAAAGGAGGATGATGACATATCTGAAAACAAGAATCTGACAATTTCGCTGGAGACAAGTAGGACTCACCTGAGAGATATTTCATCCTGTGTGGAGTACTTACACTCGGCAGAGTTGGTGGGTACAATGTTAGTGATATGTTTTACATCTGTCTAAATTGTTGTGTTGTTGAAATAAAGGAACAAGAAGTTGTACCAGTTTACTCGCTCTCCCTGTTCTCATCTGTATGCTTTTTATGTGTTTCGCCGAGAGAGAGAGAGTATTGCATTGCCGCTGCTGTTTCTGATCTGCTCTCTCGTCGACCTGACATGATGATATCAAATAGGATCAACTGAGTCCCGCCACAGAGACTCACTTGCTAAAGCTGAGTCTGACAGAACCCAACTTGGCTGAATGGAGAAGAGAAAGAATGTGAAGGAGGAAAAGGGTTAAATCTCTCCGGTGAATCCCTTTCTGGATATGTCTAGTGATGCATGTAACGTCATTAAAAATTCAATCTTGTGAGCTTATCTTCAATGAAAGGATGTATGTTTGTTCATTCATATCCATTAACCATCCTTCCAAAAACTTGAGGCAAAAGATCAGAACAAACCACCCAGATCTCTTGTCAGCACACAGCAGTGGGAATACAATACTCACAAATGCTTAGATGAAGGGCCACAGTTGGATCTAGTTTCTTCTTCTGTCTTATACATGCCTACATAAAATACGGAACAAAGTACATCATGTCTGTAGTAATGCCTAAAATAACGCAGACATTCACATAACCGCATTCTGATATTCTGACAGTCCTGTGTGCTTATTTTCCTTTAATATTCCAACACAGTTTCCCTACTCGACCGTTATTCGTTTATCATGTTAACCAGCCAGTCTGCGACTACAATACAACTTGTATTATTCGTCTTTTTCAAAAAGTTTCATCGAAAAGAAGAAGTAAAGAAGAGAGAGAGAGAGAGAGAGAGAGAGAGAAAATAAAGTAGTATTAGTACTTGTGTGGGAGCGAAATAGGTGAAGGAGGAAGTTGGAGAAACCGAGGGGCCAGTCAACAACTTGGAAAACCGCAGGACAGGACAACTTGATGCAAAAGAAGAAGCGAAACAGTTTACGGTAAACCATACACTTTCCATAATATATCTACAGGCCTGTCTGTTGTACTTCCATTTATATTTCTCCCGAGTTCTGTTATTCAGTTTACTTTTAGTCCCACTGGCTGACTGTTTTCCTTGTTGAGTTGTCACTTGTCTTTTCTTGTCATGGGAGTCGAAGTCAAATAAATAAAGGGTGCAATGGAGTACCACAATACAGCGTTATCATATTAGTTTCCCGTAACAGATAACGCTGTTCTGTTAACAACTTTTTCTTTAACTTGCTCTGTATCCTCAAGCATTCCAATAATAAAAGTGATGCACACTTTCGGTAAGATTTGCATCCTTTCAGGCGGAAATAGAAGCATTGATTTCGCTGACACAACGAAATACATACATACATACATATATTATGTATTGCGCAGTTCGTTGCCCTGTTTTGGAAGTCGGAATTTTAGAAAAACATTATTTACAAGAAAGAATTGTGTTTCACTACTTCAAAGTCCTCTCAGACAGAGAGGAAAATGAATGTTTTGAAAGCTTCACCGAATTGCGTAGTTTGCAGTTATTTTGGTCAAGGAGAGAAGCTACTTTTATGGAAATGGGTTAACTTATTTAAAGAGTCGTCATTACGTCCATTCAATTCTTTCCCTAAGAACTTTTTGACTTTAATTGCTTATTTCGCTTGCTAGCAAGATAATTTTATGGAATGGCGGTAGCAATATTTGTTCTCTCAAACCCAGTCGTTTTGTTTTTCACTTCATTTCACAAAATATATTGAGCCATAACTCACCACAGCAGTGTGTGTGTGTGCATTCTGCGTGCACCACCATCCCGAGCACTGAAGAAGTGGCAATTCTTTTAACCATATTTTTCTGCTAATATAAATGCCGTAAATTAACGACAAGCCTAATATGATTATACATTTTTATTGGACATTATATATAAAGTCATGTCGCCCTAACCAAGCTCTCTATACTATACACAGTATTTATTCATGATGATTAATGTTAAGCCCCCATATATATTGGCTACTTGAGGACCGCTAAAGTACATAGTTTGTCCTATGATAAATAGTAATTCAGAACATAAACTCCAACTCCACAGTCAAGTCACACACTCGTTTGCAAACACAATATGTGATTCGGCCCTTGTTGTTGCTCGCAGGCTTGTCGGTTGGTGTGTTGGAGGAAGTGTAAGGAAAAATCCCTAAAAAGTCTCACAAGTTTTCTTTTGCTTTGCTTCACTGATGCAGCAGCTCAGACACACAATGTGCTGGTTCATACTGCTTCACTCATTCTTTCCTCTCTCTCTGCTCTGTATATCCGTCTATATTTTCCCCTACTACTATTTTCTCCATCCAACGGAAAACTAATACTATCTGCTAACTTAGGCATATAAAAGTAATTTCTATGAAGAACAAGCAAAAAAGGAGGAAGCGTATAGCGAGCGACACAATAAGCAGTAGTGTATCATCGGGTATCATGGAGCACGCCAAAGTTGTTAGTCCTTCATCATCATCAGAAAACACAACTTATATATAACCATCGTCGTCGTCGTTTTCGAAAACTTCTCGTATAAATCCTCCGGGAAGAGGTTTGGTTGACTTGAACAAGTAACATTAAGGGATTAATTACACGAGTTGATTATCAGTAACGAAGTCGCTCATCAAGAGATTTTCTCCTTGTCTTCTTCACTTCTTTTCAGAAGAGAGAGAGGAAAAACTCAGACATGAGCAGAGAGAGAGAGAACATTTTGGGTACGCTGTTATTTGGGATTGTGTAAGCATCCATCCACGTGCTTCCATCCAAGCTTTAAGCATTGGTAAAGCTTGCAACAGCATCATCATCATCGTCGTCATGATCGGCATTGCCCTTTCTTCTTTTCATAATAATAATAAGAATAATAATAATAATAATCATCGTCAGCATCACTGTCGTCTTCATAATAGGTAATGCCATGTGAGGAGAAGAGTCAAGCCTAACACCTTCTTACTCACTTTTTTTTAAACTTGCAGCCTCTCCCTCTTCTCTCTGTAGTCATAATATTACCGTCTGTGTGAGTGACGATGATATGATATGATGAGTAACACGGCATCAACTACCGCATCTACTTACAGTCATTCTCGTATAACTTTTATGAGGAACCAACAGGAACATGCATTATTTTTCCAGATTGATAAAGGTAAAAAAAATATACAGAGTGAATAACATAATAATAATAATATATTTATTGTATCTCAATAAACATAATAATAGTATACGGTGTTGTTGGTAAGTATCAGCAACAATATCATCGTCATTTTTTGATTATCACGACGGTCATCTTTTCATATCGCCAAAGTCATCATCATCACTTCACCAACTTATTATACATTTGGTTACAGTGTATCAAAACTGTCTAATGCGTAAATATTCTGTGCACAAAACACGACGATGATAATAATGACGACGGACGGCGACGCTTCTTTCTTACGTCCTCCTCTCCGACTCTCACTTGACTCATATCATCCTTGTGATCAGAGAGAAGATCATTACCAAAAGCCGTATATGTACTTTCCTTCCTACCGACTTTATCGCTTCCTTCTTCTCTCTGTCTAGCGTTGACTTTGGAGGGAAGTCGCAATCGCAAGACGACAGCTTATGTAATGCTATTAGTGCTCAATCCTGCCATAAGAGAATTTACCGACATTGAGCGTCTTGTGAGTTCACAATCACACATCGCATTGTACACATCATCCAAATCTTATATATGATACACATTGCATTGGTTTTTTGAGGGCTTTTGATAAAAATGAATGCTTGTAAGACGAAGGATGCTAATATGCACTTCAATATGAATTGCACTTCGTGTTGCACTTCTCGAGCGGTAGACACGGCGTTGCGTTGCAAGTGAATATTCGGTTCATCATGAAAATATTCCTCCTGGAGGCAGAGCGAAAGCACAGTGAAGCCGAAAATAAAATCCTTCCTTTACAAGAATGAAAGAAATGAAAGAGGAAGGCAGAGCAGCACCAGCGACGGCGGGTATTTATTTTATTTTATAAAGTTTCTCAGTTCCTCTATCTACAAATATGAATAAGTACATACATGATAACATGCGTCGTGGATAACGACAATATTCATAATATGTATATGAATGTACTTTCTTCGAGTAACATAGGAAACCGCATGCAGGCATACTTTGTTGTCAGAATTGGTAGCGTAAAAATTGCTTAGAACCAACGGAACGTCAAACCAGTCAGCCGTCTAAAGTATTTATTACCATCATTTGATAAAGCATGCATGGAAAAAGATTATTGCAGGGAATATTATTATTATAGACGACAGATGATAAGCTTGTGTGTGTGGTTGGTGTGTCAGTGTTCACCAGAGTATTTGTCATTCCTCTTTACAATTTGAGATGAGCGAGAGAGAGAGAGATACGAAACGGTTTTTTTTGGAATGTAGGCATGTGAATGTAGAATATCTGTCAGCTCAGCTCGAGCGACTTTGACATTCAGGACGGCAAGTCTTTTCAGAAGGAAAAGTAAGACACAAAGTACAGCGAGAGAAAAATGGCATAAATAGCCTTCTAGCCATGTTTTGCAAGGTGTAAAAGCGAATAAAAAAATCTCCGAAAGATGACTAATAATAATAATAACAGTAAATAAAATATGTTACGAATCGTACATTTTTTTCTTCTTCGTGGAATCTTTTTTTTTCATAGGATTCGTTGAGGAGGAAAAAAGAGCACCATATTTAAGTATTTTATACTTGCGGGAAATAAAAAAGTATGTTTATGTTTTTCCACCATGCAAATTTTTGTAGGAATAGTAAAAAACGGAGCATAAAAACCGGGTACAAGGATGTGTGCCCCTGCATAAAAAACAGAAAGAAAAAAGGGACGTGTAGAATATGAGCTTGTAGTCTGTTGGGAAATGAGACAGATGAGGTCAAAGTTTCATGTTCCAAAGTAAAAAAGCTTTCATGCATACAACTACAAACTTATTTCACAAAAACCTCATGCTTGCTACATACTGCATACCAACAACTCTGATTTTGGTTATTATATGAAACCATGTTGAACTAATCAAATAAAACCATAAAACAAATACACTTGCTTTTATATGCGCGCAATATTTATGCCGTTGTAGTAGATGCAGTTAAGTATGCGTGTATAAAAGATATAAAAAATTGATACATTTTGAAGTACACCGTGTACGAGGAAAAAAGTAAACGGAATAAAAAATGACCAGCGTCTTAAAACAGATGGATCGTCGAAAGCAATTATTTTTAATCACACTTTTATTTAGTTAAGGATTCAATCATGCTGTTCGTACGCTGACTTCATGGAACGAGCCATCAGATTTACATACGAACTGTCATCTTGTTTGACAAGGTTGTTGATGATGATGATGATTTTTTTTGCTAGAGAAAGGATGCTGAAGAGGAGAAGAGGAAACAACAGGCGAACTTAAACCCATTATTATTATTGCAGCATTAAGAAAAGGTAAAATGTGAAAGGAGATGGGAGGATAAACTACGCATTCAAATGTTATTATGATCACACGCGTTATTATTACATGACGATGGATGATTTCATGCAGTATTTGGTCATCTTCCGCAATGTGGTCCGACCATGGAGGCCATCGAACCAAAAAGTCATAATGAAATATATCAGTTTGATATCAGAAAATAAGATCTGACATTGTTAACGCTGAACATGTTCCGGGAGGAGAATGAGAAATTTTTCGCTGGGCACAACGTTTCCTTTTTAAAGTGTGTTAAAAAAGGGGGAAAGGAGAATAATAGACAGCAATTCAGTTAGAAATTCAAATGGTAGACTGGAAGGAGGAAAAGGGATGGACGACGACATGGATACATTGATGTACGATCGTCTTTTTTTGAATATTTTTCCTATCACTTCACTAAAAATGGTTTAGTCCAGTCGTCCAGTTTTTGTACATTCTCTCTACACAGCAACAATGACTTCTACTCTACAACTATTTGGGAATATCTCAAAGAGTTGTACTTGTTACATACATTAACAACAACGTGAAGATATACCTCGTCGTCGAGCAGAAAAAAATAGTGTTGCTGGAAAAGCAGTAATACAGCCAGTCATCTCTTGTACTGAAGATAAAAAAGTAATACAATGGCTGTCTAAAGGGTGCACTTGATACAACAACAGAGGTCCAAAAGTCTTTCAATGAATTTTTTAACCAGCAACAACAAGTTTGGACATACTCATTCTCCAGCCAGGAAAAGAAAATGGAATCTTTGAAAAGAGAGAGAGAGAAAAAAAATAACGTTTCCGTATGGAATTGGAATGTAGGTAATCACTCCATCGAAAAGGAGTACTGTGCGCGGAGAATGTAGTGAGTTGAGCTAGTTTGAACACCGAAAGAATTGTTATATATATTCTTCTTTTTTAAATCCTGTTTCCAGATACACTAAATCTTGTTCCTGTTATTGTATTCCAATCTTGTACTCCCGTCTCCATCAGTTGTACACAAAACAAGACAGAGAGATGGATATGGAATATGTTGAGAATTGAAATTGTATTATAAGACGAGGAGGCAAGACGGCTAAAGTATTAAATTGAAAATGATTTCTGCATAACAATTTCTTTAAAAGAGAGCAACTTATTCTGCATGTTGGCTTTTGCCGTCATCATCCAATGACGATCATGTTTTCAGATATCCTAAGCCTGGATTTATATGCGGAATATAGGAGAAAACTTGCAGTGAAATCTAATAAAGTGGGCATGCATGTATACCTATCTCGATCTATCTACATATGTGAATGGAAGGATTTTGAAATTTTTTAGGAGGAAGAGTGAATCTCCGACTGATTTCAATCCTTCATTCCAATGTGTAGATAGCTGAAATAGATAGAGGTAGATCTTCCATCAGAGCTCATAAACTCATGGTTAAATGACTTTGAATGCGCTCTGCTCACCCTATATGGCCGGTACCTCAGACAGGAGAGCAAGATGATAGAGGAGCAAGCTCTACGTAACGGACGGAGAGAAAGAAAGAGGAAAACACGTACTCTGGATACGATGATGATGAAGAAGAAGAAGGGGAAATGGTGAGAATACTATTACTACTTCTACTACAACTACACTATAATACGTTGATGTAATAATGATGATGATAATGATATACAACACTGTTACTCCATATTACATCCAACTTAAATATTAATTCAACCATACAACTTTCCATTTTCGTGCTATTCTCTAGTCTCCCATTATTCTTTTCAAGGAGATAGATAACTACACCAAAAAGTTTTATACTCAATCACTCTCAACTCATCCATCTTTTTAAAGCCCAAAACTGTCTCTTCAATCCTCATCATCAGACTGTTTGTATAAAAAAGGTATGAACATGAGCTCACACACACACACTCACACAAATGCGTATTAAAGCGCGTGTATTACTTTCAGAGTTGATGCACTCATGCACAACACCGCATCATGGATGGATGGACCTACTCACTCATTGCGCTTCGTCCTAGAGTAATAATAGCTAACTGTATTTCATTTTTGTAGTAAAAAATGTAGCAGCCATCTTCGCTGGCCAGTCGAAACCATAATGATCTTCCACTCTTGCATCCTCCTCTCTCTCTCTCTCTCTGTGCATAATATTATATGGGATATTATGTAATTTAACCCTTTATTGCCCAAAAAGTAATCATAATAAATTATTACGAATCAAATTATTCAATTGAGGTGATGTCCATAAGAGGAACCTACCACTTCCCTCTGCATTACTGCTTGTGTGTAACAATATAACTGGTAACCGTCTTTGGTAACCTTCCCAGGTTCTAAATTGATTAAAATACAACGTTCATCAATACAAGTAGGATGGTAAATAGATATACCTACTCATCAACATCCCCAACCAACTTTTTATTATAGATTCTAGCTACAGGGTACCCTATTGCATGACCAAAAAGCAAATCTCTCTACATGTTTTATAGATGTGAAGAGTCGAGACATTGGAGAATGCCGCGAATAATAGAAAATTGGACAGATAAGGAGAAATCAAAGATTGACGGAACCCTGCTATCTATTCTACTTTCTGTTCTGCTCATTATCCCTCCTGTTGGCTTCATTTCAAAGTATTCAATTGAAATGGCCTTTCTCAAGATGTTAGGGTGTGCTTGAATCATTACACGTTTTAGTATTGGACTGTAAGAGATCGCTTCTTTTCACGATAAACTATTCCTACTACGTACAACATATGTACTACGCATGTATTTATCACTGCAGAAATAGATCCGACTGGGAACTAAATTGAACAGCGTGATTCCCATTAACCATTACCACTGCCATGATCATCATGATCGTCATCGCCGTCGTCATAGGAACTACACAGCAGAAACAGTGCCACGCCATACAACGACCGGTAGTTTAAATTTCTGATTCCTATTTGGTGACTTGTAATTGTTGGCGGTGGTAGCATGTAGGATTATTATTATCATCGTGGCAGACAAAAAACATAAGAAATGAACGAGATGAAAGCAAGAAATATTTACGTCTGGTTTCTTTCAAAGTAATTCAAAGTGGTACATTTTTTATTGAATCCGCAGCCTCATTTAACCGACATCAATATTACTTGACTGTAGAATCTAATCAAACAGTGTTGATACAATTTTTACTAATATTCTCCACACCATATATACGTACCTACATGCTTTTTATTAGAACCATACGCCAGCAAGTCTTGTGTAAAGTTTTTTCGAAGGAAAAGATGGAAAAAACATTGTGTACAGCCATTATAGTGGTTATAATAATGGGCTAACGTGTAAACAGCCTGCGTGATGCGTATCCATAATATTATATAATATCATCTTATATAATAATAGTTGTAATCAAGTAACTTGTATATAACATACACTACACACACTGCAAAAGAACAGCTAGTTGTAATGTCACATCACATATATATCCTACATGGTCGCACCCAGTTTGACAATTAAATCTGTTGAGGCCGCAAAGATGTTCTCCGTACTTTATATATCTATCAACATCTACCTTGGAAAAAAAATGAATTTCACTTCTTCCTTGCCTTATTTCTCTCTCTCTCTCTCACTCCTGGAAACTTTTTGAAAAGTTTCCAATTGCGGTAATATATTATAGCATTCTTGGTGGTAATTGTGTAAAACGTGTAGTAAAACAGAAAGCATAGGTACGTGCAATGTGCATGCGAATGGATAGTAATCTGTCGGCTTAATAATTGTGTGCGCTCTTTATGACTCCTCTCGCCTCACCATGTATACACTTGTAAAGAAAGGCAAAAAATCACAATACAGATGAACTGAGCTGAAATAGTAAAAAAGAGCGAGACAGAAGAAAGAGATGAGTTTTTGGATTTGTTACGGAGTTTTAGAGAAGAAGGATGCCAAGTCTTCCTTTAGGGAAAAGAAGGTATGCACATTATTATCAGATTTGCATTTCAAGTAATGACGTCTCTCTCTCTCCCTTTCTGACTATATGGTTTTGGGAAGAGAGGGAGAAAATGCAGGGAATTCCTCTCGTGTGTGCATCTAAAGTACATGTTGAAAATATCGTGAAATAATGACTGATTACGAGTGCTTGGAATGCATGAGGTAGCTAAACTGCCGCTGCTGCTCCCACATGCATCAAACCATCCCGAGATGAAGATAATAGTATTATTGTTGTTATTGGCATTTTTATCGCCCTTTTTGTGCTGAATGGGGTAATATCGAATTATGCATGCATTATTCTCCATTATGATGATGAATCTTTTTACGATATTATTATGGAAAATAATGTGGCTCAAGAAGGGGATGGATGGAGATGTGAAAAAATAATGATAATGATAAGAGGATGAAAGTTGGTGTTGACGCTTACCCCGTTGTAGTGTGTAGCCAAAGACGCTGTAGTCATCCTCACGACTGGTACAATTCCAGCGCTCATGACGAAATTGATACTGACACTCTCGAATTCCCCGGCGGGCTCCCTCCGACACCGCTTTGATTGTGTCCGGATAGTGTTGACAAACTTCAATTTGTTGGGAAACCAGTCCCGGCAGTGCACTGCAAACTGCTCGAGCTGAGTTGACTATCGCATCTTGCGGATCTTCTGGAGCATCACCTGCTAGTTGCATTAGTTCCGCTGGTTGGTCTTCGGGAATTTTAGGAGCATGATTTGAGATTCCTAAATACCTGTGATGTAATCACAAAGGAAAAATCCCTTCATTATCATAATCGTTTCTTCGTCTCCTTTGAAATTCATATCGAGTAAGATCACATCCAATATTATGAAATTACAATGCAAATGCAAAGCCCTCACACAAACACACACACTCTCTTCTCCCTCTCCGCTCCTTTCTGATTATCTCGCAAAGAGTCGGGGATTTGGAGAATTTTCATTCATTACCTCCAACACTGCCACGTACGTACTTTTACCAAGCGCTGTGTTTATGCTAAGGTATGTCTACTTTGCATACAGATCTCAACTGTAAATGTGTCAGCTCTTCGGTATATTAATCGCCTTACTCTCAGTCAGTCAGTACTCTCATTCCAACTGATGACACATGCTTCAAGCAGTTTTCGACAAATTTAAATTCGATATTTTTTAAGTATGAGGAACCAGAACGAGCGACACGATTCGCCTCAACGGAAAAGTTACCAGGACTTTGGAATGATGATACAATGTGACGTTGCTTGAGGTCGTCAAACTTGGATCTTTTCAAAATTCCATGCATCAAGTAATAATAAACTGGTCCCTATAGCCATTATAAATACATTAACCTTCGATGTGTTTAATTTTCATCGTAGAAAGTTGACTTAG
The DNA here is from genome assembly GCA_004115045.4 of Sinella curviseta. Taxonomy (NCBI): domain Eukaryota; kingdom Metazoa; phylum Arthropoda; class Collembola; order Entomobryomorpha; family Entomobryidae; genus Sinella; species Sinella curviseta. Next base: position 19,972,451 of record CM065489.1, on the reverse strand, counting down.
AGACACCGTGATCTATTGCTGTCTTCCAATATAATATTTTAAGATCCTAGATACCAACTCCTTATCTGAATAAATAAACAGAACCTTCATCAACCTATTCCATAGAGGGCTATGTTTTTGTCACCACGGCTATTCCTCACTGGATGAGCACGTAGTGAATTTTAAAGAAATATTATGTATACCTATGCATATTAATAGAAACTATAAAAGACAGGCTTCAGTACAAACTTGCTCAAGGATTTTATTCACAGGAAAATATTCAATCATGATTGCTTTTAAGTACTTACATTTGAAATTCTATGCATGGTGGCAGTTCGAAGAATCTATAAATATGAAGCTTACCATGGAAGTCACATTGGAAAATTTAACGTGAAAAGATCATCTTACCTCTTAGGAATCTTAGCAATCTATGATGATGCATAAACAACAAACCTAAAAACAGGTACAAAGAATCTAACATAAAATTTTTCTATTGTCAAATATCTCCATAATTCTTCCGTCTCTGTCACTTGAAGAATTTTCGTGACGTGCTGATGATGAGATGATATGCCTGCTAAAGCACAAGTAAGCATGCATGAGCGTATTCGACTAGCATTATGTGCTGCTGTGGTTACCTGCTCAATTTTTTTACGCTGATGATTTCAACATTATGTTTCTGAGATTTCTTTTAGTTTATCATCGTGTCATTATCTGTCGTTCTTGTGACATAATGACAGAGCGGGACTTTTTTATAGGATTTGATTCCTTTTGACCACTAGTCTATCCAGGGTCAAGAATGTGAAGTGGTAGTAAATGAATAGAGGAATGGAGAGATAAATAAAGTTGATCTCTGGAAGGACGGATGGAGAGTTATCTATCTTACATGTATGTATGTGTACATACCTACGCAAAGATAAATGTATGCACTATGTACATTGGGTAAAGTTTCTCTTTTTTGTTGTATCGGTCGGTGAGTTAAAAGCCTGAAAACGAAATGCATGTCAGCTAATATGCCAAGAAAAGAGGCACAATAAACGTTCCTATTTTTCCTTAACACGAAAAACGCCATATTAGTGAAAAACGCTCTCGCCTGGTTGCCTAGATATATATTTTCCACACACACTAAAGCTAAAAGAGTAAAAGATGATGCGGCGGCGGCAGGTGATGATGATGCTTACTTGTCAGTAAAAGCATGATATTATATAGAGCTTTTGCCGTCGTCGCTAGCTTTTTGGTCCTCCTAAATTACTGTTTTGCTGTTCGGCAGGTACATAAATGCAACTAAACTTATCTCACCACCTCGGGCGATATTCTCACGATCTCTTCTTTCGTTTATCTCTTTCTACGCCTGATTTGAAAGCAATGTAATGCAAACAGTGAAATAGAGAAAATCTACGGTATGTGTGTATAATGCGACCTGAGACTCTGAAAGAAAAAATACCTTCAGATAATATGCGTGAAAAGGTATAAAAATGACAACTAAGTAGGTGATTTTGTATTTACGGTAGCAGGAGCAGTGCTAATTGTGTTTGGCCTTTCCCTTTACACTACGTACTACCCTGGTCCTGAAAAATATTTACGCAGAGCGAGTTATCAACTTGAGCTGTGTGTGTACTCAATAAGGTAGCATATAGAAAATAGTTTTGCGAAATCATAAATTGTCATGAAGCACGTCAAAATTCAATATTTCATTTTTGACAGTTTTGTTGAAAGAATTTAGTTTGTGCGCAGCATTTCTCAAGCAACAACAAGTATTCATATTATCCTTGTATTAATAATCAGAAAGTTATCCCTTTCAAAACACCTGTGTGGCTGGCGGAACAGAGTATTTTTTCAGAAACATGAATCACTGTCAAAAAACAATTACGAGGACTTCAACAACCGGTATCGTTTTAATCAATTAATATTCAGAGTCCAGCACTACCTGTCTTCCAGGAGTGCAAAGTAGCAGCCTTTTACAGCATCACCTGCACATACGTACATACCTACTTACACACACACACGACAGTGGTCACTTGAAGTGGTAAAAGAAATATGAGCCAGGGCTTTTAGCAGCAACTAGCAAAATAATAATGAATCGAGTTCCTATTAGATAAAAAATAAATAAATATAAAAAAAACTCGTTTTTACGCGGGCAACGTGATAATACTGCTGTCATCGAAATTGTTAAAAGCGTAATTCAATACAGCGTCAATAAAGTGAGAATGACGGAAAGAGAGCTTTTTTATGATGTCTCGTTCTTTTGCCGAACAAAGCTGACTTGATGACTCGTGCAGAGAATCATCATCATCATACCAGTTTTCATCATCCTTTATTAAACGAAAATAGCTTAAAAAATACAAAAAAATAAGAAATAATAGGAAAGTCAAGGCCTTTTGTTTTTACACCAAGTGCGCCAAGGATCTAATTTGTGTCGAGTTGGTGTTAAAACGTGAACAACAAAGAAAAAAACCTCTCTAGTTTGCTTCTGCAAGCCAATCATAAAATTGTTGATGACTCCCCAAAAGGGTAATCTCTATTGAGACAGAAAGTTATGCGGGACTAGAAAAAAAATCGAGAGAAAAAATCTTTAAACAAGTGGAACATAATCGGTAGGTTTTCGTATATACTTAAGGATTAACTGGAAACGACAATAAACATAAACTGATTACCATACATGATGATGCATATATACACTTCCCTGAGATGTTCCAAAACAACAAGGTATGTAGTCTTTGCTCTCATTTACCTTCTGCTCACTATTTTATACTACTGCCAACGCGTAACGATACACACAGCTCAGCATAAATAAAGCAAATTGCTATTTCCACTACTCTTTCTTCTTCTCCTTCTCAACTCCTTATTACTTGACTTGCTTTTATGTGGGATTTTTTTCTTGGGTGCTAAGCTCTAAGCTCGTTGTTTTCTCACTTTAAGACATTGTCGGTGCTTCTGTAGTTAACGAGCACATGCATAGCAGTAGGAAAAAAACTTTTTTTCCTTCTTTCCTTCTGCCTCACTCGCAACACTCTTTTCCTTGCTTCATTAGGGATAGAAGGCATGGCATGACCCTATTTATGCGTGTGCAACACACACAGACTTTGTCTTTAATAAAAAGTGGTGGTGGTGGTGTTGGTGTGAGTAGGAAAGAAGAAGGGTCCTCTTTGAGACCGTAATAATAATAATAATGAGAGTTGTAATGCTATGATTACGCTCTACCTAATCATCGCAACAACACAGAGAGGTAAAATCAAGGCAGCAAGACTCCAGTCGAAAATGAAAGGACGGACCGGCAAAGCAAAGGCGGCCGACAATGCATAATATACATAATATATAATGTTATTATATGTGTATGCCGTGTAGTAATGTCGTAATAATAATATAGGTAGGCAGATTTATCATCATACAGTATGCATGTGTGATGTATAGTTAGGTCGAAAACTACTTCTGGAACTGCTGCTGCTGTCGGGAGTCATCATCATCATTTTCATGATCGTAGCCAACGTTTAGGATGAAAGCATCTTTCTCACTGAAACAAATCTAGAAATACTGATGCTCCGTCTATATCCGAAAATTAAACTCGCAGGTTTCTCGCACTTTATGTGTTGTGCCATACAAAATATCAGTAAAATACTGAGAGTGTGTTGAATGCACTTTACGTCAATTCTCCGAGTTGTCTGTCTGTCCTATTACTTGGTCGGGAAGTTCATGAGAAAAATTCAAATATTAATTTGCTATGTCGGATCTGTATTTACATTAAAGGCTTTTCTAGGATTTTATATTTATTCACAGGAAATTGTCCAAATGATCGGTTGGGTACATACGATGCGGATATTTTTTTCTCAGGTAAATCTTAAATATTCGCTTTAATTTGCATTTCTTGAGGTATAATTCATTTGTCACAGTTTATGTTTCACATCCAAACTACAAATCAACTCTGTTGAGTGTAAACATCCACCTGCAACGCTTTTACTTTTGCTTGCCAACAGTTTATTTTATTGAGGATCCCTATACATTTTACCACCGGCTATCAGCACAACATGTACATAATTTCAGAGCAAAAACTATCTGTCTCCGAGTATCATCACTAGTACAGTGTGCATTTGCTGAAAGGCAGACAGACAATGAGTAAAATCACTGGCAAATGTAAACTTACGGAAGTTACTGCGTTATCACCGTCAAGGGTGGTAGTTGTACGAAGTAGCAGCAATACTTGCACTCTACTACTGGCAAGAAAGAGGTCTAATATCGTCTACATTAGTTAACAACCGTCATCAGGAGGAGCGCCGTTGTGAAACATGAAACTACAACTTGGTTCTAAATTTTCTTTCATCTCAACTTTCCGTTGTAATATATTCTCTACACTTTTTGTTTTCTGTCTGCTCACCGCTGCTCCGTCAAGAGTGTATGTGTGTGTGCGAGCGAGCGAATATGGAAAATTAAGGGAAAAACGTTGTTTCCAAATAATGGAGAAGGAGGGACGGGAACATGACATGAAATGAACACAGGTAGCAAGGGTGCTAATTTCATCTTTGGGTAGGGTAGACTTACAATGGCATGGCTTTTGTATAAATATGATAATTTTAAAGAAGCAGCCAATCAGAAATAAGAACACACTCTAGCTACTACTTATTGGCGTATGTTCAGTTTTATATGTAGGTATTACGGAAATTTCATATCCATTATACGACACCTTAATTTCCGCATTTGAAATTTGATAAGGCTGATTAATCTGGAAAACGGGAACATGGCTAATGTATCTTAAGATCGTGCTTTTGTAATGCACGGTTTGGAGAATAGGTAGCATCATTTTATCCCTTGTATCAAATTAGGCTATCGGAGTAATGCATATTACACGGAGATTTGTAATTAAAAATGTCTTACATTGCTTTGGTTGCCAATTACCTGAGTTCCTGTGCTTACTACATTAAAATTCAAATATCGACTTGAAGACTTTAGAAAATTACATTCGAGGAATACATTTTGTTGGGGAAATGCAAATAAGAGGCAAAAAAAGAGTTGGACGGAACGCTTTTATTGGAGAGCTTTGTCAAATTCATGGAACTACCTTTATGACATCAATTCCATTGCCAATTTTAAACAAAATACTTAATGAACCAAAATTCTTTTTAATGTCATGGCGTATCTAAATTACAATGGCGTGAAGCCAAAATCAAAATTTGTTTTATAAGAAATGTATTATGAAAAGTTGCCGAATGCTGGAAAAGCATCAATAGAAATTCTTAATTTCACAAAAATTACTATTCATTCAAATGTGAACAAATTACTGAGCAGAGAATTTTATAATGGAAAGCTGAAAAATTCGTTTGTCGTTGAGAATAATGATCCATAATTGTGTCTGGCTTTTGGCGTTGAATCTGGTGGAATACTTTTTTACGTGTTCACTGATTGAAACAAAATGGTAGTGTAATCAGTGCAACTGCAAAGTTACCCACAGTCGTTTACACTTGCACTTTACACAATCAGCTACGTACATAATATTAAGTACATCTGTCTACACGTCACTTAAAGTAAACTCGTAAAAAACGACAGATGGATTCTGACTTGGCCCGCTGCATGGACTTACTAACCTGAAGTTTGAAAAATAATCATTGTTGTTTGTAGTGGGATAAATGCATCTGCCCTTGTTATAATTACCCTAGCCCTTTTATGGAAACAGTGATTAAATGTAGTATATTTAATTTCCGTTGGATCTCATGCGAACGTGCATACAGCTATAGTACTGAGGAAAGTGAAAAGTCGACAAGGTCGTCATCGTCATGTTTCCTCGTTACCACTCAACTCACACCAACGCAGATGTGGTGTCAGAGTAACAGAGTGAAATCCTTGTTTGTTAGTGTTGCATTGCTGATTGAAAATCAATTAAAATATAATAATAGGTGATGTACAAGTAAAGAATAAATATCCTATGCCACATAATTTAATAACTCTTATTACTGCCACGACGAATGGTAAACAACATTAAGTTTCGCCGTGTTTACATTTTCATTTCACGTTTCATCAACGAACGGGTCGCCACTACTGCACTCGCCATTTACCACCACCAGTTTCACCAGTTTACTCTGTTTTCCCTTTACTTGCGCAAGCCTTTATGCATACACAAAATATCTATTAACAACGAAAATCATCGTGATGATTATAATGCAGTCATGAATGTAAATGGGTAATAAATGAATTTACTCGCGGTGTAATAAAAATGAGCACAGCTATAATTATCGAAACCGATCATGTAGAAACAATTACAATAGCCTTTTTGAGAAAAAGTTCATTTTATATGCGGAGCTGAACTGGACATCTCCCTATTGTTCATTAGGCTGGGTACCCTAAAAATTCAGTATGCAAATTTGAGTAATTCTCTAGACTCAATAAAACGAACTCAATTCAGTTTAAAAAAATATCTTTCACAATATGCCTTGATCTGCTGCTGTATGAAAGTACGGGCAAAAACCTTTTCACGCTTAGCGTATCAACTTACAATGAAATCAACACATACCTACACACAATGAATGGTGTCCTGAAAGTCTAAAAATCTGTTTCTACATATACGTCTTTTCTTTAAAAATATAATTACCACTTGACTTGTCAAGGCATATGCCGCATTCCTTAGAATACAATAGTTGTTCCAAGGATTTATAGATGCAGAGTTAATCAAGATAAATTGGCAGGATGACTTTATCAGCTTTATCAACTGCTGAAAAGTAAAAAAGAGATTGTTTGGCCTTTTAAATTCATCATGTGTCCTGTGGTTACGTTTGTTACCAATACAAGAACTATTTAAAAAGCTCTAAATCATAATTCTGCAAACTGCTCGCGCTTTAGACGTCAAAGCCTTTAATATAAAAGATGATTGCAGTAAATGTATGTGATTGGCAATAAGCGTCAGTGTTTGTTCATTCGGGCTCTCACTGACTCGTTAATTCGGCATGGCAAACTATCAATTTAATAGCAATAGAAAGTGTAGATAATATTGAATAAAGTTATTTGTTTACTTACATCCAATTCGCATGGACGATGTTGAATGATGACATAAGAACATATAAAATGGTAACCGTAAGTTTTGTCGCTCGCATCAACTCCGTCGGCATTATTTCCCCCATTTACTATGCACAACTATGCATGCCCATATAAAAGGATAAAGAGGTGAAAAATTGTTGAAAGTGCAAGTTTGCTTCGCTGTGTTGCAGTTGTCGGGTTTTATCACTTTTTACAGTGATCTCCTTTTGTACTCTGTTGCTGCAAGTTCAATGGGATGTTTTATATTGATTTGGGGAAATTGGTAAAGAAATTCAAACTCGTCAGTGTTTCTCTGATAAGAATGAGTTCATTACAAAAAGAGTAATGACGCATTTCCGTGTTTCAAGATCCTGATCTAATCTTGTCCGTACTCCAAGGCTCACTCCATTTTCATGGTTCCATTGAACGCATCGACATTGTAGCAATGTTACTACCTCATAAACGATCAGTAAAGTGTCTGAAAAAGCGTTTAATGGATGAAAAACGTAGCAAATTTGCAGCAGCAAGTGACTCAGTTTTTGCCAAGAATTATACAAATTGTTTTACAACCAGCTCTCTACGTCCCGAAGCAACCTGTCTCCGTTTTTCCTTTCAACTGGAAACTTATACGACGTAATTGTGTTTACTGGAGAAGTATTTCCGTATTTCCTTTGATAGTTCACCTTGTGCTCGTACGGGAGCATGTATGTTTAATCATTTAGTCCGTGTTAACCCTTTCGTAAGAAAACAATATTATAAATAGTACAGCATACAATTATAATATGTATACGACAGACAGATTATATATATTTTTTGCCAGGACGTCTCTCGCAGTTAAACTTTTACATGACGCGCTAGACAGAGGAAGGCTAGACGAGTGAGAAAAAGATTGTGACAGGCAGGTTTGATGTTTGCTGATCTTTTCCTGGTTACACGAAAAAGTCCTTTCTTCGTTTTATGCTCCTTCGCATCGTCATAATATCAAAAAAGTATATACACTTCTGCATACATAAACCTCTATCTCTTGAGAAAAAAAGTATATTTTTTTCTTCCTTTTTTGATTTTACTGCTCACTACCGTTGAATGATTTCTGTTTTCCACCAGAACCACCGAGAGCAAGTCGTGTTGTTGATAAAAATGAAATTTCACAATATTGTAGCATTTGTAGATAATATGCTGCGACTACTGATGCTCATCGTTTGCAGCGATGATGATGATGAGGATAGAATGGTGTTGACGAGAATGCTCGCACTATGTACTCCTGTATTAGCAACACAAATTTTTTAGCAATGTAACGTAACGTGAAATGTTATTCAGAATTTGTAGCGTGTCTTGTCTCGTCGTCTTCAGCAGATTTTCCAGTTTTTTTCCAGTTGACTTAACATTGCATGCCAAAGAATTTTCCTGTATGACATACTACTTCTCTCTCTCTCTCTCTCTCTTTCTCTCACACACAACTTGTTTCTTTCTTCCTTCCTTCCTTTTTTACTTCTTGTTTCCTCAAACGCTGTCTCTCTTCCTATTTTTCTCCCATGAAGATGCCTTTTTGACTCCAAAATAAGTGTAACGTTTGATGTACTACTTCTCTACAAGTTTGTAGTGTAATTTCAGGGAGTTGTAATACCACGTCGAGTTGGCTGAGCGTTGTCGTTGTTGTCGTGTGAGAAGAGGAGGGTGTTACACTGCTTATTTACTGTTCCGTAAGTCACACACAACAACAACAAGCGTACAGAGACGAGAAGACTATATAATAATATGAGATGGGAAAACCGGGATATGGTGACGATGATGTTGAATTATGCTCATGAAACAACGACAGCCGGATGAATGGATGAGCTAAACTAGCACTTTAGAAGAAGAATGTGACGCTTATGTATTTAATAAATGTCATCCAAGATCCAAACAAGCGCTGTTCTATTTTCTACAATAAATAACCCTTCCTTTTTTTGCTACCCAGATCAACGACTTGACATGTGTGTGTGTCTGTCTGGTCTCACTCTTTCTCTGAGTGTATATGCTAAAAGGGCACAAGGAAAAGTTAATAACGAGAGTGAGGGAGTAAGCACATGGACGACACTTGAGAGGTTAGCAAAGATGGCGATGATGATGACACGCTTTTTTGTTTTCTTGTAAATTTCACAAAACACAAACCCCTTTTAAAAAACAGCAGGCGCTTGGCCAGCAGTTTCACAACATGGCAGAAAGAAAGAAAAGATACTGTTTTTTTCTTTTTGGTTTAATTGTTATTTTTGTCGTTGACGCTCACTCTTTATTTCGTCACCAGACGACAGGTTGACCTCGTAACATGAAGAAGAAGAAAAACGTGCTTTTTACAGTTCACGTCTTTATAGTGTCATTTGTAAACATCAGTTTTTTTATGAAAACACCCAACTAGTAATGAACTTTTTGTAGAAAACCATTACAACTTCTTATTAGATTACTTTACAAACAACGAGAACAACACGAAAATAAAAACTTTTTTTTTCTTGAAAAATTAATAAGAACATTTACAATATTGGTTGTTCTTTACCATTTACGGTTGGAGCACCATCAAAAAAGTCCTACATCCACTTTTGCTCCTCCTTCACAAAAAACCACACTTTTTTTGTCAGTTTCTAAAGTTTACGGTTTTCAAGGTGTATAGTAATACACATTCATGCACTCGCAAGAGTCACCTCACCTACTACAAGAGAGCGCAAAAGGGAAAAGGCGAGCAGAAAAAAAATGTTGCCTATAGAGAACTGACCTGTGTCATATCATTTGTCATCGGACAATGATATGAAAAAGTGGTGTAGAGTGATAATGAGAATAATAACAGCACTCTAATTGAATAGAGATAATAGACGGCAAGGTATAAAAGGAGACTTTTTACATTCTATTATTATTACAATCATTATTGTCATATACAGTCACTAAACACCAAAGCCAAGTCATACGCTCTTCTTGTTCTATTCTCTTGTTGAGCTTTAGAAGAAGCCGTTCCATTCTTCTGTCCTTTTTTCCTTTTTCCAGTCGTTAAAAGGCCGACTGACTGTGAGGTTGCTGCTGTTCGACTGCACAAAATTCTCTTCTCTCAGCCCCAACAGCTCATCTTCTAGCAACAACACTCACTTTTACAAGTCCTCTCCTCTGCTTCCTTTTTAGCCTTACGTTTGCTTTGTAATAGCAGATCTGGTTTCAGTTTCACTCTTTCTCACTTGGTCGGTCCACCACCATCGTACCACTTCATACAACTAGTTTGACGGATGCTGATGAAGCTCCGCTTTTACACACGCACACGACAACGACGATGATGATGTGGAGAGTTCTTTAAAGCTGAAAAGCAACATTCATTCCTCCAATTCAGTTTTTTGGGTTTTCTGTACTCTGTTGTACGGCGCTAGCAGGAGGATCCCAGCGCAGTGAGTGAGACTTTTTTTCTGTGTAGGAGCAAGATAGATCTTAGCACGACCGATGCTCTTGCACAACTGATGTATGACTAGAGAAATGATGATGGTAATGTATAATAGGCAATAGAAATGGAGAGACAGAGATGGAGAGAGAGAGAAAGAAAGAATAAAAAAGATGAATAAATAGCCAAGATGTAAAGGGAGTTTGAATTTTTTCCTATATACTCTTGTTCTCCTCTTTTTCTTCGCATGTGTCGGTGGCTCTTTGACGGGCTAATAATGTTCCCTTTCTTTATAGATCTCTTGTTGTACAGTAACACAAAATACGTTGTCAGAGTAAGTATCGTACATCTTTGCTTTGAGGCCCACTTTGGTGAATAGACAACAACAACGGCAGCGGCAGTAGTGCCGACGTACATTGTATGTAATTCGAAGAGAAAAAAGGCCAATGCTCGTATGTATGTATTTTTATAAAATATCTTCAGGATATGCTCAAGTGATTGACTGGAGAAGAAGAGGAATGAAACCAAGAGCAGAGCAATCGAACAAGACGACATCCGAGAGAGAAGAGAAAAAAAGCCTTGCATTGTTGTACGAGCATCTCACGCAAGTTTAATCGTAAGCTGCATGAATGCTTTGGATAGAAAGGAACAGAAGAGGCCGTTCAAACAACTTACTACTGCTGAGGCTCAACAGTGGTGGTGAGGGCATTTTTTAAATATTTTATTTATCAGACATGTTATTCATCACATTACTTAACAAATTTGTACTAAGCGTTAAAAGATGAAAAAATATGTTCAACAGACAGACAGCGGATATATGTAACTTAAATTTTTTTGTTTGGTGACTTGTACGGTGGAGAACACTAGTATAATTTAAATTCCAATGAAATATACTATTTTTTAAATTTTGATTTTCTTAAATCGTTTGATCAATCATTATTCATACATACACTCGTTTTTCACAGATTCCGATTATGAAATAGCGTTGTAAGAGGGTGATAAATGATTAGAGTGGAAATTACGTATGTTTGTGATAACACTGTTTCTTGATGATTATGAATTATGATGCATGTATGTATGTATATGAGCACATTGAACGAAGAAAGCTTGGTCCAGGGGTTCGGATTCCTCAAAAAACTTTGTTATTTGATATGGATTATCATTCGCTACCTTCATGAGGAACAAAGAGGATTGGAAAGCTGCACTAGATAACAACATATAGACTCCCCCATCATCCACGCTCTCTATAATGAGTGGTGTAGTATTCTTATTTTTGGGACATTGTTGTACTGTAAACTGTACGTTGCCATCGACGTAAAGTTTGTCTGTACATAAATGCAAATACATACAACAATTTTTCCGTTTGGCACGTGAATGCAGAAGAGAAACTTTCCAAGTAAAAAAACAAAACACAAGATTGGAGCATTTAAGCATTACTAGAAGAAATTTTTTAGTTTAAAAAACATAAACTTTTAGTTTTGGAACGCCTGCATCATCATCCTATTCGCTTGGTTTTAATGGTACATGGAAAGTAGTGATACTGGCAGCAGAGCCTCATGTTCAACAATCCCCGAGAGATTTATCTGATTAATATCAATGTGGTATCAGTACATGCATCAAAGTGACCCAAGGGACATATTCATACAACACTATTTTATTTTACTGTTTAGATCCCGCTCGGTGGAAGCAGCTCCACTCAATTTAGAATGTACTGTGTCTGCACTTACAATCAGCATTATGTCATATTGTTTATACATTTGATATTATTTTTGCGCTCAGTGATTCCAAATGAAATTATTAAGGGAGCGATTCGGTGATGTACATGATAACGCTTTCCACCACATGCCCAAAAAAATGTTGTAACAAGTCACGAGAATATCAAAACATCAACTCCGCACGGCACAGTCAGGCAGAGGGAATTCAGTGAAACTCTTTTTTTCCTTTTTGAATAATATGATAGACATAAAAATGCGGAACAAGCGTATCACTACATCAGCCATACAAGAACATCAAAAAAGTAATTATGGCTTGCTCCATTTTTTGCTTGAAAGGAAAATCGTACACGAGTATTCGTTTCAAAAGTAAACCCAGTAATTTTTGTGTAGTTTTTGCAAGTTCAATTAACATACATATTCAGGGAAGTAACTTTTGTTAGTTTAAAGATGCGTCGCTATTTCAACAATTTTTACCGTGATATATTTGGTTACTATTGATGTAGGCGATATTTTCCTTTGTTCATTAATTATAGTAACTTAATATATCAATATCTTGGTTTTCGTGACCTTTAATCATGCCATCATCACTTGATCAGAAAAGGCTTTCACCTTACAAAGCAAACCCTGAAAAGACGGCAATTGTTTGGAAAATTCTGGTTTGATTCAGGAAACCATTATTTATGTATTTTCCACTATCATTATTAATTTTATTCAAAGTACGCGTGGTAGCACTATAGTTTGTAAGAAATCCATGATAATCTTGGAAATGTTTCATGGAATCAAAAATCAGTTTGTTTAACTAATTGGGAGATTTCTTATCTGTTTGAAGTAATCCATTTATCCACTTCAAAAGGATAATATTTTCCTGTCTCACAGCTTCTTGTTTGCAAGTGTGTGCAAAATTCGAAATTTATTTGAAGGATGCGCTAAACGGTTGAAAAGTTGGTTTGATTTGAAAATATAGCGCTGATGGCGCAAGTATGCAGTAGTATGAGTCTTTCTTATCAGTAAACTTGATGATTTATACATAGTGTGTAAAATTCTGCCATTTTTCATTTTCAAAGGAAAGATAGCAACTTTTTTCTCCCACAAACAAAAAAATGTATATCGCGTTTATATAAAACTGCGATGGTAGCACAATTGGATAAAGTGGTTTAGTTAGCGGCTGCAGTAGTAGTAGTAGCGCAGCATAGAAGCATCTTTAATGTTGGTAACGAAGTAAAAAAAGGAAGAAAAAATCATTCAGGTTTTTTTCAGACTTCATTTTTAAAAGCTATATTGCGTGTGGTTATCTTCACGGAGGATCTCTTTCTTTTTGCTTGTCGAATTCCGTTTTTTCCAAGCAGTCAGAAGCGAGCTCGTCTTCAAGCTCAAGTCAGACAACGACGGAAGAAAGGTAAGTCCAACAAAGTCGGGAGTCTTCTTCTAATGATAAAGTACCACAGAGGGAGTATAAGAAACAGCCAAATTCACTGATAACGGGACTGATTACTTGGACTTTAGTGGAGTGGAGCGTCTTGTCTGGAGAGCACACGGTGGTGAGAAAAGGGAATACGATGCAAAGGCATGAATGCTCTAGAGTATCGCCACCGTCACGAGAACTCTCTCTCTACACAAACTTAATTTTGTTCGTAATATCATGGCGCCTTCTTCCTGCAACAAAGAAATAAATGGAACCTCAATATATTGTATATATAGCCAACTGAAACTTCTTTCACTTTTTTCTGGACCATCGTCCGCAACAGACTTATCGTTCACGGCAGTAGTATGTAGGTGGTATTTAGAATGGGAGCACCCATACTAAAAATATTGTGCATTCAGCAGCGGTTCCAGATATTCAGCGTGGACCTGATGAAAAGATATGATGATACTATTAGGAGCTTGAATAGATGGATGAGATGGGTGGCATGAATGAAGAATGAATCAACATTGCCTTTTCATATGTTGTCCCGTAAACATTTTTTATCGTTTGCATAACAATGTAATGTATGCACGGAAATGATATTTCTTCATATTATTATCTTTTCTATAAAACGCAACCCATTCTTCCACGTCAAAAATAGTATGCGAGTAAAAAAGTGGCTGCCGGTTGGCTGAAGGCAATAAAACAAAAGTACACATGACTGTTTCCCCTTAACTGTAATATGGAAGTTCAAATTGTCCTTTCCTGAAATTTCATGAACTAAGTAATTTAAGTTGAAAGTATTTAACAGATTACTGTGCTTGAAAATTAAAGGGATACACATACATGGTAACCGCGGCGAGTGGAATTCCTTGTAATGCTTACAGTAGGTTGGTATTATCAACCCTAATGCCGAATGTGCATCCATTGTTAGCGACCGCCGTTGTTGTTGTGAACGATGCAGCTCAGGCCCGAAAATGTCTTTGTACAGGATCAATAAATGCATTTGGAAATTCGGGAGAGCATTTAAAGATTTATTCAGTGATACGAAGATAATACGGATTTTCCACCGAGTATATATCTACGGGGTTGGTTGTGTAAGGAAGTTATCTCGTTTTTGATGCCTTCTCCGTCCATGAGATGACTTTCCAAACACTTTGCCCAAACGTATAAAATATATAATGCATCATACATAAAAACTATACCCATCGTTCGAACACGAACATGGGCATATCTAACAAATCCAGCGTAGAATAAGGAAGGCGAAAAAAGCAACTTTATAGATAATGATATGAAGAGAAGCCAGAGAAGGATTGCTATAGATCTACATGATAAGTAAGTCCCTTCAAGTGCATGAATGAGTGAAAAGAACTGTTTCTGGTAATCCTCCAGGTTTTAGTGACAAAGTAGCGACGATGATCATGACGAGTGGAAGGAAAGTGTTCCACATGTGGCTAAATTTACTCCAACTCCGACTTACCGGGAGGAGAAGATAAAGAGAAAAGTGGTCGCAACTGGAACAGAAGACGCAGCAGTAGCAGCAGCTGGATAATCAACTAAGCTACCAACACGACCACGGCGAGTAGAGTGGTTCCAAAACGCGTCCCTATTATTATTTCTATTATTATATGGAAACTTCCCAAATGGAATGGGAATTCTCATCTTGGAGACAACTACCGTCAAAAGACTACCAGTTCAGAATGAGAAACAACATTATGCTTGTGCTTGCTCAAGAAAAATATATTCAAGTCATTATTACAAGAAGAGAAAAAGTTTTTCTCCTTCCCATAACAGCAGAGACAGACGCAGGCATACAAGAGGCGGAAAAGAGATCTGCCTCAGGAAACAGTTTACAATGCTTCATTTCACTTGTTTCCGTCTACTCGTTTTCCACAACAATTCATGAACAATAAGACGAAGGAACGAATCGTCGGTCATATTGGAGACGGCATCTTGGCTACAGTTTCTTGCAACTATAAGACAAAAGGGAATTTATGGATGTATTTATGTTGTTTTGTTTTTGTCCCAGTAATCATAACATTCCAGGAAACACAAAGGAGCATGACGATGATATAATTCTCCATAATATTATTCAGTAGAGTAGGAAAATCTGTTATCAAATATTAATATTTTAGCGACAGAAGATGCTAGCAAGATAAACTGAGTCTCTTTCAATCACAGAGTTGCATTTTCCCCTGGGAGCAATCATCTTGTTCTTACGTCTGACCCAGTTTTATTATTGTTTTTGAAAAATATAGTAATTTTCTCATATTAAAATCGCATTCCCTTCTACCATTCCCGTATGCCCATAAAACTCAATTGGTATTCTAATTGCATTTCTTGTTTAAATGTTCACTGTATTCACTCTGAATATCTTCCGGATTGATTTTATCACGATATCGCCTCCGTTTTAACGTCACGGGGGGATAATTCCGTAGTTTGAATAATGCCATGTAATGTACAAAGAAGTGCCATCGTTGGTGGTGGCGTAGCATTAATGTGATTTTTACTGGTGAGATGCTAAATTATATGCTTCTTGAGAATATTTAAGCATAAAAAATATTTGTTATGAACCTCCTTGATGGAAAAGAAAGAAAAATGTGAGAAGGGGGTGGCCTTTCCACTTTGTACCCTCTTTCATTTCCTAGTTGTGGCGGCGGCGGTGGTGGTTTCGTGGCAAAAGAATGGCTGTGGAGTTGCTGTGCTGGGATTGTAGGAGAGCAATGTAGCGTAACACGAAGCGAATTATTGGGCATGCTATGAGATCGGAAAGTATCATTCATCATGATGGAAAGGAAGCACAAGAAGAGTGTGACGTGGTGGTAACGGTGCACTTGTACGGATGAACACGCATAATATACGACGCATATATGCGTTGCATTCATGACAGCATTCCAGAAAGAAACTAACGTTGCATTTTATGATTGCCCAGGTTTTGGAATTGGGAAGATGCTGTAAAAAGTGCATAAAGTATCACCAATCGCCATCCATCGTCATTGTTGATGTCAGATATAAATAGTTTGAGTGGAAAAAATGACGAGGTCCTTGTACTGATGAGGAGGCCCCTCTTACCCGCCCTGTCACAACACAAATGATACATGCATAGATGGATAATGTGCTATTTTGTGCATAATATATATTACTAGTTGATAATGTTTATAGAAATTGTTGACATTCCTTTGGCTTCTCGACTCTTTGGCTGATTCTGATATCCAAACAATAAATTTTGCTTAGGCTATATCGTAAATATTTGATGCGGAAAATGCGTCGTAAGTCATTTTCTCCCCAGGAAAATATAACGGCAAGACGCTTTGATTACATAATATGATTTAATGTTACAATGGTTAAATATTTATTTTTAGGTAAGTAAGCTGCCGCTTTTAAAGTTTCATCAAAATAACTGACAGTCATTTACTTATGATATCAAACTAATCATCCGATTTTCCTATTTTCCCACTAACGTAATTATGATACACAGAGATCTCAATAACACGTGTAGAATGGTTTGAAGCAGACTCATTTATATGAATTTATCACATTGAAAGACTTTTGATATCAATACTTGAACCTATTCCACTGTATTTACTTCCGGTAGGCCGTCCACGAGATCAGTATAGCAGTTCGTTGTGCCAAAATTTGTCTACAGATTCCTGTTGACTTCCCAATCCGCGCCCAAAAAGAAGAACACCAATTTTTGGTGATGCGTCAACGTCAAATCACGCAACCATCATCAGCCATAGGAAAGCTTATGCATCTGATCTATTAGAAAATCAGTGTTGTTTTGTTTATCCATCCTATTGTTTTTAGCTTTCTCCACGCGTAACAATAATATTTTTATCCTTTTTATTTAAAATTATGCGTTGAAATTATTTATCCCAATTATAAGTGCATTTCATCTCCCTAGATTGTATTAACGACAGTCATCTCTAAATCAATATTAATATATAGATATTCCATGTTTACCATTCCAGGTATCAGCTTCTTGATTCAAAATCCTTACCCAAAAATATTTTTACATGTATTTTCTCCAACTATGTATTTAGCGACTAATAGATCCTTGTCACATTCCCAGCTTTCCTGGTTTGGTAAACATAATAATAAATTGTTGCTTTCACGATCTATTTTCACTATTGAAACATTGGAAACAAAATGTAAAGTCACATCATACAACCTTTCCAATATATGTTGGGGTTTTTGGCTTTGCCGTTGTTAAGAGTTTTGTACTAACAAAGTATTTAAATATGACATTTTTTGTTCTACGCAAACACATTGTATGCCATATGCTTTTCCTTATCATTGACATCCTTAACATCTCATTGTTAAGAGAGAGAAAACACAGGGTTTCCAAATCGACGTTGTCAGTACCATTTTCAGGTCTCCAAGTCATTTTCCGTTGATTGCAAAAGAAAATTTCTTTAACATTGGACTTGTGTTTTGAAAACATTTGCACAGTTTACTTTGAAATATGAAAACACGTGTTTCACTGCGACGTTTCCCTTGTAATCGTGCACTGTCAATCAAGCAAGTTCAAAACATATCTTCCAATCAATTCATCAAACGGAAATCTCCTCCAAACGGCATAGCAACCATATCATAGCAGTATGCTTAAGCAATTCAAGCAAGTTTCCATGAGAAGCGAAGATTTATAATAGTTATTAAAGTACATTATATCTTGCAATTGTACAGCACATCCAACAATGTCATTGCTACAAACTCGACTGAACTGTCAGTAAGCTTTAGAGAAAAGTTTCTGCATTTTGTCGGACGGAAACTAATAAAAATCTCTTCTTCTCATTTCATTATACATAATGTACTTGTTCATTATGGATATTCTATTCAAACTTTTATTTGGTGGTAGCATTGGGCCGGTAATGAATAAAACCGATTACAGCAAACACTTTGCTCTACTATATTATCTTTTTATATATTATGAAATAGGAGAAAAGCCCATTTCATTTATAGACGACGACTTCTTGATATTTATTATACATACGCAATAAGGGGTACATGCTCTGTAAACAAGTAGAAAAAAGTTTTCTTTTGCTTTGACGCTGCTCTTATACTTTTCTTCTCCGACTCAACTAAAATAATAAAAATCCCATATTATTATATATTTATTAAATTTTGCTAACCTCCCATTCCCTTTCGCTGTATTTCTATTTATGTAGGAAAGCGCATTTTCTCGTTTTGGAAGTGATGTACATGGGTAATAGCTTACATACAATAGCAACCAACAAAGAGGAAGAAGCAACAGCGGCATATTGTACTCTGAACATTACCAGTACCCATGGAGAATCATTTTGGCGTGGAAAAAGTTTTATTCCAAGAAGATGTTTTGTCCAAAAAATGGATGCAGGGATATAACATTGTAATGGCATGCATCACATGATAATTTCCTTACATTTAGAGACAGCCGTCACTAAAAAAAGTCTTGTACAATCACATTTATTTCTACGTTCACTCATTCAATTCACCAGTCAAAATGGCTCTGAGGGAAAGAAGAATGCGTAGATATTATTATTATTACTACTGCTATAATACGGAAATCATCAGATTGGAATGCCAGCAGTGGTAGTGGTCAGAAAACGTTATTAAATAAATACAATGTACTGCTCAAGTGACTGTGCCATGCTAGATGTCCGACTGGCTGGTGTAAGTCCAACAACGATTTATAGCAGAGAGATGTGATAAAATTATGCGCCTTTGGTTTCCTTCTCCAACCAAAACTATTCATCTCATATCGTAAATATTTGATTGTATGGCGTACGCTATATCAAATATTATATATCCTGCTTACTCCACCACTGAATTGTGTAAGCTATATTATTTTGATGATGATGGCGAGATATTTTGAATGTAACGATCAACGATGATGCTTATTAAACACACATCCAGTAAGTTAGGTTCACAGGAATATGAAAGCATAGAGAATGAGTTAATATGTATGTAATATTTCCTACCAAAAGTATAAATATATTGCATTATATGCATATTGTGGAAACGACCGCATGATGTGAATCGGTTAGAGTGCAACAGAGCAAAAAGAAAGGATCAAGACTCACATCAACTATCACACAGCGAGCAAGTAAGCATGCAACATGCTTCCTCCGCTCTGTCTCCTCTTCTCTCTCTGTTATTTCTCAAAGGCGGAAAGTGAATCCAGCAGAGGAATATATGGGCTCACTTTAACAACGATTCAGAAGCAGAGGAGAAGTAGTAGTAGTAAGTAGCAGAGTCGTTGAAGTTGTAGTCTACTTTGAAAATAAAAAGTTGAAGCTGAACAACAACGGCAAAACTATAGCTCGGTGCTGCTCTCACTACTCAAATCTCTTTTTTCCACCCTCGAATAATGCAATGCCACCATAATAGAATGACATACAGTGTCTCCCACTACTCGCTCGTCGGATATCATCTCTCAGTATGTAGCGTCGTGGTGGTAATATTTAGCTAGATATCATATAACATTCTAAACAAAATGCAAAAGCGGCATTTTCCTTCATTTATTCTGTAATATTTATGCAAAGGGTGTTTAAATGAAAGTTTTCGTGGTGGTAAAGCTCTATCTGGGAATGAACATGATGATGACAATGCTCTTCTCTTATTCTTCTTCTTGTTCTGCACACAAAGCAACCATTCCGATTTCCATTCTGCGGACAAACAAATGAGGAACAAGAGGTGCTGCTGCAGTAACGTAAAGTTACTTAAATTGCGGTTTGCATAAGTAAAATGCATTTCATTTCAGTTAATTCTCTCTCTCTCTCTCTCTTTCCGTTAACCAATGCATTTTATATATTTGAGTGGAAATATTATGTAGTGCATATTATCGTTACTGTTATAACAGACAAAATCTGGTCGAGAAGAGAAGGTGATTGTGACGATGATGATGTAGAAGGGAAAGGGCAATAAGCGCGTACTTCATCATGCTCGCTCAAGTTTTACGTTTCAGCTATAATGCCTTCAGTTAATCCGTATTCCGTATGACTGTTGTGGCACGGATTTTAGGATCAAAATACTCGAAAACTACATGGCGAGATCGCTTTCCTCTCTCTCTCTGATAAAACAGGAAAATGTGGAGTGGTGATGACGACGATGAAAATGATGAGAACAAAATGTAGAGAGTCGCTCAATGGTCCCATTATTACTTTACATCAAACCTTTGCTTTTTTCAGTTATGTTGCAGAGATACAGCTTCCCTCTTGCCCGCCCCGCCACCCACCAGATGCTCACCCATAACAATAAAAATATTAATACTCATCATTCATTTTCTGTCATTCAATTTGGAACTTTTGCACTGGACAGCTAAACCAAGCCAAAATATGACTGCCTTGTGCTCAGTCATTCTCCTGTACTTGTACGGATGCTAGTAGAGCACTTGCGAGGCACTAACTTGCTCTTGTCGGAGTTTTTCATAGAAGCTAAAAGATTAACTCTTCTCCTCTCTTGAAAGAGATACCAACCAATAACTTTAATGCACTTACCATAATATCATAATACGTTTTGACAACGAACTCAAAATCTGGAATCTACTTTGGTAAATCTTACTCAAGTAACGTTCTTTTTTTCCCTTCCAAGAAGGCACACAGATTTTATTTTTTATCTGTTGCCAAAGTAATATAAAAAATCATACATCATTCATGAAGTCATCCCCACGAGTTGGAAAAAGTAGTCCGCTAATTTTTTAAGCGTTTCTCAAGTACCCAAAAAATGCACTGGGAAACAATAATTTTACCTGCTAAAGTCGGCCGAAACTCCTTCCTAGTTATGGATACGAACTTTTGTTCAGAGCCGTGCGCAGGGTGCTATATGATGCTATGCAGTTGAAAGGAACACTTTTTAGTGAATTTCGTCGAAACGACCAATCATGATTCATATTATGTAGCCGGTGGTGGTGTCAGTTTGTTATCATAACACTAAGGGGGAAGCAGAAAGATGTTAGCTCTCGAAAACAGAGGCCCTATTTTTTAAAAGAGAAAAAAAACAAGCACTGCTTTAGTGCTGTCTTGGAAATGTGATGCCCAATAAATTCCTCCTGATTTGACTCGCAAAATGTTCCTTCCCTTCATACATATGGATATGAGGGGAAGGAAAAGGAAGGAAGTGATCGTCGTCGTCACCACCACCGCCATCATCGGCTTTATGTACCACCGCTACTACCTTTCTAGTGGCTTCAAGTTACGCAAGCAAAACAACAAGGACACAAACACTATTTTACTAACTGTGATGTATGTATACCACTTCTGCTGACTGCATCTTACATCACGCTTAACTTTTCAAGTGTTTCTCTACTAAAGAGGTCTCAATGACATTTTGTGGCGGAAAAGCGCTATACTTCATCTAAAATTGTGGATGGTGGTTCACTGTTAGGTTTACTATTGAGAGACAACAAGAGGAAGTCCGCTTACAAACTGTATGTAGGTATATTCAAATTCAAAACTTGAAGTAGCAGCAATGGAGATAGGGGAATACATACTTTGTTTATAAAAAAAGTTGTTCCAACAAGAAAATAGTGCACGAAATGGGCAAATGTGTGGGTTCGTTCGTTGGCTCTTTGTTTTCCTTTTGTCTCCTCTAGTA
Organism: Sinella curviseta; assembly: GCA_004115045.4. NCBI lineage: Eukaryota > Metazoa > Arthropoda > Collembola > Entomobryomorpha > Entomobryidae > Sinella > Sinella curviseta. The sequence continues at coordinate 19,950,397 of CM065489.1, read as the reverse complement.
CACATAACTTTGCATGTAGACTTTACAACATTGCTTTCTCCGTTCCCAACTTTACGTTGGAACAAGATGGGGGTAAGACTTATCAGTCAACAGCCACGTCGTGTACTTAATTCTGTGCAGAGAGAGAGATGAAAATGAGAGGCAGTATAAGGACATCACACGAAAGAAGGCTAACAAGTGTGCATGCATGTGTGTGTCTTTTGTCTTTTCTTCTCTTCTCCTCTCTTGCGTCAGCAGCAAGTATCGAGGCTGGCTGGCAGTATCTGTTGTAGATAAGCGCAGTAGACAATACTGCACTTTCTGACAAGTTCAGGAGTACTTAAGGCAAGCTTTCCACTTTTATTACCGTCATGTTTTCTTTCTTCTGTAGTTGATGGGGGTAATATTAGGCACATCAAACTGAGAAATTTCAAATTTCACGACACTTTCCTGTTGTCCGGGTCGTTAGTCGTAAAAACAGAAACTTGCCATGATCTCCGTTAATACAACTTTGAAAGTGTACGACCCTGTCAAATGACATTGCAAGTGTAAACATATATCAAGTGAAAGAAGAAACGCCTGGGTTTCTCTATATGCGGACGAGGGATGTACACATATTAAATTCTTGCTATCAGTTCTCCGCTATTCTTTATGTACTTTACCTATAGACAATATAAGATCTATACGCAATATTCGGATATTTACGGTACACTGTATTTAAGTATTTGTAATCTATATATAATGTAATGCTGTCACTCGTAGAAGTTGTTTTGTCTGAACTGAACACTGTAAAGCCTTCCTTTCTTTTCATGCAACCACATAAGCATCACTTGTGTTGTTCGAAAAAAAAATCTTCCGTTTTTTCTCTGACTGAGCAAAAATCCTTTATTTTTTTTATTCTGCCAGTCTGTTCAACAAACTTTGTATATGGCTTAAACGACTTTAATACGATTGCGATAAGGCTGTTTGATAGATACACATTTTCTTGGAACTTGAAGAGGAGGAGGAGAAGGGGAAGCACAAAACGAGCATTTATGGATGCCTGAACAAATCTTTTTAAAAATCAATGTGACACTTGGGCTCTCCCTGATAAATATCGACGACTGCACCAGTGTATATAACAAGAGACAAAAGCATGGGTATACATAGACAATGGAAAATGTGCGTATATGTACAGACGTGTGTACACACACGTAAACAGAAGAAAAAAAGTTCACCTTTTCATTTGATGTTTGTGCTTGTTCTCCTTTTCTTCCGGAGGAGGAATTTCTCTCAATAAGCCGAATAGATGAAGACACAAAAAGGAAAAAGCGATAACTAAAATGATTGTTGGAGAAATGCTTACTACATCATGCATGTGTGCTTATGTATTGAGCCTTTTTCTTGAAATGCGAAAGGAAAGTCTTTTGATCCGGAAAAAGCAAAGCTACAACAATTTCCAATCATAAATATTTCTTGATTTGACATCGACTTTCTCTCCCTCTCTGTTGGACACTTGGAGCAATTGTATTATGATAAAATCAACAGTAAATTTTCATTTGCCATGCTGCCTCTATACTTTTTTGCTTTGTTTTTATTGATCCCACTTCTTTTACCAGTCAAGCGAAAGTAAGGAAATGTACGAATCTCTCAATTTAGTACGAAGCGTATTTATGCATGGTAATATGTAGGAAGTTGAGTCAGAAAGTCAGTCGTTCGACACTTTTCAAAATAAATCACAGTTTGGAGACATCTTTGAGCACCGGATTTCTATGCGACAAAATAACAATGTCCTTTGCATGCAAATACATGATGGGAAGAACTGAACAATTTCCTTGAATCCGAGATTGGAAAGTCTAGGAAAAAACAATAGATTAAGTAAATGCATAAGGTTAACAATTCATGTGTAAAATGCTCTCGTTCCGAAAACCTCATTCAACTTGACTCTAAATACGGCTAGAATACACGTAGAACACAAACAACAGCACTTGAATGAAACTTAAACGAGGACAGGATTTTCGTACAATGACGCCATTTCGTAAAGGATCTCCGAACCGAGTATAGAAAAGTAGCAGTCCCTACAAACAGACAGAAGATAGTACATAGAATCGAATAGCAGAGAACACAGAATATCCTTCAAGGTTGTTCCAGATCTTTTTTTAAAGGATCAGCATTTGAAATCAAACGAATTTCTCTGTAAGTAATTCAAATACAATAATTATTCTTGATAGGAGGAGAATCCCAGCGGATTTGGCTGACATGATCTCAGCCCCGAGATGTCATTAGTAGCAAGGTACGTATCTATAACCGTTCCCTCGCGCAAATGCGCCTGCAATAAATCCTTTGTGTTGCAGTACTTTGCCAAATTTAAAAAAAATGAATACAAGTCCAGAATTTTAATACTTGCCCAGCCTGGAGAGAGAATAGGTATTATTTCGTCCCTGATGAAATGCGAACATAAAACTTGTACGTGTGAGAAGTCTTTTCTTACGCAGCAGCTTTAGTTTGCTGTTTCATCGTCGTTGTTCTAGGTAAAGGTTTCGTTGTGAAGTTTCACCTTCATTCGACCAAATCAAGATATCCAAGCTGCTAATTTGCATAAAGGGATATAATAATATGAAGGCGGTACTCTCTTATTTTCTTTTTTATAGATTTCGCCATGTAATTAACACGAGAGAGGGATGGGATGTTGCGCTATCGAATGTCAAGGAATGTAGAAACACTGCCAGAAACATCACAACTTGATGCTTGTATTTAACAGCGACGGGAACGCGAGTACTAAAGCTGGAAAATGTCTTGAAATAATAAAACGTCAAAAACTACTGCCGTCAGTGGTACTGGTCGGTCGGTTAGTCGGAAGAGTGCCAAGTTGTAAGAGGAACAAGAACTAAAATTTTACAAACACCAACTAATCCGAAGCTCACTTCTTCAGTGGATTTGACATGTCTGTGCCTCATAAAAGGGTAAAATGTTAAATTAGTTTTGATAGTACGGTTTATTACATTTTATATAGGAAAATAAAAATACATACACATGCAAGTACACGTTTGCTGAAAGCAGTGTACCCGAAACTTGCATAATCATGTATAATATGGAAATACACATATGGACACGCCGCTACAGAAGCTAATATTTGTAAAGATGACTGAAAGAAGTATTTTTGAGAAGATAAAAGTTGAGTTTAGTGAGAATTTTATCTGCTCATACAGGATTTTACAAGCGTGTTCAAGCGCTGAAAAGAAAGTCTTGACTTGACTACACA